>CM057225.1:7015668-7362161 GCA_029891385.1 Erythroxylum novogranatense | reverse complement strand
TATAAGCATATAGCTTAATGAGTAATAACTAATCTATGCTCAAACCGACAACTAAATATACACAATCATGATATATCGTAGCATGCATTAACAATTTATTGAAACGAACAATTCAACATATTATATCGATCTCAAACAGATTGTATGTAAAATAAAACTAAGTCTCAAGAGAAGGTATAAACCTTCAAAATCGAACACAATTTCTTGCTTATATCAAAGTCAACCGAAATCATAATACAAAATCATATACTATTAAATCCATTTACTAAGTGGGTAACGAGACTTATACAAGAGATACCATGATTGGTATCGTAGAGAGAGACATGTCTCGATATCAGGAGACATCGAAGTGTCGATACATGAGACATCGAGGTGTCAATAATAGGAGCAACTGCAGACCCTTCTAGGTATGCCTATTTACCCACAACTATGACTCAATAGTTTTAAAACAAAACAAGGTCATTTCAGACATTACATGTTCAAAGAAAGTAGTCAATCGTATTCACATGAAAAAGTACTTCAATATCTCATTCATCAATCAGTACCACAAACCTTCATGTCCGGAATCAATACACAATTCAGTACACATTCATCAATATCAATACAAAATTTACCATCTAAATTACTTACATAAAATACCGTCTAAGATTACTTACTAGAGCTCCCTTATTGTTTATTGCCTCGAAGTCCCGGCAATATCTGGAATTGGTTGCTCGATGCGTTCCTCGATAGCATTCAATACAACATATATTACTATTGTGTACAATTATGAATTCAGTTATGCACACTCATAAATACTTAATATGTATGATGCATGTTCATGATAAAAATCTAGGTTTTTTTATCCTTAATCTTATCACATTATCAATCATATGAAACCAAACTCAATTCCTCAATCTAGATTTATTTTACACTCAACTTTCGAGTCCACATTGCTCTATTATTCTCATCATGTAGTTGAAGTAATTAGGTAATACTTCCTTCTATAAAGTTGTCCCTCTTTGTCTTAGGTTTCTAATGATACTAAGTTCGTCCAATTTGGTTTAGTATACTAAAAGTTATATTCAAAAAATTTTAGGATGTTCTTGAGCTTCATCAAAATTCCTATCTCAACTTCCAATCAAAATATGAAATTCTTAGAGGCATAATTAGAGCTTCATTTCTTCATAAAAATTGTATCCGTATGTATCTAGTTTACTCCAAATAAAAAATCACTCCATTCAGATAATTATAGAGAAAGTTATGCCTAAAATACTAAAATATATGCAAGTCGTCAAGAAGCTTCATTACTATGAGCCAAAAGTTCGCCACAGATAAAAGTTTTCCACTACGAACTTTGATTTCGCTTACTTAACTTTCACAAAACTAAACTCCTCCAAGTTCGCCACGGTGAACTATAAAGATTTGACCGCGGCAAACTCTACTGCATTTAACACCTTCTTCATATATCATTCTTTTCCCAGATTTTCTCACTTCCATCTTATTCAATGAACACCTAACACACTTAAATCAATTCTTCTACTTCCATTTCAGATCATCACAACTCAAACAATTCAACTCTATATTTAAACACTAAAAATCGATTCCTTACATAAGTTTTCTCTCACTACTGTAATTTTTTATAAACTCAATCTTACTTCAATATAACTCCAACACTTACAAACAATTCCTCTAACCCATTCTCTTAACTCATCAGTACACATACACAATTTATAAATCCAAACCTCACATTGAGCATTAATATCCGATTAACATACATGCAACTATAAATTTCCAGCATTTTTCTCACATTCCCAATTTCAAATCCTCATCTCAATATCAGAATCTCACTAAATTCATTTTCCCTATCCTTACATTCACTTCAGTCACCTTAAACCATGCATGCATGTATATATATTTACATCATAAAGACAACACAACAAACACTTACTTGCTTCAACAAAACTCTAACAAGAACCTTCGGAGGAAGCAAAGTCAATTCTCCAAAGAAGGAGATCTTAGTGAATAAACAAGGACAAGGAACAAGATGTAAGTGTCAAGGCTTACAAGGAGGAACAAGCTACAAGGGTCTCCTTCTCACCAAAGACTTAACCCACATATCCACTTTGCATGAAATACATGTGTCTCCTCACTAGAATTTCCACATGTCTTCATACCATTAATTTCATTTTCAACATTTACCTAGTCTATAATTATCTCAAATTCTAAAATTCTAAAATTTTCCAAAATTTCAAAATAATACCAATAAGCCCTAAATAAATTTTCATCACTAATAAACCACAATTCTCCTCTTAATCAAAATTCTAAAACCAATTACACCCGAAATGTCATGAATGCATGCACAAAAAATTGTATGCGTGCAAAATGCTTATGCACAAATAAGAAAATATTCAAATATGCAAAGCATAAAATGTACTGAATTTTCTTAATATTCTAACCCCTAATATGGGGCGTTACACGTGGACCAAGGACAAGGAAATTAAATTGTCACATCAAGCTATACAAGAGAAGCAATAGGGTGCGTGACCAAACACACCTATAAGTCTATACTTGATCGAATGAAGTTGAAAATTGTGAATTAGAATGCATTGAGTCTCTCACTTGTAGGGAGAATTATGTTTGGACAGTCCGTACTAAACGTGATGCCACTATATGCTATGCAAACGGCTAATATTCTAATTGGCTCTTGTCGAGATATGGAGAAAGCTATTAGGGGATTTGTTTGGAATACTAACGAGGAGAGCCGAAAGATGAGTCTTGTTGCTTGGCCGACTATTTTGAAACCAAAAGCCAATGGAGGATTAGGCTTTCGAGACTTGCACCTTTTTAATAATGCTTTTGGCATCAAGGTTTGTTGGGAATTATTCACAAAACCTAATAGCCTTTGAGTTCGGGTATTGGCTGGCAAGTATAAGTTTAATAGTGAGGCTGGTTTGAATCCGATTTAACCTAACTCAAGCTCACCCTTATGGCGCTCTTGTGTAAGAATCGGGATGACATGATGACTAACATGGCATGGATTGTTGAGAATGGACAATATGTGCGCTTTGGGAACATATATGGGTGCCAGACTCGATTTGTCGTTAATTGATCCGTGGTATCGCAAGTTTCGGATTCGATGAGTGATTGCGGCTCTCACGATTCGACCTTAAGATCGATCATTGGAAACCGTCAAAATAATTTATACCAAGAATTGCAGTATAGATGCAATCTCGGGTTGTCTCTTGATCTAACCTAATGAAATGGACCTAAGCTAGCCTATATGTCATAAAATGCAAGTTAAATTAGTAAGAAAATGGGGTTTTGATTTTGAGAACACTAATGAACTGAAAAGCATGTAAAAGTATTTTGGATTTTTGAAAATAGAAAAAGAAAATACTAAAACAAGTGATAAAATCCTCTTGAAAACGAAGCTTTGGCTATCATAGTTCAAAACTAAGTGAATGGTAAACCTTAAAGAACTCTCTTTAAGTCCGTGGTCTTAATTAATGAACTCCATTTCAAGACCCCATTGAGTGCTCTCAGCCTCGTAACCTTAAAGGATTCTTAAGTTCAAGGCTTTAATCAATGAACTCCATTGTTTAAAACCTTGTTAAAAGCATCTTAGTGTACGGATGGGATTAGAAATCACTAAGTTTGAATGGTAAACCTTAGGGACTCTCTTTAACCTGTGGTCTTGATTAATAGACTCGTCACTCGACTCCATTTCTCAAGACCCCATTAGTGCTCTTCGAGCCCTAGAACCTTAAAGGAACTTTAAGTCCAAGGTTTTAATCAATGAACTCCATTGCTTAAAACCTTGTTAAAAGCATCTTAGTGTGTGTGGTGGATTTGTCAATGCAATGGGTCAAATGAAATCTAGCATCAACTTAATATCAAACACAACTAGGCAGATAAAAGAGAATCAACAAGATCACAAGCTGACATATATGAGACTTCATATATTTAAGCACAGAATTCTACATAAACAAACCCACAACACCTTACATTGTTCAACGCTTAAGTAAACTCTAATTAAGCAAATCTAACTACAAAGCAATAAACCCCAACTCGGCTGTTCATAACAATGTAGTTAAATGTGACAATGTAAACTACCAATCTAAACAACACATTAAATGTCCAATACTTAACTATAATCAAGTAGCTTCACTATAAATTATAAACCCTAGACCTAGGCATTTATAAATCATAGCTAAACTACAGATTAATCTACTCTCCTTAGAAGCTCAATGAACTCCACCATCATTGCATCTTCAACAGAAAGAAATGCCAAGCCACGATAGCAACCTAAGCCTCACAACTCGCAACAACTCCAAGATATCCATGGTGGACGGCGATGGTAAAAATAGAAGATAAAAACTAATGCAGAAGTTGTCCCCAGGGAACCCTGGGGAAGGGGGTGTCGCGAATGCTCTTGGTGCTTCTCTCCTAGCTCGTCGGTCTCCTCTCTCTCTCTGAGTGTTGATTGCCCAGAAGATCCCCGTTCTAACCTAATTCGGCAATATTTAAAGGGTGGTTCACAGACTGGGTCGGTACAGTGAGTGATCTTTCCATTTAAAGTCCGAATATCCGTCTGCACGTCGCTATGTGTGAATTAATCCTCGTCGCGATGTGTGCTCTGCATCCCCTCGCTGCGACGTGTTGAATTATTGACGTCGCGACGTACGATCTGGCTTGCTCGCCGCGACGCCGCGAAGTACGATCGTGTGTTGATGCGCCGCGATGTGGGAATTACATTTCGCAGCGGCGATGCCTCGGCGAGGTGATTAGTTCACGCCGCGACGCGCCTTAAGGACTTCATGCCGTGTTGACTTTTCCGATCCTTTTGACTCTTTTCTCCTACAATATAAAATAACAATTTGCAGTATCAATTGTTCTTAGAAAATTATAATGCAATTAATGTCAATTTGTACAATTTTACTAGCAAATTGCATAAAACATAAGCTCACCGTAAGAGACTAATTTAAACACAAAATCATGAATTAAGAGTCAAAAGTGCATTAACAACCATGAAAGTGTAGCCAATTATATATTAAACTTGGACTCAATCAATGAGATTTTGTTTTGTAGCCTCTTTGTGACTTCCTCGGGGAATGGGATTGGCGTGCCTTTGATTACCTCCTCCCGCCCAATGCCATCCAAATTATCATCAGCCGTTGGACCCCAAATTTTTTATTTATTAAGCATGATTTAATTTATTTTGAGGTCTAGTTAGATTTATTATTTTGAGAGTATTTAGCATGTCAATGTTAGGAGGAATTATTGTTTGAATTGATGGAATTAAAGTATAAATGTAGTAAGAATGCATGAGGGTATTTTGGTAGATCACTTAAACCTTTAAGTTATAAGGCATAAGTGGAAGGGCATAAGGGTCTTTGCAAGCTTTAAGAGTGTAAATTAGAAGAAGAAGTGAGTTTTGTCTTGTATGAGAAGAGAGTGTCATGGTTGTGAGGAGAAGAGAAGAAGAGAAGAAAGCCAAGCTAGGGTTTTGGAGAATTTGAAGAATTTGAAGCTTCCAAGTAAGTATAAGCATTAATTGGATGAATGAACCTTATTTAGTGATAATTAGGAGTGAAAATGGGGTTGAATGTGTAGGGAGTTATTGTGGAATGGTGTACTAAAGTGTTATGATCTTCTAGGGTTTTTGATTATATTGTGTTTGTGATTGAATTTGGGTTGGATTGAGTTTACAAATGAAGTAGAATGATGGTTTAGGTTAAGATGAGTTATATTTGAAATATAAGAAGTATATAGATGAAGAATGCCAAAACAAGGTTTCGGAGGTTTCTAGGCATGTTCCTCATGGAACTTTTGCCCTCGCTGTGCGAGCTCCAACATTTTCGCCACAACGAAGCTTCGATTTACGCATGTAGCTTCTGCTTTTCAAACAGATATCCTTCGTATTTTGGGCATAACTTTGCTGTAGATGTCCAAATGAGGTTATTTTAATTCGTTGTAAACTAGAAACATAGGCTAAAAGTTTTATGAAGAAAGAAAGTTTTGAATCAGTCTTTAAAATCTCAAATTTTGGATAGAAGTTAAGTATAGAATATAGTGTTAAGACTTTAGATTTTCAAAGCTTTATGAATTTCCTTTGAATGTTGTTTGAATGAGAACTTAGTTTGTTATAGAAACTAAGCAGACCTAATCCAATCGCAAGAGGTAGGACAAAATTGAACTTGGATTATCAAGTTTATATTTGGTGGGTGATGTATTTATAGTTATTGTGTGATTAGGCAAATTTCGCCCGTGTGAATATATGTTGTATGTTATGCATTACGAGATGCATAACATTTTGATTGAATATGTGGTTAATTGTTTGAGACTGATTTGTTATAAGATTTTAATGATTTTGATTTCAGATACCTTGAAAGAAGTATAAGAATTGATATAAGTAAATTTTGATTTTGATCATGTTATGCCTCGACTTCGGCCATGGCATTCCATATAAATGAAAAGCATGAAAGCATATAATCTGATAAAATGATTCTGAGCATGATCATGTGCTTTTGTTTGGGCAATAGTGGAACCATTCTGTTCATCATGTGCACGATGACAAGAGCCTTCTCCCGGCTGCCCGCTTATGGCATATGAGTTTTGAAATGGACTCATTCTGTTCATGGAGTAAACTTCGGTTTCCTCATTCTGTTTCATGGAACCTCGAGCTGCAGTGATGTGCATTGCATAATTGAACTGTTCATTATGAAGCATACTAAGTGTTATACATTGTGAAATGTTTTGTGAGTTGAATTAAATGTGATGGATGTGTAAATTGCTTGAATATAGTGTGAGTGTTAGAATTGCTGCATGTATATATATACATACATATGCTTGAAATTGTGCTAGTTACCATGACTATAAATATATTAGCCATTGAAATGTGAAGCTCAACCCATTATTTTTCCTCCTCGATGCACTCAAGATTTACGACAATTGATCCTCGCAAGGCATCGAAAAACTTCGCAATAGTTAGAGATCTTGCACTAAGTTAGTGACTATTTTGATAGCTTATTAAGCATATCAACATCGAGCATCCTTATGTATTTTGTTTTATGCTTTATTATGTATTGTGTTATGTTAGCAAGGTTTGTTCCATCTCTTGAAATTGTAATGACATGAAGAATTGAAGCCCTTTATATATGAGTGTGTTTAACTTTTAGTTAGAATGAATGTGCATGTGTTAGTATGGAATGTGCAAATGTTGGGAGCCAGGTTTCGAAAATGGGGAGCTCACCGCGACGCTTCCCTTGGGAGTTCGTCACGGCATGGATGCTGGTCTTTCGCCGCGGTGTGTCCCATGAGAGCTCGCCGCGACGAACCCTCTCCTCGTGAGGCGCGCCCGCGGGCGTAACCCACCTTTTTCCCGCTGATCCTTTAAATTTGAATGTTTTCACCCTTTCCCCGCCTGCCTTTACTTCAAAGACCCCGAGCGGTCATCTCGGGATAGGAAACGGGACCTGGGCCCAACAACTGCTATTTTGCCGCCCGATGAAAGCATGGCTAATGATCGACCTTTTTGGTGCCCCTCATCCTCGGGTTGTTTTACTTTGAAGATTGCCTATTTGAGCTTATGTGGACAAAGCGACGTTGTACCGAGAGCTCCCTAGCATCGGATTTGGAAATGGGTTGGACCGTAACGAGTTAAAGTTGCCATCCAGCTCATTGTTGTTATTTTGCCTCCCGATGAAAGCATGGCTAATGATCGACTTTTTTGGTGCCCCTCATCCTCGGGTTGTTTTATTTTGAAGATTGCCTATTTGAGGTTATGTGGACAAAGCGACGTTGTGCCGAGAGCTCCATGGCATCGAATTTGGAAGTGGGTTAGACCACAACGAATTAAAGTGTTCATGTGGCTATGCTTAAGCAATGGGGTGCTAACAAATGCCACAAGGTGCCGAAGGCATTTGTCTACATCGAACACTTGTGAGGTATGCTTTGAATCCATTGAGAATACTATGCATATAATTCGAGATTGTCAATTTACTAGAGATGTATGGAATCGGCCGCCGATCTATGAGTAAAGAGTATGGTTTTTGACTCGACTCGAGCTTGATGCTTGGTTCTTTTCGCAACATTGCCGACATGCAATGCTATCAAACTGATGTGAGTTGGAGTGTGATGTTTAGGGTTGTTATTTGGCTACTTTGGAAGCGTCAAAACAGGGCTGTCTTAAGGGATGATTCATATCCAACAGTCCTCACTGTTGAAGCTGTTTGTTACATTAGTACACAGCAGTGCGCTCAAATTACAAAGAATCGTATGCGGTTTAGCAAGGGCTACCAGGGACTAGACGAGAGGAGCGGCTGGTGCATTGGTCGACACCGCCGGCAGGAGTATTCAAGTTGAATATCGACGCCTCGCTAGCGGCTGATGGCATGGCAGCGTATGGTAGAGGGGTTGTGCGCGATAGCCATGGTCATTGGGTAGGCAACTTTGTGGTAAACATTGGTCGATGTCCGATTCTGAATGCGGAAGTGTGGTCTATACTCTATGGCCTTAACTATGCTGCGAGTTTAAATTTGAGGCATATTCAAGTTGAATGTGATAATTTGTTAGCCATTAACATGATTAATGGCAAGTATGAGGTTACTGCTGTTGGGACCCGATCCGAGATCCGGCGCCTCAACCCGAAAAATGTAAGACGGAACGAATCACAAAGAGGCGAACGAATACACGATTGATCACAAAGCTAAACAAATCATTAACGAATCGAAGCTAACTTGGAAGCGAAGCATACAAACAAAGTCAAATCAAATTGGCTCGAGACAAACCAAATAAACGATCACGAATCACAAATCGAATCAAGCATTCAATCGAAACACAAGTACCGACATCTCGCGAACAAATTCTTAGAAATCACCGTCGGTTGGAAACCTTAAGACATTCTAAACCGTATAAATTTTTCTTTTCTTTTCTTTCTTTCTTATTCCTTTCCTTTTCATTTCTTTCATAACCAAACTCAATCCAAAATACATTATCACATTCATACTCATACACACATCCCAAACATAACTTAAATCAATACATAATTCCGTAATTCATACACCTTATGCTCATTACATACACAATTTCATAACTCAAAGCTTTATACAACTCATAGTGGCATTTTCAAGCCTTATACATTACCCATAACCCTAAACCAAAGTACACAATACACAACAATTCTAGACTTCTCAAGAATCCTTTAACTTACCAATAATACATTATAAACACATGCAAATAGAAATCTTTATTTTCTTTCACCGATCTTCTTCTCATCACCGTGGATGGAATGAAGGGGGTGAGCTTATAGCTGTGGGTAACAGCTTATAACAAATATATAAGCAAAATCCTTGAAATTCTTTTTCTTTCTGGTCTTAGAAAACATTTCTTTGAATCAGTAGCACATTTTCAAAAGGTTATTTTCCTCATTGTAGCTAAAATCTCCATTTGCAAAACATATGATTTTTAGGCTTTCACCATAAACCCATAAGTTTATAAAACATGAGTGCATCAACTTGACAATTCATAGATGCAATGGCAATCACATAAGCAATGCACAACAACACACGGCTCGAGAGTTCAGAACACAACGGATAAACCAAGTTTATACCAGAACTATCCGAGTCCTATTTCTCAGATCTCGTGGCCTCAAGCAAGCAAATGGAGAAGGCTATAATTTTCCATACGCCGACGCACGTGACTATCCATCCGTAATCTCTCGCCTACACAAAAGCATATAAGCAATGCTCAAGATCATTTATCAAAATGATATGCTTCCATTTTCTTTCTTCTTTCCATTCAAATCACAATGCCATGGCACACCCAATGGCATAACATTATCACATCAATAAACATATTCACTCAATTCAACAATGTAATCACGTATGGATCAACATCGAACAATGAATGCAAGTGATTTCTTTAAGACATAAATCAACGTATGCAGTTCATAAAGCACATTATTCAATTTTATTATTATTATTATTATTATTATTATTATTATTATTATTTTATAAATCTTGTATTTTCTTAAAACATTCAAAACATTTTCATAACTTATCAAATTGTCAAAATAACGAATTTAACAATTTACTTAAATTTCTTAAATCCAAATCACTAAATAAATTTCAAAATCTTTCTTCATTTCTCAATTCATTTTAAAACTCGTAACCCTTTTCCAAAAATATTCGGAACAATAAAATTCAATACTTTCTCAATTTTTCAATCAATCTCCCAAATGATTTCAAGACAAGAAATTGGGCCTTTGGTCATTTTTCAAAACTTCGAAATTTTCTTAATTTATCAAACAATTAAAACTTGTATAAATTCTTAAAACAGCTTTCAAAACCATTTCAAACACCTTCAAAATCGTACTTTTCAACATTTAAATAAACCTTATTTTCTAAACAATTTCAAATGCATTTCGTAAATCACACTTTGTCAAAACATTTTATAAACAAGTTTGGAAATCATAATTTTCAAATACTTTTATAAACATTAGACATTCGAAATCAAATCTTCCAACCACTTTTATAAACAACATTTTCTAACTAATTTCGAAAGTATTCGGAAATCATAAAATTTCAAACATTTGCATAAACCATTTTCTAGACAATTTCAAAGCATTTTTAGGAATCAAAACTTTCAAATATTTTCATAAACAATATTTTCTATACACTTCCGAATTTATGCGGAAATCACGAGTTTTCAAACTTTTACATAAAACCATATTTTATAAAAGCTCTTAAAACTAGTCGGAAATCATAATTTTTTTTCAAACCTTTATCATATTCAAGCTCAATATCATTTATTGAATGCTCTTTCTTTCGAATATACGAAATGCCATGGAATCTTTCGAGGCATAACACAAATGTATTTTGCAATTCATCAAAAGCTCATGGATGGAATCAATGATGATTTTTCAAAGCATTCACACAATGATGCAACACTTATGATGCAATTGAAATCGAAAATTCCTTTATTTAAAGAAAGCAAAGAAGGGCTTATAAATTTATTATAAACCTGTACCCACCTCGATTCGATGCTAGCAAGTTGTTCCTAGCTCCAATTTGTCCATTGGTTCCTTCTTTCTTCCAATTTAACTTCACCTAAAGCAATTTCACCCAAATTCAACATCATAAATAACTTAATCCTCAAATTGAACTTAGAAAACACTAATTCCACATGTAACCAAGCCATTTAAATCACAATTTCCAAAATCCCCAATTTACAAAATCAGGCATAAACCCTAATTAATTTCCATCCAAAACTAAACCCATAATATTAAGCAATCAACAAAATTAACTTCATACTCCACAAACCCATACCATTTTCCATATTTCTAAACCAGAATTCATCAAAATTCACAGATCTCAAAATTTCGTGATCTTACCTTCTCTCACACCATTTTCGGATTTTTGGGCTCCATAAGAAGCTTTCATCTTCTTCTTCACCTTTCCTTTGAAAAGCACCAAAACCCTCAAGAAACTTGGAGAAAACTCAACCTTTGAAGCTTCTCTTCTTCTTCTTCTTCTCTTCTCCACCAAACAAGCTTTCTTCTCTCCTCTTATTTTCTTAAGTCTTTCATTTCTGTGCTTCCTTATGCCTTATACGACAGCCACTGTCTTTTATATTGCCATGTCATTTAATGAATGGGGAATGACCCATAAGCCCCTCCATTTAAGCCTATAAACTTAATCCTTTCGAGTAACCTTCCAAGATTGCCCTTCATTGGTCTTTAAAATCGACATTTTGTCTGATTATTTCGATCAGATAAATGAAGTCATTTGATAAAACTTTCTTATAAAGAAATGTTCCTCTATGTCTTACTTAATCCATCGCTTAAGAATCGGATAGATCGGAGCTCTATAGCTCAAGATATCTCCAAATATCAAGTTTGTTCTTCGACCTGAGGCTGAACACTACACCTAACTTCCGACCCATATTTGGAAGTCTTAGAGGCTCCATTGTCGATCGGCTCCTTCATAAATTTTGTAGCCCCATGTCTCTATTTTAATACTAAAAAGAATCAGCTCAATCCGAGCTCTAGCGATCGATATATCTCCAAAATACTGAACACTGTTCAGCCATTATAACACCGAGACCGAACACTACATCTAACTTCTGACCTATATTTGGAAGTCTTAGAGGCTCCATTGTCGATCAGCTCCTTCATAACTTTTGTAGCCTCATCTCTAGTTTAATGCTCAAAAGAATCAGCTCAATCCGAGCTCTATCGATCGATATATCTCCAAAATACTGAACACTGTTCAGCCATTACAACACCGAGAATGAACACTACACTAAACTTCCGACCTATATTTGGAAGTCTTAGAGGCTCCATTGTAGATCGGCTCCTTCATAACTTTTGTAGCCTCATCTCTAGTTTAATTATAAAAAGAATCAGCTCAATCCGAGCTCTATCGATCGATATATCTCTAAAATACTGAACACTATTCAGCCATTACAACACCGAGATCAACACTATACTAAACTTCCGACCTATATTTGGACGTCTTAGAGGCTACATCATAGCTCGGCTCCTTCATAACATTGGTATCTTCATGTCTCTAGTTTAATTAGAAACAAAATGAACTCAATCCGAGCTCTATAGATCGAGATATATCCAAAATATCGAACACTATTCAAACTTTTATCACCGATCAGCTCACTTTGTTTCAATGCACCTTTTCAATTTAATTCCAAAACTGATCAATCTAGTATGAAAATATAGAAAATGTCTTAGGAATCCAACGCTCAAAAATCAGGTCGATTGGATGTCGAAGAAGTTATGGCCAAAACAAGGAAGAGAGGCTCACGGCTGAAAATCGATCGCAAGGTCGATAAAGAAGTCGGTCGCCGTCAGATCGTCGGTCTCCGCACCAAGTCGGTCGCCTGCATTCAGGTCGGTCTCCCGCACCAGGTCGGTCGCCATGGGCGCTGGGTGGGCGATCAACCATGCGATCCGACCTCCAAACTTCAAACGCTCATATCTTTTGACTCCAAGCTCCAAATTAGACACGGTTTGTTTCTGAAAGCTAAGAGACAGCTCTACCATTTTCAAGAAGGACTCAAATGCAAGCTCGGACACTAAAGGGATCAAAAGTTTACACAAAGATGACTGATCGACAATTTCAACAAAGACCAAAACTTGCAAACATCATAACTTTTGATCCGAACTCCAAATTTGACAAACTCAAGTTCATAGAAAGGTAAAATAACCTTCTACAACTTCCATTAAGGCCTTAAAATCAGATCGACCTCTAAATAGGTCAAAACTCCACACAAAGCTGACTGGTCGATCACCTTCACACTAACCAAAGATCGTAACTTCTAAAATCATAATTTTCTACTTCGTTGTCCAATATTTTCGTGCTTTATATCAATAGAAAGATAAAACAAGCTCTACAATGTTCATGAAGAACTCCAAACAACTTAAACCTCTATCTAAGTTAATGTTTCAATCAAGTGTCCGCCTCGATATCCATCACCCACTTAAATATCCAAATTTCACATTATCATATCTTTCAACCTCCAAAACCAAAAATCACATATCATACATCATTTTAAAGCTATTCAAATTCTCTATAACTTTCACGAACTATTTACTCCAATTCAAACCACATCAGTACGGAAATCGCCTCAAAACACAACATATACCATCCTACACTTAGAGCATTTTCCAAAACCAAAGCAAAATACACTTAACTTTCAAAGATCATAACTTTCAATCCCGATATCGAAAAAATAGCATACTTTATGGCCACAAAAAGCTCTCAACATAAGCTACAATTTCATGAAGATCATTTCAAATTTTGCCTAAATCAAAAGTCAACTTTTACTCCAAAAGTCAAACTTTCAAATTTTCTTCAAAATATAACACTTTCACTAATTATTTCTTACTTTCAACTTCCATCTCAATCATCTCATCCACCTAAACTTTCATAACCAAGACTAATCTTCAAAGTCATCAAACCAATAAATTCCTTTTTTCATCAATTTCCTCAAGGTAAAAACTTCTATAACATAATTCATATCCAAAATACCATTGAATCCATTTCATATCTCTAATTTGCCACTTAAAGATCGGGTCCAACAACCGCTTAATTGCCACTTTGATTGCCCGAATACGCAAGTTTAATGGAGTCTTCGAGAGGATTTTGCCATACATATACATCGGGAGGGAAATTTCATCGCCAATGCTTTATCCCATCATGCCGATGACTTTAGTCTGGGTTTTCATCCTTTAGCTAGCCCACCGGATGCGGTGAATTCGTGACTCTTTCATGATGTTATTAGTGTTACTTATGTTCGTTAGTTAGAGACTTCTTTTCGGCTCCACCCGCTTACCTTCCAAAAAAATAAAACGACAAAGGAAAAAGCTTGTAAGTTGAAGGGTTTTGAAAATCCACGTAAATACATCGACAAAAAGTGAATTTAATTTTAAACTTGTAAAGTTATCATAATAATTAAATAATAACATAAATAAACAAATTTATCATATGGAGTGCATTTGATTTTGAATGCTATCATTACACATTCTAAAGTTTGAATCTATGAACCTTTTCAAATTAGTCTTTTAACTTTACAATATAAGTTTTTTTTTCTCTAAATTATACATTATAATTAATAAATTTACATATACATTTTAGTAATTTTTGCATTTTTCCTTACATTTATATCTCAACAATTGAAAAAGTACTAAATTTTGTACCTTTTATATATACTTTATGTCATTCTCTAATTTTTTTATTTGTTTATTGATTTATTTATTTATTTATTTACTTGACTTATTCTTTATTTTGGCTTTAATTTTTTAATTATGTATATATATTTATATCTTATTAAGTCTTGGAATTAGCAAGTATGGTTGGGAATTAAAATTTTGAAGTTAAAATGAAGGATTGTAATTAATTGGATTAATTGGTAGAGGCTTGGGATATGTGTAGCCATATGAGTCAAATAAGGGCTTGTTAGAAGAATGGGCTTTAGAGACAAATGGAATAAGAAGAAGGAGGAGAGCCCAAAGGAAAAGCATAGTAAGTTATAAGGAGATTTGAAACTACGTAGTTTTGAGGTAGGCTTTAAATCGAGAAATAAGTGAATTAAGTTGTATGAGAAGAAGCAAGTGTCGAAGAACCAAAGGAGAGGAAGCAAAACGTGAGCCAAGGAGAAAGGGATTCGCCAAGAGGAAAAGGAGAGCCAGAGAAGCTTGAAGAAGAGGAAAAGAAGAGAAACTACTTGTTGAAGGTCTGCTCCATCCTTGTTTATGTTAGGTTCAAGAATGAGATAAAATGGAAGTTGTGGTTTGTGTAGGTTTGAAGAAAGGAAGAAAAGAAGGTGAAATCAAAGGATTTTAGGATTTCTAAGTTACGATTTTGGTTATTCTAGCATAGATGGCTTATGGGTAGGTTAGATTTAAAGTTTATTTTTATCTTTGCTTGATTTATGAATGTTATGCCTTTCTTTTGAATATATTCATTGAATGAAGTATGATTTAATCAAGGAACTCAAGAAAACCTCACTCAAGACAAGGAGGAAGGGCAATCTTGAATTGGATTCACATTAGGTGGGTAACATTTTGTAATTGTTGTAATGGGCAAATGCCCTATGTGCAATCCTTGTTAAATTTTGTGTATATTGAAAGAGTATTTTCTTTGATTTGAAAGAAAAGTATGAAACTATGATAATTCGATGGAATGAAAGAAGCATAAAATGTTATTCTTGTGTTTGAATATGTGAGCATAAATTGGTTGTGATTGGGCGAGAGAGAACCTATTTCGTTAGTCTCGTGCACGATGACCCCCCTAGCCTTCTCTCGGCTGCCCGCTTAAGGCCACGAGATCCTGAGAAATCGGACTCATCGTGTTTACGGTAAACTTCGATTTTCGTCGTGTTTATGGAACTCTCGAGCCAATTGTGTGCATTTCATCATTTTGGTGTTTATGATACATAATATGTGTTTTAAATTGATAGAAGATTCCATGTTATGCTTTATGTGATGATTTTGGCTAATTTATGATTTATGTGATGAAGTTGAGTTATTTGTGTTTTACATGATAGATTGCAAATGTTTCGGATTCTTTTATGTGTTGTATGGCTCATTACTCGATGGCTATAAAGGTGTTAGCCACTGAGCCGTGTTTTGCTCACCCCATTCTCCCTCCTCAGGTGCAAATTCTAGTTGATCGCGAACCTTGCAAGGCATCGGGCATAACTCCAAGAATCTTAGACTCTTTTGTATTAAGTTAGTAACTAGTTTTTGATAGCTTTATAAGCATATCAAGCATCGAGCATCTCATATTTTGTATTTTGTACTTGATTCTTGATGAATATGTCGATATGTAACTAAAGTCGTGCTTGAACTCATACGATTGAAAAGAGAATGAGAGCTCTAGTTCTCTTATGCATGTGTATGTATTGAATTGTGATATGTATGACCTTGAAAAGGAAGGTGTATGAGTCTTTTTAATTTTTGAGTTGCTGTTGGGTTTTGTATTGGGATAGCTCGTTGGAAATTTGCTAAGGTTTATGAGTTGTTGAAATTCTGGGTTGATGTGTTCATGTGGTCAATTTTGGATATATTGTGCATTCAGCCAAATTTTGGGTTGTTATAGGCTGAATAGGATCATTTAGTCTTGTTGAGAGTGGTAGGCGAGCTGTAGAGCTTGTCCATGATATATTATGAGCTATTTTAGGGTGTGTTAATTGGTAGATATGAGTTGTTAGAATTAAGTGCAGGTGTTGTCTAAATGGCAAATTTTAGCAGAGAGCTTTGATTCCACTTTTGACCCTTATAGAGTTGGAAATTGGATCGATGATCTTCATGGAAGTTGTAGAATGTTCTTTTACCTTTCCATAGACACCACGTTTGCTAAATTTGGAGTTATGGGTCAAAAGTTATGGTGTTTGCAAGTTATGGTACTGTTTAGGAGGAGCTAGTCGATCGGGTTTGGAGTAAACTTTTGATTTCTTTAGTGTCCGAGCGTGCCTTTGAGTCCTCCTTGAAAATTGTAGAGTTGTCTTTTATCTTTTCAACGAATCAAACCTCATTCGATTTGGAGCTCTGAGTCAAAAGTTATGAGGGTTCGAAGTCTATTAGGTCGGATCATGGCAGGTCGCGCCGCCCTCGCCCACGAGGGCGCCATGGCGAGGTCGAGCGCCCGAGCCCCAGATGCGCAGCGCCTGGATCGCCGGATTGCTCGTCAGCTTAGTGGTGTTTTGGGTCTGCTCTGGTCAACCAATTCTCTTCCTTCTTTTTTGGCCATAACTTTTTGCATAGACCTCCGATTAAGTTGATTTTTGAAGTGATAGACTCCTAAGAAAATTTTCTATCTTTTTATACCTGATGGGTCGGTATTGCTTTTAAATTATAAAAAGTGGATTGAAACAAAGAGTGATGGTCGGTCGATAAAGTCTGAATATACTTCAATGATTATGAAATATCTTGAGCTATAGAGCTCTGATCGGGTCGATTTTTATTTTAAATTAAACTAGAGACTTAAATCTACAAGTTTTATGAAGGAACCAATCGACAATTTAGCCTCAAATACTTTCAAAATCTGACATGAAGTCGGTAGAGTGTTCAGTTTTGACTGTTTTTCTTCAGATAGTATTTTGAGCATAACTTCTTCATTTCTAATCCAAATTAAGCGATTTCAGTGGCGTTAGAATCGTTAGATTATGAGGAATAAATGTCCTTAAGAAGCCGATCCAAAATTCCTATTGTAAGTCCCCCAAATCGTAGCTAGTATGTGTCAGTTTTTGGGTCTTCTATGCTTATGTATTTCCGAATGTCAGCCCTCTGAGATTGGGTCCAACAGTTTATGTATAAAAGTGAAAATTTTCAATTATTGTTAAAATATTTTTCTTTCATATCATAATTACTGGTAATTTTATGTTTTATCAATTGCATATTACTAAACATTAATTGATATTAATTAAGTTTCATATATTTTTCAGAAGGGTGCTAGAAACGATAAACAAGTTTGAAATAATATAACTACAACTTGTCAATGGTGAATACTGTTAAATATAAATGAAAAAGTACTAACTTTTAGTTTTGAAAGTTTTAATTTTATTTAAACATAGACTTAAAGTTTAAATATCAATGAATATGTAAATAACTAATTTTTAAATTTAATTGCCATTTTATAATAATTTAAGAATCATTATCGAATAATTTGAATATATATATATATATATATATAGTTATTAAGTTTCTTCTTATATTTATTGTAAAACATTATAGTTAGTTAAATTAAAATTTATTTAAAGAAAACATTATATTTAGAAATTGATTAGTAGTTTTTTATAAATTTATAAAAGCTTTCATCTCTTTTCTTCTTAATTTTGATATGAGATTTGATACTCACCTTCTCTATGAAACATCACCATTTTTCATCATTAAACTCTTCATATCATCATTAATTCCTATTTCACAACTCAAGATATTTCATCCTTATTTATGTAGATTCGGATTAGAAGTTAGTTAAGATCTACTTATTACTCGTGATCGTATTGTAGTTGTCATTTTTGTGCTCATTGTCCCAACTTATCATCGTAATAAAGAATATTTGTTCACAACTTATTTATGCCTGCTTCAGTGCATAAATAAATGAAGAAATTTATAGAAAAAATTAGATCAACACTACAATGAGTTCAAGGCTAGACGCCTAGTCTCATAAAGGGAACTAAGCCCAATTGTCTAAGCTAAAGGAAGAAGCCAAAAAATACACATAATAATCCTGCTCGGTAGAGTTGTTTCATTGATATATATTAAATGTGTATTTTGTGTGCCATCTGGGACCATCATATATATTAAATACAAATTAAATTCGCATAAATAAAATAACTTCTTATTCTTAATGTATTGTTATTTAGAATATGCATTTATGATACATTATGGTGAAAGAAACTATTATTTATTATAAATTATAACAAATGCTATAAAATTAAAGTGATATAAAAATATTTTAATATATATTTATAGGGAAATTATTATATTTATTAAAATAAATGTACAAATTATAAGATTATTATGAGTATTCTCCACATAAATACACTGTTAAAAAGTGAATTTAATTTTAAACTTGTAAAGTTATCATAATAATTAAATAATAACAAAATAAACAAATTTATCATATGAAGTACATTTTACTTTAAATACTATCATTACACATTCTAAAGTTTGAATCTATGAATTTTTCAAATTAGTCCTTTAACTTTACAATATAAGTTTTTTTTTCTCGAAATTATACATTATAATTAATAAATTTGCATATATATTTTAGTAATTTTGCATTTTACTTACATTTATATCTAAACAATCGAAAAGTACGAAATTTTGTACCTTTTATGTTTTATGTATAAAAGTGAAAATTTTGAATTATTGTTAAAATATTTTTCTTTCATATCATAATTACTGGTAATCTTATGTTTTTATCAATTACATATTACTAAAATTAATTGATATTAATTAAGTTTCATATGATTTTTCAGGAAGGTGCTACAAGAGATAAAAAGTTTGAAATAATATAACTACAACTTGTCTATAGTGAATACTGTTAAATATAAATGGAAAAGTAAGAACTTTTAGTTTTGAAAGTTTTAATTTTATTTAAACATTGGCTTAAAGTTTAAATATCAATGAATATGTAAATAACTAATTTTTTAATTTAATTGCCATTTTTATAATAAATTAAGAATCATTATCGAAATAATTTGAATATATATTCATAAATACAGGACGGAGGTAGGTAAATAATGGTACACTGGGCCCCCACTCTCAAGATTATTAAATAATATATATATATATATATATATATATATATATATATATATATATATATATATATATATATATATATATATATATATATATATATATATATATATATAATTATTTAAAAGTTTTATCCTCCAAAATTTAAAAGTTAAATATTTAGACCTCTATCTTAAATTCCTCATTCACAACGCATAGATATAGTCATTTTAAACTTAATTATATTCATGTGTTTCAAATTTCAATAAAATATATTTATTTAATATAGAAATAATTTTCTTCTTATATTTATTGTAAAACATTATAGTTTTGTCAAAATTGTTAAATTAAAATTTATTTAAACAAAACATTATATTTATAAATTGATTAGTAGTTTTTAAAATAAATTTATAAAAGCCTTCATCTCTCTCTCTTCTCATTTTTGATATGAGATTTGATACTCACGTTCTCTATAAAACATCACCATTTTTCATCATTAAACTCTTCATATCATCATTAATTCCTATTTCACAACTCAAGATATTTCATCCTTATTTATGTAGATTCAGATTAGAAGTTAATTAAGATCTACTTATTACTCGTGATCGTATTGTAGGTGTCATTTTTGTGCTCATTGTCCCAACTTATCATCGTAATAAAAATATTTGTTCTGCCTCGAGTCTATATATATTAACTCAACGAGACAACTCTATTTCTTAATTTAAGAGAATTACTAATAGAAGAATAATTAGAAAAAGTTAATTATTACCCTTTTATATACTTAAAAAATTTCACCTATCGTCTCTCATATGAGTAAAGCTACATTATTAAGATGTGATCATACTTGTATTACTGAAATCATAATTATATTAATTTAAATAAAATAAAATATTTAAATTAAAAAATAGGTAGAGTCCGAATTGAGTTCTTATTAAGTACTAGTTTGTATTCTCCTTATGTTATTATGCACTTCTTTGATCAATCATTTGTGACTTGGACACATTCTTTGTTTTGCACAGCATTTAGCTTGGCTTATGGATGTTGGCATGTTGCCTTAATTCACCACTCTCAAAAGAAAGGCTTCTATTGGCACTAACTACCAAATCCTAACACTACTTTCACGAGAAACTTTTGACACAATGATCAATATATGGAAATCATTCAGGAAGATTATATATAATGACTAACCGAGTTATCTTATCTCCACAAGAAACATACAATGTCAAGTCAAGATATATAACCCATCCAAATCTTATACCCACTCTAGAAAATTAAGTTCCTTCCTTAGCTAATCAGAGATTTCTGAATCTATTGGCAGTTGATTTATTGATCTTTACATTATAGCTAACACTAATTCATTCCTGTGATGTATACCAACATGTATCATTTTCTTAATGCAGTGAAATTCCTGATGATTAGGTTTGATATATAGTAGGTACACCTAAATAAGATTTGCCAAACTAAACTTCTCCTACACTGTCCCCATATGTCGACAATGACCAAAAGCACAACTTAACCTAATATTCTTCGTTATTCAAGAAAGTAATTAATACAAATTTCATTATTAATTGTTTTTATCCTTTACATTCAGCTTTCTTCAATTTACCTGAAGCCTCAATGAGAACTTAACCAAAAGAGAGAATGTTAACCTAAGCAACAGATTTCAATTTCTTACCTGCCCACGAACTTTCGTTTCAATTATTCTTAACTTTGAAGTTCTGGTCGTCGATGTATACAGGCCTTGTTTTTGACATTATTTCATTCGCCTGAATCCGCCAGGTAATTTTAGTACTGTTAGATGAAAAGTTCGTTCCTCGCATTACATCAAATTTCAGTCTTAACTGGAAAGGGCAATTGTTATAACTTCATATTAATAAAGAGATAGTTCCACATTCAAGTTAGTTTATTTGTTAATATATATGATAAGGGTGGTGAATAGTCAGAATACCTTTACTTTCCAATGAATGAAAGGATAATAGTCCAGTATATAATACAGAAAATGTTAAATAAATTATATATATATGAAAATTTAAACTTATATAAATGGATTGTTAACAAAAGTAATAATTTTTACTAAGACTGTGAGATTAATATCATTAATATAAATAATTTAATTAGTAACTCTTAGAATAGATTTTTTAGAAATGTATTCTTAGAATAGATTGTTAACATAAATCATTAATTTTAATGATTATTGGCATTTTCATCTAAATAAGGTTAAATTATTTATTTGTATAAATATATTATTGTTCATTTTGCATTTTATTCTTTCTTTGTTTCTCTTTAGAATTTTGAAAATAATCTCTTTACTAATTAGGAGTAAGGTTATGATTATTGGATCTCTCCATATCAAGGAATTTATACTTTGCATATCATTCTTTAGAATAATTTATGAAAAGGGCCTAGTTTTCATTCTTATTTAAGTCTTACCATCTTAGTACCAGTTTCTATATACACTTATTAAACTCCATTAAATAGATTAAGGTGATATTCACCTCAGTTGAAAGTATTAAAAAATGATTTTAAAATATAATGTACCACAAATAACTGCAAGGCATAATATGCAAAGATATAAAATATCACTGGTCATTAAATCTTGAAGTTCATAATCGTAAAATTTGCACATCTAAGCAATTGCAAGCTTCAAGCATCTTTGACGAATCTGTTAATGATGTAAGGCTCATGAAGATATTAAGAGAATGGAGCAAAAGGTTTGGTTAGGTCACTGGCAGCCCAGCCCAGTGCTCAGTCCACGCGTCCACGGCCTATTCGTAGGTGGAAACCTCCCATACATACGTATTGACCTAAACCTAGCATCTATTCCATATATAAGGTACTACTTTGCCATGATAAGACATTATTTGTAATACATTAGAACCCCGACATTCTTTTTTTACGTTTATAGCCACCAAAACCCTCACCACAAAAACCTCCTCACCCGAACCACGCCCGATCGAGGAAGCTACCGATCTATTGATTCATTTAAATTTACACTCGCCACTCGCACAATGATTCAACAATCTTCGAGACAACCACAACGGCAGATTGGTATGATGGCCGATCGTCATTCTACTGAAGCCCTAGAAAAATCGTAGACGATCGGATCAATATGGCCATGAATTCTCGTCCGGATCATCCATCAAGACAATATAGCTCTCCTTCATCCCAAAGAATCTCGATAGCCTCCCAAATGCCCTTCATTCCGCATCTTGCACCAAAATAGCGACGCCAAAATACCAACGCTCAAAATATATCGGAAAGACCGATCCCTAGATTATCCGCAGACTTTCAGTCGATGATGAGCCTACATTGCGTCCCCTACGCCATTCAATGTAAGGCATTTGGCACCGCCTTTCAAGAAGGAGCCCAGCGATGGTTCAATAGTTTACCTCCATGTTGCATTACTTGCTTCAAGATTTTAAGTCGCTTCTTCCTCAATCAATTTGCTACAAGTAAACGCACCACGTAAGACCGCTTTGAAAGTGATGCAACACCCAAGGAAGGAACGAAGTTTGCGGAGTTCATCACTTGGCTTAATAATGAAGTCGCCAAGTCCTCGACCTCACTTGCTCGCCCATGTTGGCGACCGATGAGCAACACAAGGATGAAGAGTTTAAGAAGTCATCGCCCTCGATCAGCCCAAGTCTATTCAAGAGATAAGAAATCGGGCAGACAAGTATATCCAGCTCGAGGAAGTGTTGAAAAACACAAAACGTAGAGCAGGCGACCGTGGGCCGAGTGGCAGAGCGGATGATTCTCACAAGCGACAGAAAGATCAGTTAAGCTGGAGAAAGCCGACTGATCGATAGGGACATCGACGAGAATTCTTCACCCCGCTTAACAGGCGATATGCGAAAGTATTGACGGCCATGAGAGCAGATAGGGAACCCTTCCGAGAACCCAATAAGTTAAAGACTTCGCTCAAGAAGAGGGACCCTGATTTATATTGCCGCTTCCATAGAGACATCGGTCATGACACGGAGGATTGCTGGGACTTGAAAAAAGAAATCGAACTCCTTATCCAAAGGGGAAGGCTGGGTCGATTTTTGAAGTACGGAAAGAATGCCGATCGAGACAATGAGAATAAGAGCAATTGGTCCGACAACTGGCGACAGCCTTGGAGGCGAAACGATAGGAATGATGGAGGGAGGCAGAATGGAAATACTGACGATCGACGCGAAGCGAGAGGACAGTCCAAGGTAAGAGGCCACAGAAACACCGAACAATAAGATGACAGATCGGTTAGGGTCATTAACATGATCTTTGTGGTAGTGCAGCAGGCGGGTCCACCGTTAAAGGAAGAAAGAGGTATGCCAGGTAGGTCGGTAAAGACTTGTCGGCCAAGAGAAAGAAGCAGAACAATGGGATGATACCATTCGACGAATCTGATCTAGATGGTGTTAGTTGTCCTCATGATGACGTGCTCGTAGTAAATCTGAACATGGATGGTAACGAGGTAAAACGGTAATGATCGACACAGCAAATCGGTCGACCTATTATATTATGATGCCTTCAAGCGATGGAGATACCGAGGATTGACTATCGCCTATGAAGGACCTATCAAAGAGGTAATCAAGCATCACCACCCATTTGCCCGAGTCTTTTTGAAAGTAAAATTCGGACAAAAGTCGTGTCAAATAGAGAAGGACGTTGAGTTCCTGGTTGTAAAGTTTGTAGGGGAGTACAATGCGATAATCGGACGAGCCACTCAAAACGCCCTCAGAGCAGTTGTCTCCACCTACTACCAAGCAATGAAGTTCCCAACGTCCCATGGAATCGGTGTTGTCGGGTTAGCAGAGAATCGCTAGGAATGCTACTTAACGAAACAAGGACACTAGACGGGCAAGAGTTTGACAAGCTCTCTTGACGTGAGAGTCGATGAAGAAACAGAAAGGATGAACCCCGTAGAAGAAACGCAGCAGGTCATATTGGATGAAGTAGACCGCTCCAAGTCCACAAATCTAGGTTCCGAGCTTTAGAAGGGCCTAGTCAAAGAAATCACGGATTGCTTGATAGAAAACAGATTGGTCTTCGCCTGGGTACCGAGCGATATGCCTGAAATTTCTCGATCGGTCGATCGCATTCTCTCGGTGTCCAAAAGATTGCAAGCCGCTAGATGTAAGAAGCGTGGCAAAGCAAAGAGAGGCGAAGTGATTGAGAAAGAAATAGAAAAGTCGCTTAGTGTCAGGTTCATTCGGAAGTCAAATATCCTGAATGGTTGGCAAATGTTGTACTTGTGAAGAAGAAAAACGGAAAGTGGAGAATGTGCATTGACTTCACCGACTTAAACAAAGCGTGCCCAAAGGACAGCTTCCCTTTGTCCAAAATCGATCAGCTGGTAGACTCCACGTCAGGGCATGAACTTCTCAGCTTCTTGGATGCTTTATCGGGCTACCATCAGATTCAAATGAGTCTCGAAGACGAAGAGAAGACAACTTTTATAACTAACCAGGGCACGTATTGCTACCAAGTAATGCCGTTCGGCTTGAAGAATGCAGGGGCCACTTATCAGCGGCTCGTCATGGAAGTTTTAAAGAAACAGATTGGTCGATCAGTTGAGGCCTATGTGGATGATATGGTGGTCAAAAATAAGATGACTGTTGAGCATGTGGAAGATCTCAAAGAAGTCTTCCAGACCCTTAATAAATTTTAGATGAAGCTGAACCCAGAAAAATGAGCCTTTGGTGTGGCATCTGGAAAATTCCTGGGGTTTATGATTACTCAACAGGGGATTGAAGCTAATCCAGAAAAGGTCGAAGCTATCATCCAAATACCCTCGCCGCGGTGCTTGAAAGATGTTCAGATATTGACCGGGCGGATAGTTTCTTTGAGCATATTCGTCTCCAAGATGGGGGACAAGTGCCTCCCGTTTTTCAAAATTTTGAGAAAAGCGGATGTGACCCAGTTCCAATGGCCGGATGAATGCGAAAGAGCATTTCAACACTTGAAGCAGTATCTGACTAGTCCACCCATTTTGTAGAGCCCTGTTGAGGGGAAGAGTCTGATTATTTATCTGGCAATCATAGAGGGCGATCAGCAGCTTCTAGTCCGATCGACCAGAAGTGAACAATTCCCGATCTACTATATCAAGAAAGTAATCGAATGGACCGTAGACGTATGCACCTATTGAAAAGTTGACCCTTTCATTGATAACCGCAGCGCGGAAACTCAGGCCCTACTTCCAGAGTCACACCATCGAGGTATGGACCGACCAACCCCTCAGACAGTGCCTTCAGAAGCCTGAAACCTCTGGACGGCTAGTAAACGGGCGAGAAACGGGGAGTTTGATATACACTATAAGCCGCGGACGACAATCAAAGCCTAAGTATTGGCGGACTTTGTAGCAGAAATGAGTCAACCTACCTTGAATGAACTACATCCTACTTGGAGCTTATTTGTTGATGGATCCTCTAATGCTGAGAGATGCGGGGCAGGAGTGGTCTTGATCAGCCCACACCAGGAAGAAAAGGTGGAATACGCTCTCATATTAGACTTTAAGGCATCCAACAATGAGGCGGAATACGAGGCGCTAATAGCCGGTCTTCAGTTGGTAAGAGAGATGGGGGTGAAACATTTGAAGGTGTATAGCGATAGCCAAATAGTAGTCGGTCAGGTTACGGGGCAGTACGAGGCCAAAGGGAACACCATGGTCAAATATTTGGAATTGGCGAAGCAAGAGTTCAATAATTTTGAAGACTACTCGGTTAGCAGGATAGAAAGGATGCAAAACGCTTGGGAAGATGCGCTTTCCAAAATGGCTTCCGATTGAGATGTAAAAAATAACGTTTTGGTCGAGCAGCTAGACCGGCCTAGCATTCAGAAAGTCAAGGAAGTCCTTGACGCAAATGTCGAGCGATCAAGTTGGATGGAACCGATCGACAAGACTCCTCGAGGAACACAAATGTAAGAAACCTTGAGGCCAAGAAACTAAGGGTAAAAGCGGTCGAATATGCGATCGTTAATGGTACCTTGTACAAGCGATCTTATGACTGGCCACTACTACGATGCTTGAGCGAAGAAGAGGCAGAGTAGGCAATGGCTGAAGTCTACGAAGGAATGTGCAGAAATCACGTAGGAGGCAGAATGTCTGGCTCATAGATTGATTAGACAGGTATTATCGCCGACAATGAAGAGAGATCGCCAAGAGAAAGTCAACCAAAGGTGAGGCTTGCCGTAAAAAAAAGAATCGTCCCACCACCAATCGAGAGGATGAAAATCGTGAGTCATCCTATCCCCTTTGCTCAATGGGGAATGGATATACTAGGACCTTTCCCTCTCGGTCCTGGACATAAGAAGTTTTTGATAGTAGCAGTGGAATACTTCACCAAATGGGTAGAAGCGGAAGCGGTCGCTACAATTACTGAGCAGAAGATGGAAAATTTTGTAAGAAGAAACATACTAAGTCACTTTGGGATGCCTATGGTGTTGGTTACAGACAACGGTCGGCAATTCGACAATGACAAGTTCAGAGATTTCTGTGAGCGACTAAAGATAAGGCTCCAATTGACTTCAGTAGCTCACCCTCAAAGCAACGGTCTTGCGGAGAACACTAACAAAAAGATAATGAGTGCCCTCAAGAAGCGCTTAGATGGACGTAAGACTTGGGTAGATGAACTAGATGAAGTATTGTGGACGTATAAAACTACCCCAAATGGAGCTACAAGGGAAACACCATTCAGGATGACCTTTGGGCAGAAGGCCTAGTTCCAATAGAAGTGGTGTTGCACAACCAAAGAGTGTTGAGTTATGAAGAAGAGCAGAATAATGAAGCTCGTCAAGCGTAACTCGTGCTTTTCAAAGGAAGACAGTGATAGGCGTACCGCTTCGCTCAAAAGTCATCAGACAAAAAGCAACAAGGTTTTACAACGAAAGGGTAGGGCCGAACGACATAAAGATTGGCAGCTATGTTCTAAGAAAGGCTGAGGTGGCTGGGAAACATCCTGGAAAGCTCGGACAGGCATGGGAAGGACCCTATCAAGTGGTCAAACAAACTGGACACGACTCTTACATCCTGCGCAGCATTGATGGCAAGATTCTATCAAGGCCATGGAACTCTCAAAACCTGAAGACATTTTATCAATATATAAGCTTTGTTTTATTTATTTCTTTATCTCAGATCAGATTGTTGCCACGCATTTGTAGTGGGTACCTTTTTCCCGGCCTTGCCAACAGATTTTTAACGCCCACCCCTTATCATCATCAATAAAGGGTTTTAAGTTTCTCAAGAGATGAGCCTCACCGTATAAGCTAGAATGACAAAATCGATCGACATCATTCACATTGTTCGCCAGTTGTCAAGACGAGATCCTGGAACCAGCGATGCCGAGAAGATTAATCTCGATCGCTGACCTCGACCACTCTCGACCAGTCACAAGACAAGATCTTTGGAACCAGCGATGCCGAGAAGATTAATCTCGGATCGCTCTGCCTCGACCACTCTCGGCCAGGTTGCCAAGACAAGATCCTTGGAACCAGGCAATGCCGAGAAGAATAATCTCGGATCGCTCAACCTCGACCACTCTCAGCCAGGTTGCCAAGACAAGATCCTTGGAACCTGGCGATGCCAAGAAGATTAATCTCGGATCACTCGGCTGGTCTCTTTCGTATCGATCGGTCGAAGGATCTATCGACGCCCCCGTAAAATGAAAAAGCAAACCTTTATATGAAACTAATGACAATCTAAGTTACGTTTGCAAAATTGAGAATACAGTGAAGGATAAGAATAAAATTTTTTATTTCTTCATATTTTTCCTGGTCACAAGCCCGACCAGGTGAGCTTTGAGGGTCCTATAGCACAAGTTAGTGCGGATCTTCAGGATGAGAAGCAGCTGGATCGGCAGAAGGGGAGGTCGGCAAAGCAGCCAAGGTAGGACCAGAGTCTGCAGGAAGAACCGGAGAGACACCCCCGTGAGATCACTCGTCCTCCTCATCCGAGCTAAGGTCCAGCTCCTCATCCGGAACCGACGTTCGTTCTCCATCGACTATCTCCCTCACTTCCTCCAGAGAAAGGCCGAGAATGGTGGGAAGCATCGGCTCGGTATAATCCTCGAATGAAGGACCATTCGACCAGTCAGGGATGCAAACGTTGTGACAATTCTTCAGGATCGAAAGGGCCAAGTCACAAGCGAACTCTAAGCACTCCTCCTGTAAGAACGGCCTTTTCCATCACTTGATCACCTCAACTCTCTGCTTTTTGATAGAGCCTTGCAACTCCATCAGTCTATCCTGGACCCTCAATTTATCCCTCACCACTTCATGACAGTCCTGGAGGAATTTCGATCGAAGCTCCTACTCCGTCTCCATCTTCCTCTTCAAGTCCTTACATTCCTCGCCAGCCCGGCCCTTCGCCGCAATCACCCCGCTTCTTTTCCTCCTCCCCATAACGAAGCCGAGCTTTCAAACGCCTCTCCTCCTCCCAAAATTTCTTCTCCTCCTCCAAGGAAGAGAGTTGAGCCCTAAGACGCCTCTCTCTTTGGCTTCAAAGCGCAGCACTCAAAGTGTTCACTTGCTCAAGAAGATCGCGGACTTCCCGGTCCAGCATTCAGGCAGTCCCTTCGAGCTGTTCGACACGTTGGTGCATCGCGGAGGCGAACGCCAGATCCTCGCATACAGCCTACTTCGAGACGGGCCGCCACCCTCGATTGCCCAACGAGTCTATAAGCTTCTCGTCTGCAGGGGGAACGACCCTCTGAGTAATGTGAAGAGCCACATCGAAGTTCCCAAGCGACGCAGCCTTATCCAGACTAATCGTTGGCTCCCACTTCTCGGCGCTTGCCGCTTGCCCTTTCCCCTTGTCCTTATCCGATCAGGCAACACGCTCTTCCTCCTTCTCTCTCCCCTTCTCTTTCTTCCTGCCTTGGTCCGATGGGCAGGGCGGTCGGTCGATAACCCGAACGGTCTTTTTCCTCTTAAGAGGTGGCTCAACCTCTTCCTCCTCCTCTTCTATGACTGCTAAGCCTTCACCAGCCAACCGGGTCATCACTGTTGACTGCTCGGGTACAGCTGCCAGGGTGAGCGCTGCAGACGGCTTGGGAACAGTAGGACTAGCGACGTCCTGTTCAGAAACAGTAGGCCGAGCAACATCCGCGCTGGCCTCTCCTTTTTTGTCCTGCCCCTTTGTCTTCGAAGAGGGCTTGACAGCTTTGCGCTGGCCTCTGGTAGGGTTGGAGGACCCGAAGAAATCGTTGAGCCTTGCCATGGCTGCACAGCAATAAAAACAGGTTAGAAATCGAAACCAATACTTATAAATACAGTAAATAGTTCAACCATAAGGAGCCAACCAGAGGGGGAAGTTTTTTCTCCTAGCCCGCTAATTCAGGGCGGGGGGTCGATTAGGAATGAATCGGCCGAGGCCCCCTTGCGATATCTCAGAATGAGACGATCGAAGTCATATCGACTGAGCCCCTTAATGCGATCGACTACCTCCCACTCTTCTCTAGTAAGAGACAAGCTCGACACGTCGTTCTATCGCTCGGCTAGAGGATATCTCCATGGCTGGGACTCAAAGGAAGATCCCGGAGGTCTCACAAAAAAGTACTTCATCAGCCAAGCTTGGATTTTTGAAACCGTTCTGGCCGGGCGATATCGAGCATCTCTATACTGCAGATGAGGGACCCGACCCCAAAGACTTCAACTCGTTCATTCTAAAAATGGCGTAGATGCCGATCAAGGCGACACAATTAATCGATGACACAACAAGGCCAAACCGTTAATGAATCTTCATCCATTCGGAGGAATTTGGCTCGGCCTCAATCGGTAGGTGACGCACACCTCGTCAATGATCGGAGCATATGGAAGCTTCATGCCACCGACCAAGAAAAAGCTTTCAGAAACAGCAAAATACCCTCCCAAATTGCTGTGGATCCTTTCATCCTCAGAGGCCAGCCTAGGTCCCCAAGACGAAGAGATATTGTTCCTAATAATCGACCGATTCAACTCCCCCGCGGTCATCATTGATTCATCTTTCGGTGGCTCCTCAACGACCAGCCCATCCTTCCGGTCACTCACCCTGACTCCCTCAATACCTCTCACCTCTGGCACCGCCACTACTTCTGTCACTACTTCAAGCGGCTCGACTAGTTGGGAGGCCCTGTCGGCGGTTTCATCCTTAGGGCTAACCCCACTTCTAGGACTGGTTGACGACGTGCTTACAAAGAGGAAACTTAGAGGAAGAAGCGAGGAAAAAGGACGTACCTAGTTGGTGATTGAAGTTGGGAATTTGAACAGCGGTTGAAAGAAAACTCCGGAGACTATAGACAAGAATGTGCAAATGAGAGCAGAATGAAAGCCGGAGAACAAAACAAGAGTGAAGAAAATCTGTAGTCTGTCGATCCTGAGTATTTATAGAAGATCGGTAGAATGGACGCTCCAACCAACGCCGACGACGGGAAAATCAAGTCGAACTCGCATACACGATGTAATCTGAAATGAGGTGAATTAGGGTTATTAGAAAACTAGAACGGCGCAAGAAGCTAAAGGACGCATACGATAACGCACAAGAGTCAAAAGGACGACGTGATACCGTCGAGGGCGCGAACCGTCAGTAATGATTACACCTAGTGTTTCATTTAAGCCTTGACGTCCAATCGATCGACCTTACCACTACACTCGCCGATTGACCTCATCGTTGCACCCAGTCGACCTGCTATATCGCTATAGCCGATCGACGGCTCATCATTACCTCGATCGGTCCGCCGTTATTACATCCGATCGATCGATCACATCACGATAATCGATCGATCGAGCCTAGCACGACGCCTTGGAGACACGCTTATATGATCCTTATGTACTCCTTCGACCTTTCTCTTAGGTCAGACTCAAGGAGTAGGGAGGCTTATGGTTAGGTCGGCCAGCTAGCCCCAGCCCGCCCAGTCCACGCCATCCACCCACCCATTTGCAGGTGGAAACCTCTCATGCATACGTAAAGACTTAAAACCTAGCATCTATTCCATATATAAGGTACTACTTTGTCATGATACAAGTACGACATTAGAACCCTGACATTCTTTGTTTATAGCCACCAAAACTCTCACCAAAAGATTAACTTGAGCGTCGGAGAGGTCTCACGCCATTATCAACTCCGGCGTGCTTTCAGGTTGCTTTTGCGGATATTCTCTTGCTAAAGACAACCAATCTCATGGATTCAAACAATAGCGTCCTGCCTCACCAGAATCAAGCAGAACTAAGGTTTAATTTTATCAGGAAGATAAGGTAATAGAAGATTATACATGCCTATTCTACGTTGACGTTTGTTCTCGATAATTGTATGCTTTACATATACTTTTGGATGCTATATTAATTGGCAATAAGCAAATGTTTTGTGAAGAAATGATTCCATTTTTCCTTTTTTCCATTCTTAGTAACTACACAAATTAATAAATATGAGAACGTGTATCTTTCTATTAAAATACAAAAGTTCAAAGAACAAAAGAAAAGAAAATAATTTGAAATTAAATCTTTACAAACAGCCAATAATCAAACTGCATGACTCCGCCTTGGATCTGTGATTTTATTTTCCAATGTTCATCACTGAAACTTATATTTCTAGCCAACTTCCTCTCATAATCCAGTTCAAGCTTTCTTCTTCGTTAACCGACAAAGTTGTGCAACTTCTCATCCATGGAGTCATGAAACTTCCACCACCTTTCATGAGCTACATCGCTCGCATAAACACGTTGGTCCCCTATATTCCAATTACAATCGTAATCTCTATAACAGTGCCAAGGCTTTAATCCAAGATAATGTATTGCATAAAGTTTTGGAGGGTCAGCTCCGAATAATTCGTTCTTGACGCTAGCTTCTGCGGTAGTGTTAGCCCAGAAATTCTTCAGAAAGTTCATTCTTCTAGGTAACCTATGCCACCACACAAAAACTTCATTAAGAAAACCCTGATCACCACCATTATAAGAGATAATGTCCTTGCGTCGGTCCATCAGAAACTTGAAAGTGCAGTTTGAGGGCTCAATGATCATGATCCCAGAGTTGAAGATCCATATATCGTTGCCAGTGGCTGACATTTGAGGAAGTGAAAAGCAGGTCAAGGTTACGTAAGACCAAGATGTCTGAGTCGATGAAGATGATCTTGTCGTAGTCGGTGAGTTGCCAGAGCCTGAACTTGCTGTAGTTGTACTCGTTGTAGGTATATTTTGGGCTCTGGGGTTCCGAATTTTGTAATGAGTCTGATCTTCCAACCAGCTGCAACGAGAGCATCTCTTTAGGTTGTGAGATGGACTTATCTATGAGAAGAACAAGGTCACGCTTTGTTCCTGTTTGAAGGAGGCTTTGTCCAAGTGCTATGGCACCACAAACGTAGGACTCTGAGGAGTGGAGAACTGTGACGTAAGCTTCTCGTTTAGCTGCTCTTGTCGGGCTTTGGAATTTTGAGAGATCGTTCACTTCGTTAATCCCTGCAACGTCAAACTAAAGGAGTCAGCTTCCATTTCGTTTTATAGCTCCTACATTAGATGAAGGAAAACATTAATACATAATAATACAAGGCAAGAAGAAAATGAATGTGTGTTAGAATTTTTGGTTGGAATTTTCATAATTCAAAGAAATTGAACCTTCATCTAATAATTTTTTAAAAGAATAAAACAAGTGAGGTCACCATTCATGCTAGTCAAAGAATTAGCTAAAAGACGATGTTTAGTTACTGTAGCATTATATCAACAATAAAATGATAAAATCTTGTTGGTATGCAAAATTTGAAGAGGTTCAATGATACTTTTTTTTTTATTCGAGGAACTTCAGAAGCGACCAAGCGACACACTTTTTGAGGATTCATCTGACGCACCACTCTACAAAGCCAAGTTAAGCGCACCCTCATCATCGGCGACCTAACTAGCTTCTCCATCTACGTAAAACTCTTGTTACCCCAGCCTTACAAGAGTGACTAGCATTAATCGAACCCAGATCTAACTAAAGTTAAGTTCTTCTCTCAACCATCGGTACCATACCCTCAAAACTGTAGCGCTCAATAATACACAACCTTAATCCTAATAATTAATTTCAGTAATATAAGTTTTCTCGTTATTTGATGCCTGTGATGGAATGGAGCTTTCATGAATCTAATGTTGGGACCATCCACTCATCATCTACTATCTAATTGATTAATTCATCTTAACTAATATAAATAAGAAAACGTGGAAGTGGTATAGTGAGGTACCTCCATATTCTATTCATCACAACTAAGCCTAACCACCATCTTAGCTTCGTCACCAAGCATGCAACTTTTCTTGGAAGTTGTTGATCAGTCTATGCAACTTAAATGGTTTCCCAATTAAAAATGATTATGTTGAACATTTCAATTTTAGCTTATTCCCTTGGACTACCTGTTCAAAGTGTTAGAAATGAGGGTTTTTTTTTTTCCAACGAAAGACAAATAGATAAGAAAATATTTTATTAAGTAAAGAACTTGTTATCCTTTGTATAAAAAGTAGTCATGTTACTATAAAAAATTGTCAAATGTTATCACATGTCAATACTATTAACATTTTTAATTAAAAAGCATTATAATTGATAATTGATTTATTTTAGTGACTATTAATATTATACATAATAAAATTTTCTTATTAAATAATAATAATAATAACTAAAAGTTGGTAATGATGATTGTCTCTAATGTATTAAAATATTTATAAATAGAAGGCAGGCTGACAATAACAAGCGCCTGTAGCTCAGTGGATAGAGCGTCTGTTTCCTAAGCAGAAAGTCGTAGGTTCGACCCCTACCTGGCGCGTTTTTTTAATGTTTCTGGAAAAATAGAACGGAGAGATTGTTATGAAGTTCATACATACCTTGTGACCACAAAGGCAAAGACAGCTTGCAAGACCCAACAGGCAATGAAACTTTTTGTTCCAATCTTGCGACTTCCGCCTCAAACAACCACCAATCACCTTCCTGTCTCACCAAATCATCGCATCTAAACAACTCCATCATTGGCCTGCACTTACTCCACATCACAACTTTGGTCCTCCGCTTCCAATCTCTCCTACCCTTTTTCACTGCCAAATTTGCAACTATAAGGTGAACTTGAAGCCTTAGCACCTCTCTATTCCACCCTTCTTCTGGGTACCTGCATGGCAATTTTGCCACTATCACGTCAATGCCATCATAGTCCTTGAATTCAGGCATTGGCAGCTCAGGACACGACGGCACATCGCTTTCTTCTTCCTCGTCGATCCATTCAGGAAACAAATCTTCCCACTTGAATTGTTCTGATACTCGGTCAAAGTGAACTGGCACAGTTTCTCCGTTAACTTTCCAATCACTAACATCTTCATCGTCGTCCATGTTAATCATGCCAATCCTCAATCCTTTTCCCATATCAGCCATGAAGCTTGGTACCTCAATCTTAGTCATATTATCACTCCTCCCTTTCGAAGCATGTACTTTACTCTCCTCCAAGAGTACTGCCTTCATTTTCACCGGACTTTCGGCCTACAAAAATTTCAACTTTAGCAGAAGGGTAATCGAAAAACACGTTACTTAAACTAAATTCTTGTCAAATTGTTAGAACACAACACACTAATGTGTACATAATTGACTAATATATTATACGCTCACCTTACCTTGTGATGGCACTCGCGCAATGAACACCTAACAAGCGACGCTGCATTTTCGAAATAGGCTGAAGAAGATGGACGTAGAAGAAGAGAAGCATAAATGATGAGGAAAAACGCAAGGAAGACCAAATTGATCCTAATGACCAAAGACTTTGAAGGTGCTACCTTCACAATCTTTTGAAGGCCAAGCCCCTCCATCATCTTTTCGAAGCGCTAACTGGTGAAGCTCAAAGGGAGGTCTTTGTATATATATCCTATCCACCTACTCTAGTTTCAGCTTTTCAATAACATTTAGTATAATTAATCTTGGTGTTTATCATTTTTAGGAGTGACAGAGTAAAAAAGGATTTAAGGACGAGCCATGAAGCTCCATGTGTCATTTTTTGTGCTTCAAGACTAAAACGGCGGCATCTAAATAAGCCTTTTGCTTCTTTTCTATGCTAATGGTGACAAAGCTTCTAGATTTTTTTTCCCTCAAAATTACCAAATAGTCCCCACATATAATTGGAATTGGTCTATTAATATCTGAATTGATTTTCATTTGAATGATTTTGTTGAGATATATTCCAATGCTTATGAGTTTTTGTTTCACTCCGGTGATTTGGGTCAGAAGACCCTTTTGGATATTGGAAAACTGTTCCACCAGCAAAAAATTGTACTTCCAAACTTTCTCATTTGAAAATAACTTTTGGATTCATTTGACAAATTACTCTGAGGTGTGAGGTACAATTGTGGATTAAAAATGGGATCATACCAAAATTAGATAAAGATTTAGGGGTAAGCAGGTAAATTGACAATGTGTGGAGCTTAGGTGTGTGGGGGAGGAATCTTAAGAGTTGGCAGCTAAGCAGGTCGGCCAACAAACAATTTGGTTACCATGTCAACGTCCTAAATGTCATTTTTGTCCGTTAAAACACAAGTTTCCACTGAACATATGCTTTCCATGTTTACTTCAAATGAATCAATTTAATGAGATGCGAAAGGGGTTTAGGTCAGACATCAGAAAATTTCACAACTCATCAATTCATGCTCCAGAGGATGCCTTTTACTAGTGTGGTAAACTATCACGGTTTCACCATTTGTCAACTTACTAATAATTGGAACCATCTCTAGGTGAAGTGGGCTATGTCAGTAGAGAAACGTGGGGCATGTAACTTAAATATTGTCAAAAGGAAGGCATGAATGGTTTCTTCTAATTCCTCTTCTATTTCTTTTGTTTATTACTTGTTGAAGACATGCTCGGGTGGTTTGTCAGCAACCAGGCAATTTGTCAGGTTCTACTAGCTGGGGTTTATTTGTCTGCTTTGAAGCTAAATTATCAACCATTGACGAAAGGGACAAGAATACAAATGACATCTCCCAAATTTCAGACCTTGTGAAACTAGGCGACTTAAAACAGTGATCGATCTTCTACAGCTTACCTGCATACTGATTGTGAGTTAGGTGATGAAATGAAACTTGGGACCTTATCAATCAAGAATATTGTGATTTCCTGTAATTATAGTTGAATCAAAGGTTTACTTTGAAAAACTGATAAAAGATGCCAAATTCAGCAGAGGTAGGTAACTTGTGAATTTTTTTAATTACAAATGTATTTATGGGTAATGCATATCGAAATACCAAAATCATAGAAACGTAACTTCTAAAAGTTCTAACATTTTTCATTGGACAGAGTACCAAACACACCTAAATCAATGGCATCCAATTTAAAAGACTGCAATAAGAACGTCTGTAAGCAAAAGAAAATAAACATGCACCCATGACGTACTCGATGTAGGCTCACCGCACTGTTGATCCATGATCAAGTTTAAAGATGTTGGTTCAAGTGGGTTCTGGTTGACGTGTATTCACTGCATATGACACTTCCATTTCACAGAGTAACAAGTCATAAACAAAGTCCCTTAATTTAGATTTAACTCAAAATCGCGAGCTGCACATGAAGTGAATTTGATCACAGTAATTAATCAGTAATCCTCTTTTAACTGACCTCTCTTACAGGATCAGAAAGTCAATTTTTGGATTTGATTTTCTTTTCTTCTCTGAATGCAGACTGTCACCTTTGTTTCTTTTTGAATAATACTCCAGCCACATTCGGCAAAATTTGCTGGCATTGTGAGCCCTAAGACATTCTTATGTCCATGGACTCGTGCACTCGTCTTCATCGACAGTAATGCATCAATTAAATTACGACTTTGTCACCTCCTGAATGTGTTGCGAATGGCTTTTACCAGGTGGAATGAAAATCAGATCTTCCCATCCAGAGTTCTTCTCATTCATCTAATCATGCCAAATATAAGAATCAAAATCCAGTCTTATTTTAACCTGAAATGGATATCAACCCAATACTTTGTTCTATTACCTCCATTTTCTTCAAGACATCCTCCAAGCTTCCCACCTATTTCAGACAAATTGAATCAAATATAGTCAATTAATGAGCTTATTGAGGAGAGCAAGCCTGGTCAATACCATAATGTGTTGCGAAAGTCCTGCTCCTCTTGATGCCCTCGAAACCTTTGAAAGTTCTTTCTCTATGTCTTCCTAGATAAGAAAAATCAAACAATGGCCAAATCCTTCATAGTTGAGTCTGATTAAATGCCTATGACTGCATAAGTACACAACATACCTTTTGGAAATATATTGGCAGGTAACGCTTATTTTTCCTCTTCACAACCAGAAGTTCTGACTGCAGATACAAATATAGCTCGTGAGAAGATAATAACAGTAAGCAACAACCAACATAAACCCAAAAGTATTCATTGATCTACATGCATGAGATGGCGAAGATCATAAACTTTAGCCTCCTTCTACTCTGTTTTGATGAAATCGAAATCGAATATTTCAATAACATTTGTTTCAGATAATCAAAGCCTCTTGGACTAGAATTATTTCTTAGCAAATACAAAAAGCCATGGGACGGCTGAGATTTTAGTGTATGTTAATTAGTTACAGTGAGCTACCAAAAGATTCAAACTCATACAGTATGAGTATGATCTACCAAGAGGCTTTAACACTTACAATAAAATGGCAAAGCATATTTGGATCTTACGTGCCTTCACAAGGAAAGCATGTTTGTACTTTCAAGAGTAGCAAATATTTTCATCAACCCATATGTCATACCTGAAAAACAGGGACTCCATCAAACCCAGTTTTCAGATCAACTGCCTTCAGCTGAACCAAAAAAATGTCTAATTAGGTTAAGAATCCAATAAGCGTCTTTGCATATGAATTATTTCACGACTGGAACACAGAAATTGCTAGCAGAGCTGAAAAGAAGCATAAATAAGTAGCATGGAGAATTCAGTGTGTTTCCTGAAAGACCTTCAAATATAAAGTATTCAACATGCAAAATAGATTCCATGGGCACAGTATTACTCCTACATGATGGAAGACCTTGTTTTCCTTTTCAAAAATAAAAGAAGAATCTCAAGAACACAAAGGATACATGTTATATGAATGAATAAGTTAAATGCAAAAAGCTGAGGGAGGCTTCATTAATTTACTTTAAGAGACTATACTAATGAATCAAATTGCCATTATCTAATACTCGACAGAAATTAGGAGAATAAAAATCAAATTCCACATGAAAGACCATTAGAAATCTAAAATGTAAGTCCACAAAATTGCTCTACTCATTTCAATAAACAAAGAAGTGATCCACTATACTTTCTAAATTCCTCCAAACCAAAAATTAGCCATACTGCAGGAGTGGTTTCCAAGCATTTGTTTCCAAGTGCAAAATCATGTTGACCATGTTTAATAACTACATTGTAAATACAAACCTCTAAAGCATTCTTTACTTGAACTGGATCAGGTAAAACCGGAATGCAATCCTTCAACCTTCAACATGTATACCTAAAAGTCAACAGAAGACTTGAGCAAGTACGGCAACTCAACACTTGTCATAAGGCAAGCAACTCACGACATCTTCCGACAGATGGGTTAAATATCTAACAGGACCAAGTTAACAAAAGTGAAAAGCAAAGCCTCGGATTAGAAAGAGCATACATGGCTCAGTAGAAATCAAAACATTCTAGTAATCAACTCCATGTCTCCACTCAAAGTGTACAAATTAAACATTTTGAATTCATTAAATACCCCCAAAATTTTAAATCTACTTGTTCAACACTATACTTCGACTATGCGTTTCTAAACAGAAGACTGAAACTAATTTCTGAGTTAGTAACTAAATTACAGTTATGACTTTCAAGCATATGATTACATTTCTTTAGAAATGCAACTATAATTTAAGATTTCAATTAAGCTAAGGCATAGCTACCTGATCAAGAGTAATAGGCACAACCTTAGCCTCACTTCGCAGTTCTCGTCTCCTTAACTGAGCCTGTAAAGGAAACAACAGAAAAGAATAATCAGAGCTGAAACGAAATTAGAAACCGTTAAAACAAAAACAAGCATAGACGCAAGTAGAAAAGTACATACCTGAGCCAAAACGCGTCAGCGTCTTCTTGACGAAAGCAAAGCAAACCAATGGACTTGGCGCCATCAGGATCAGAGATGAGCACGAACTCGTTGTTTGTGTTGCTCACAGTGTAAACAGAAGTCCCTACTAGACTTTTCGCCACGTGGTCGGAGCTGATAGAGGCCGAGTTCTTCGAATGCGAGACAGAGGCGAAGGGCGGAGGTCGTCCAGTTGTGGCAAGTGGAGGCGGCGACAGGTTAACGGAAAGACTTCTGGTGGCATCGTCGATCCGAGTAGCAAGGTCGGCACCGAGACGACGACAGTGTTGGTGGATAAAGGAGGCAAGAGATAATAGTGGGTTCGAGGGTTCCATTGTTGAGAAGAAGGAAAATGGAAGAAGCCAAGGAAACTGCTATTAGTTACGGTCCAACTAGAAACAGAGTTATGGGCTTACGAAACATAATCAATGCTGCACGTTGGTTTAGTCCATAGATCAGAAAGGACCATAAAAAACCAACGGCAATTTTGAGGTTTATTCCACTTTTATTTCTATTTTTAAATCTATTAAAATTTTATTTAATTAAAAAATTTTATTTATTTTTATTTTATAACCTATAAAATCATAAAATTACATTTTAAATATAATTTTATTATTAACTAGTATATAATATATAAGCTTTAATATTAAATACTAATAATAAATATGACTAATAAAATTGAATTTATTTTTATAATTAATTTGAACTTTAAAATTTTATTGATAATTATTTAACCATTATTAATGAAATAAGTATCATTAAAATATAATTAATTAATTAAAATTTAAAATTATCTATAAGTTTGATTTAATTATTATAACCAATCTACATTAATATTAACAAATAAATACGTTTTATCTCTTAAATAAAAATATAATCAAGAAAAAATAAAAGTAAAATATAAATGAAATCAAATGACCTTTTAATTACTTAATTGCTTTCTTTTAAATTTTTTACCATTTATAAATAAAAATAAGATTAGGAACATATTTAATAATTTGTAAATAATGTATATTAAATATACTATTTAATAACTAAATGATCGATTAAAATTAACAAAATGTTTGATAAGTGGAGTCACAAGTTAAAAAATGTTGGCGGGATTTGACTCTGATCATCGATGTTATTCTTACAACGGTTGGACCATTCCATGTTTTTAATCATTCCAATTCCAAAACATAAAAACGCAACGCCAATTACTTTAGGGGCAGGGGCAGTCATCAATGGTGGTCAGAACGAAACCACCAGAACAGAGACTACCACTAAACTTGGTAGAATCTAAATTATCTTCAACTACTTGAACTCGATTTAACAAGTAAATCAACGCAATAGTAATAACACTAAAAAAAGTCTTGCTGAATATAGAGCCTAAGAAAATGTAAAATACATATTTTACTGTTAAGTGACATAGAGACTCTTTATGATAATAAGCGAAAATAAAATAAAATAAAAATAAATATTAGTAAAGATACATATTAAAATAATAAGATAAAATAAAAATAAACACAAAGATAATAATAAAATAAATAAATAAATAATACGTACAAATAAAAATAAAAAGGTAATAAAATAAACAATATAATAAATATAGAATAAGGTAAAGAATAAAAAAATAAGTAAGTAAATGCAGAAAAAGACAAGTAAATAAATGAAATAAATAAGTCATTAAAAGAAAATGTTTAGACTGCCTGTTTGGATGGATTTTGAGAGATTAATAAACACTTTTCCACCACAAAAACCTTAAAAAAGTGTTTTACTGTAAAATAAAAAGTATTTCTTTAATAGATATAGCTTTTTGATAGTCAAAATATAACTTTTAAGAAGTTCAAATTTAAAACTTCTAAAAGGTTTTTCAAATAACTTTTTGGATAGATTTTTCATATCAATTGATTGAGCCTATTTTTTAGTCCATTTTATTATTATGTTTTATACATAATTCTCACAATACTCATAAGTTCATCTTCACAGTTGTCTTGCAAACTCATCTTCTAATTTATTGCAAATCTTTTTATATTACAATATCGAGAAACATATTGCAAATCTTCAGTATTACAATAAAATTAATAATTTATTATGTTTTTAATTATTTACTTAACTTAGAATATTTATTTTGAGATTTATTTAATATTATTTGCCTTTTATATTTCTTAATATCTATTTTGATATTAGTTTTACTTATGTTATAATCCATATAAAAGATTTGGTTAGATATATTTTATGTTTCATATGGTTTAAAATTATATAATAATTAATATATTGTACTTTGTATATTGTTTGATATACTTTAAATAATATTTATAAACATAAATAATTTTATTACAAAATAAATTATAGTTAAAATTAAAATGTTGTTTATTTTATGTTGTCAAACATTCATCAGATGAAGTTCATTAAAAAACTTTTTAAAATAACAATCAAACAATCAACTGGTTTATTAGAAAAGTTTTTCTCAGAAAAGATCTACAGAAAAAAAAACTCTACTAACAAAAGCTTTACTGGTATAAGCCCAACCAAACAGAGGCTAAGTAAGAAAATGTTTAGGACATTATTTCTATCGAGGGTTATGTCTTTGATAAGTTCCAAGAGAGTCATATCATTTTTAATTACCTCCCTCAATTCTTCTTAGGTTTTTCTCTATTCCTCTTATAATCCCTAAGTATAATCTTTTTGCATCTTCTCACTGGAACATCAGGATGTCTCCTCTTAATAAATACGAACCACCTAAATCTTGTCTTTATTAATTTTTCATTAATATTAGATACCTTTAATTTGTCTCTAATTATACCTTATCTTTTCTAGTAAGGTTAAACATTTAATGAAGTATCCTCATCTCCGTCACCATTAACTTATGATCATTCATATGTTTGATGGGCTAACACTCCATTTCATAAAGTATGACCGACCTAATTGCTAAACGATGGAATTTACTTTTGAACATGAGTGGTATCTTTTTATCAGATAAAACTCCTGATGTACTTTTTTATTTAAGTCATCTTGATCTAATATGGTGAACAATGTCTTTATTGATCTCTCCATTGCTTTGGATGATAGATCTTAGATATTTAAAATACTCTTTCTGTAGTATAACTTTTGAACTAATTTTTACCTTTACATTGGAAGCTATCTTATGGCTCAAAAAGTTACACTTTAAGTACTTAGTTTTAGTTCTACGCAATTTCAAACCTTTGATTCTAATGTATCCCTTTAAAGTTCTAGCTTAATATTGACACCTCTTCTATCTCATCCACTAAACAATGTCATTAGTAAACAATATACATTAAAGCACATCCCTTGGATATTCTTGGTAAGCTTATCTATCACTAATGTAAACAAAAAGGAGCTCAATGAGGAGCATTGGTATAACCCAATATTGATAAAAAAATATCACATATCTCTTTCTATCATCTTTACTTTAGTATTTACACCTACATACATATTTTTAATAACCTGTATATAGGTCATAAATATCCCTAATAATTAGTACATCAAAAGTGTTTATTTCACAAAACTCAAAGGACTGATTAAGTTATAGATACTCTGAAACAACATGTCAACATATACAGAAAGAAACTTGAGTCTTTCTTAAGCAGAGTAGCAACTAAAGTTCCTTATACCAAATTGCAAGGTGAGAGCCGCTTAATTGTGATTTTTCATTACATATTAATAATGTTCTTATATACAAGAAAGAGCCTGAATTAACTTTTAAATTAAGGATATAAAATAGGGCATAAATCAATTAGTATAAATTAATCCTAAAATAATGTTTCTAAATATGGTAAACAAATCTCTATAGTTGATTCCTACTAATACGACCCCTCAAGTTAAAGCATGGAGGTTACGAATGCCCAACTTGCCAACAAGAAATGAAAATTGTTGAGAGCCAAAAGCTTTGGTGAAGACGTTAGCAAGTTATGGATTGGAGGGAACATGCAACGTAACAATGGAGCTAGATTTGATACAATCCGAATAAAATGACAGTCAATTTTGATATGCTTGGTGCATTCATGATGTACGAAATTAGCAACAATGTGGATAGCAGCATGGTTGTCACAATATAATTGAGCAGAGGAGGAAATAGGACCCATTAAGTTATGAAGTAAAGCACGAAGCCAAATAAATTCACAAGTGGTAGTAGCCAAAAAGTGATATTCAGCTTCAACTGATGAGCGAGAGATGGTAGTTTGTTTCTTAGTTTTCCAAGAGACACCACAAGAAATGGACTCTTTTTGCGTCGTTTTTCAAACATCACAAAAGCCAAAATAACGTCACAGAAAACCTTCTCCGACGTCTATTAAAATGTCACAAAAAACATCGTAGATTGTGGGGTAGGCAATAGGTATCTGCAACGTTTGTTAGAAAATGTCGTGAAAGGCACCGATATTCGGCGACGTTTAGTAAAACGTTAGGAAAGGACTCAATATTTGGTGACGTTGGGAGGAAATGTCACGGATTGATGAGTTTTAACGACGTTTGAAGGACGTCGTAGAATACAACAGACGTCGCGGATTGTAAAATATTTATTAAATATAATTTTACCAAAATAAATAAATTTATAATAATTTTGAAAATTTTATTTATTAATGATTTAATATAAATTATACTTTTTATTTGTTTTCATTTATCTGAATATAGAATAATTTAATAATTAATCAATTTTAATTATTAATTTAAAATTTAAAATTTTTCAAAAAATTAATTTAATAAATTTGAATTATAATTACTTTTTTAATTTAAATTTATTTAAAATTTCAGAAAATAATTTTATTTAATTATTTTCTATTTAACAAGATTTTAAAATATTATTTATGAAATAAATTTATTTAATAATTCATCAATTTTTGAATATATCATTAATTTTAATAATTATTCATTTATAATAAGAATTGAATACATGCAAACAATTTATTATTTAATTGCAATTCTCAAACATGTCATAATACAATAATTAAAATAAACAAAACATCATAAGTGTTTAATATATTAAATGAGTACATGTTAAGTCTAAACGAACATTATGTGTAGAACATAAAAGTTCCAAGACCTTATTTTGTTGTTCGACAAGTTAATCGATCCTGCATTTCTTTAAATTGTTTAATCAATTCATCGACTTGAGACTGTAACCCATGATTAGCCCCTTGACTCCCTAATTGCCTCAAGTCTCTTTTGACCGATGTATTCAGAAGCACCCCTTACAGTAGAAGTACGATCGACGCTCGTGAGGTCATTCCGATACATAACCTACGATGAGGGTGCACTACGAACGATCATTTCTATAATCCACATGGCATCAAGATAATAAAACCATAATATCCAAATTACTAAAATTTGAAACCAAAATACTTTTCTCATTTCATTTCTTAAAAACCATAAATGTACAAGTCTATCAGTTTGCCAAAGTCTAAGTACAATATTCCAAAAAGGAAACTGATATACAACTAACTAAGTCATCCTCAAAAACCATCCCAGCTGACCGACCTGTGAGCCATACTTCTCTTGCCAACACACTCAACAAGGCAGGACAAGTCTCTCGCTAACTGGAGCTAGGAGTCTACTATCTCTGTCCTGAAAAATATTTGCAATGTTGGGTGAGTTTGCAAACTCAGCGAGAAACCATCATCGATGGTCCACCCAACTCATGCATATACAAACAGTTCACAAAATTTCACATAATACCACACAATAACATATTCGGAAATATCGCATACATCATCATTTCACAATATAAGGCATTTCGCCTCTCACACAGTTCACAATTTATCATTCATATATACAGAATGCACATGTGACACTTTCCATTTTATTACGTTGTTGTGACCGTGTACCTATTTACGGTGGGCTTGAAGCCCTGATACGTTGAGCCTGTGGCTCTGAAATTTCGTTGGACTCAAGGCCCTGATGCGTTGAGCTTAAAGCTCTGAAATACATTGGCTGCTCCGGTCATAACTGTCATTATCTGATCATGCATTTGTGCATGAATGCACATGTCTTGTATCGTATAAAAATAAAATTTATTGCCATGTGCCACAATTGACACTTCTATATCAATTTCCAATTAACTCGGACACCTATGGTCCGAAGTCAAACAAAAGCAACACACAAATCCTTCCTTAACTCCACATGGCATAACTGCATAAAATGTAACACATAATGGTTGAGGAACCAACTAGGTTACTCACAAGTTTCTCCCGGTTAATGCTGGAAGATCCAGCAACGTCGGAGGTTGACGTTCGATGGCTCCTCTATAACAATAACATATGCATATATCGTAATTTGAACAATCATAAATGTTTAATAATGCACATGAATGAGATGAAATATGTACAATGCATATTCATGACTATCCCGGTTATCAATCCATCAATTTCATCACAAGGCATTCAACTATCAAAACTCACTTAACTAGCCTCATTCTGTGGGATTTAAACCTCCATAAACCATCTGAAACTAATTTTATAGCCCAATGAACCATTTCAGATCTTTCTCCAAACTCTAACTCTCGGGTCCACTGTTCATGTTTAATAAGAAGGCAAAACTTGCATAATTTGAGCCTACTCTCTCTTAGAAAAGTGTTCGTCTATCTTTTATCTTTCCATTAATACCAAAATCACTCAATTTGGTTCAGTATTTTCAAATATGTATCTCAAACATTTTCGGACTGTGCCTCTCCAAAACAGTGTATTACATCCAACTTCCATCCAAAATTTGAATACCTTAAAGATCGTATCAAGATTCAGCTCCTTCATATAATTCGTAGTCCTATTACTCTAGTTTACTACAAATCAAGGATCACCTCAATTGGAATCCTATAGACCAAGATATCATCAAAATACTGAAATATATACAGTAAAATATCCAATTCATACTCCTTCCACCGGTACCCTTACTTTGATTCAGTCAATCGTTTCCAATTTAATACCAAAGACCATAAATTTTTGGTGGAGGGATAAAGAAATGTGTTAGGAATCCAATGCTTCAAAAATCAGGTCATTTAGAGGTCTAGAGAAAAAGTTATGACCAAAAGACTCCAATCAGTTCTTGCTTTCATCTTAGTTTTTCCATCGTCTCATTTCTATCGTCTGCTTTTCTATCGTCTCATTTCCATCGTCTGCTTTTCTATCATCTCATTTCTATCATCTGCTTTTCTATCGTCTCATTTCCATCGTCTGCTTACTATCGTCTCATTTCCATCGTCTGCTTTTCTATCGTCTCATTTCTATCGTTTGCTTTTCTATCGTCTCATTTCCATCGTCTGTTTTTCTATCGTCTCATTTCCATCGTCCGCTCTTCTATCGTCTCATTTCTATCGTCTGCTTTTCCATCGTCTCATTTCTATCGTCTGCTTTTGCTTCAGAATATCTCCACTTATAATAATCATAACTTTTGACTCCGATATCTAAAATTTACAAACTTTATACCGTTGGAAAGATAAAAGAAGGCTCTACAACTTTTCAGAAGGCAACTTTGCCAGAATCTATCTAAATCAAGTAAATATTTCCTCCCGAAGTTGGAACACGAATTTTCGCTCAACTCTCAACATCCTGCACCCAGTTCTCAACTTCGTGACAACTTTTGAGACTCTTAGAGACAGAACTGAAATTCGATGTCTTCATAAGAATTGTATCCATATATTCCTAATTTACTCCAAATCAAGAATTATCTCATTTGGATAACCGCAAAAAATGTTATGGCTAAAATACTGAAACATACTCAGTGAGAAATTTTTCAAATTTTCTAACTTTCAATACTTTACGTCACCAAACATCAAAAGTTTTCTCAAAACTAATTTAACACTATAACTGAATTTATTTCTCCCCAACTACCCAGTATTTATGAACAAACACATAAGGTAAATTTTTATACAGATGACGATGATTTAACAACTTTATTTTACAAATCCCAAACCGCAGGGATTTCTAACACTTACTACTTTGAAAACTCCAAAATTTTCAAGCCCTAAACTCCACACCTTTTCGTGCTTCACCGAGTGAAATGATCACTTCTGGTTTTCTTTAGAGTAGATGACACAAGTGGCAAAGTAAGTTTGATGAAAGAATGAAAGATCACGAAGTCCCTTAGAAGGTATTTTGATGGAAAACTCTGTGTTTCAAAGAGAGAAGTTTAAGAAAGATGAGAATAAAGAAGGGACTTGGACAAGACTTAACCTGTCAACTCTCAAGGAATAGTGACCTACTCCTCGCTAGAGTACAAGGTCTAAGTGACACATGTCACTTTCTTAATGATTAAACTCTAACTTAGTTTCTTTTGAAACTAACTCCATTTAGTTCCCCTCTTTCCAATACAACAATCATCTTTACAACCCAACTATCTCCAAATCTCCATTTAATTTATTTCTGGTTCCCTAAATATATCTTTCTCAATACTCCATAACTTCACCAACATATACAAATACAATAATTCCACCAAAATTCAAAATATCAAGATTTCACTAACCCATAAAAATTTCAATGTAATAACATTCAAAATTCTCGAAAATTCACGAATCCATCCAATTATACCCGGAATTATTCATGAATGCATGTACAAGTATTTTCATGTGCAACAATCAAGTATAAGTATGTAGCAAGTTATGCATGAACATGTAGAATACATCCCTAACTCTCATGAGTCACTCATATTTACCATCCTACCCTTCCCTTTAGTAATGGGATGTTACAACTCTCCCCTCCTTAAATAAATTTCATCATCGAAATTCTTACCTGCTTGCTCGAATAGGTGGGGATATTGTCTACTCATATGCTCCTCTGTCTCCCATATTGCTTCTCCAGTTGAGTGGTTCCTCCAAAGGACTTTTACCAAAGGAATAACCTTGTTCCTCAACTGCTTAATTCATGATCCCACAATCTTGATCGGCTCCTCAACATAGCTCAAGTTACTAGCAACCTCAATCTCCTGAGCCGGTATCACATGTGTCGGATTTGATCGATATCTTCGAAGCATACTCACATGAAACACATTATGCAATTGAGACATCTCATTCGGTAAAGCCAACTTATAGGCCAAAGGTCCTATCCTCTCAATGATCTCATAAGGACCAATGTACCTAGGGCTCAACTTGCCCTTTTTACTGAATCTCAAAACTCCCCTCCAGGGTGACACTCTAAAAAATACTCTATCTCTTACACTGTACTCTATATCACGTCGATGTTGATCCACATAACTCTTTTGCCTATCTTAAGCCGCTTTAATTTGGCTTCGGATCAGCTTCACCTTGTCCACTGTATCCTGTATCAACTATGGGCCTTCCATCATTCTCATGCCCTCTTCATCCCAATACAATGACGACCGACATTTCCTACCGTACAGCGCCTCATACGGTGCCATTCCGATACTACTGTGGTAGTGGTTATTGTAGGCAAACTCAATCAATGTCATATATTGATCCCAAGCTCCTCTAAACTCCAATACACAAGCCCTGAGCATATCCTCAACAGTTTTAATTGTCCTCTCACTCTGTCCATCTGTTTGAGAATGAAACGCTGTACTGAAATTTAACTTAGTTCCCATGGCAGTCTGCAAGCTCTTCCAAAATCTCGAAGTAAATCTCGGATCTCTGTCTGATACTATGGACACTGGCACTCCATGCAGTCTCACCACCTCATTCACATACTTTTGGGCCAACTGATCAAGTGAGTTATTCTCTCTCATTGGTAAAAAATGGGTCGATTTAGTCAACCGATCCACTATGACCCAAATAGCATCATGCTACCTCGGAGTCTTTGGCAAACCCATGATGAAGTCCATAGTGATCCGTTCCCATTTCCACTCTGGAATGGGCAATGAATTCAACTTCCCTACTGGAGCCTGATGCTCTGCCTTCACTTGCTAGCACGTCATACATCTTGACACATACTCAGCTACTTGCTTCTTCATTCCAGGCCACCAAAAATGTTGCTTCAATGTGTTATACATCTTGGTAGTACCAGGATGCATAGCATAGGCGGCCATATAAGCTTCCTCAAGGATATCCTTTCTCAAATCATCCACATTAGGCACACATAGCCTATGTCTCAACCACAAAGTCTCATCCCTCAACTCAAACTCGGACTCCAGATTTGCCTTCACTTTCTCTATAAGCTTTACCATATCAGAATCTTTGTTCTGTACTTTTTTGATTCTATCATGTAGCATTGGTCTCAACTTCAAGGTAGCAACTAGTGCCTCATCTTGCTCCAGATTCAACTCTACATTTAGAGCTCTCAAATGAATCAGATTTGGTAACCTCGATAACTGAATCTGAGCTGTACTAACATTATACTTCCTGCTCAAAGCATCTGCCACCACATTAGCTTTCCCTGGGTGGTACTCAATAGTGCAATCATAATCTTTCAGTAGCTCAATCCATCTCTTTTGCCTCAAGTTTAACTCCCTCTGACTCAGTAAATATCTTAGACTCTTATGATCATTGTATATCTGGAAAGTCTCTCCATATAAATAATGCCTCCAAATCTTTAGAGCAAAGACAACTGCAACTAGCTCTAAATCATGTACCGGATAATTGATCTCGTGAGACCTTAATTGTCTCGATGCATAGGCGATCACCTTGCCATGCTGCATCAGTACATATCCCAAACCTTGATGCGATGCATCACTGTACACCACATATCCTCTAGTCCCTGATGGAATGGTCAACACCGGTGCGGTAGTTAACCGATGTTTCAGTTCTTCAAAGCTCTTCTGACACTCCTCGTTCCAACTAAACACTACATTCTTCCTCAGAAGTTTAGTCAGAGGGGCCGAAATCAAAGAAAATCCCTCGACAAATCTTCAATAATACCCAGCCAATCCTAGGAAGCTTCGAATCTTCGACACATTTCTCAGAGCTTCCCAATTCATTACTGCCTCTATCTTCTTTGGGTCTACCTGTATGCCATCTCTAGTCACTATATGTCCCAGAAATACAAATTGATCTAACCAAAATTCACACTTACTGAATTTGGCATACAACTGCTTCTTTTTCATAATCTGTAAAATAATTCTCAAATGCTCAGCATGCTCTTTTCTACTCTTTGAGTACACCAAGATATCATCAATGAACACAATTACAAATCGATCCAGGTAGGGCTGGAACACCTTATTCATCAAGGCAATAAAAGCTGTCGGGGCATTAGTTAACCCAAACGACATCACTAGGAACTCATAGTGCCCATACCTGCTCCTGAATGCACTCTTAGGTATATCAGCCTCCGCTATCTTCAACTGGTAATACCCTGATCTCAGATCTAGCTTAGTAAATACCTGAGCTCCCTGCAACTGGTCAAGAAAGTCATCAATTCTAGGCAACGGATACTTGTTCTTCACGATCACCCGATTAAGCTGCCTATAATCAATGCATAACCTCAAAGTCCCATCCTTCTTCTTCACAAACAACACTGGCGCTTCCCAAGGTGAAACACTGGGCCTTATGAAACCCTTTTCCAACAACTCTTTCAATTGAGCTTTCAACTCCTTCAGTTCCACAGGTGCCATCCTATATGGAGGAATGGATATAGGAGCAGCACCTGGAACCAGATCAATTGTGAACTCTGTTTTCCGATCCGGTGGTAAACCGTAACTCCTGAAATACCTCTAGAATTCCTTAACCACTGGAATGTCCCTGACACTCGCCTTTCGACCTAGTATCAATAATGTGGGCGGATAAGCCTCACATCCTCCTCAGATCAACCTCAAAGCACTCATGAAGGAAATCATCTGGCCGCACTTCTTCACTAATTCCTCTGGCGCTTAGTGGTGACCAGAGTGTAGCACCCCTTACCATAGGATATGTCGGGGCCGTGAGGTCATTCCGATACACACCCTACGATAAAGGGTCTTCTGAACAACCACTAACACTCCACATGGCATCAACAATCATAAAGCGAGAATATGAAATCCACTAATTTTTAAAACCATAAATTTCAAATTTCATAACCTCAAAGCAGTAGATTTACACAACTGGTATATTCTATACATTACTCCAAAAGAAAATCAAACAAAAAGCTAGCTAGGTCATCCCTCAAAAGTGCCAATGACCGACACAAGTGCCATGACTTCTCTTGCCAACTCAATCTACACGGCAGGAAAAGTCCCTCTGGAGCTATAAGTCTACTCTCTCGGTCCTGAAAAAATAATTTGCAATTTTGGGTGAGTTTGCGAACTCAGTGAGGAACCATCATCGATGGTTCACCCAATTCATGCATATACACATACATAACACAGATACGCACAATTTTCTCACCAAATCACATTTAGTAGTACCACATAATTTTCATAATAATCCAAAGAACCAATTCAAATGCACATGAAATGTGTATGAGACGCTTTTCTAATTTATTACGTTGTTGTGACTGAGCGCCTGTAACTGTCCCATTAAGGGCACATTAAACGGTGAGTCATAGGTTCTGAATCACTGTGGGCTCAAGGCCTAATCACGTTGAGCTTTAAGCTCTCGTTGGTCGCTTCCGTCACAATCGCCAATTCTCGATCACGCAATTATGTATGAAATGCATATATCCAAATAAAACAATACCAACATCATATCGGATCCCAACCCAACACATCCACATAAGTCTCGCATGTAATCGTAAGAAAATCACATATGACACTTCTATGTCGAATTCTCAATCCCTCGGACCTCCGGTCCGCAATCCGCACAAACAAACACAATTTTCCCACCATTATTCTCCATGTGGTTCTAAGTGCGTAATTATAAACACTTACTAACCGAGGAACCATCTAGGTTACTCACCTAATAACTTCCGAAGCTAATGGAAGTCTCGCAACGTCCGTGGGATGACGCTCCAACCGAGCCTCTATAACAATTAAAATAAATAAACATTACCAACTGAATAGTTAAAATATCAAACAATGCACATGGAATAAGTAAACGTGTATAATACATGTTCATGGCATTCCGGCCCTAATACAAAATTTTCCCATAATAAAATCCGTCTATAAATTAGAAACCTATTGGCGCTGACGGTGCGCAATTCGAACTTCTATAGGTCCCCAATTAAACAAAATAGTGATTAAAGGCTCCGTTATCCGGGGCCACGTCAATTTCAGTCCAAAATTCCCAATTTCTCACAAATGAAATTAAATGTTCTACGAATCCGATGCCTCAAGAATCAGGTCAATCGGACGCCGGACGGAAAAGAAATTGACAAAAGAAACAATTAGGTCACTAAATGCCAAATAAATAAAAAAAAAAAAATATATATATATCTATCTGCTTTGCCTCATTTGGCGTTGTTCTAGCGAGGCCGATCGCTCACCTCGCCACTAGGGCGAGGCGTCGCCTAGTGACCGGCCATCCGACCTCGCCTCATTTGGGCGGCGTCGCCTAGTGATCCGTGAGGTTCACTCACATCCTTCCTTTCTTTTCCTATTTCCAATCCGAATTTCCAACACCCATAACTCTTTGCACACAAATCGAAAAAATACAAACCATAGCTTGTTGGAAAGATCATGAAAAGTTCTACCATTCTCATGAAGACCATAAAAATCAATTTCACCCCTAAGGGTGTCAAAAATCCATCCAAACCTACTGCCCACTCAAAACCTATCAAAATAGGGCAGTACATTGCAAATTCAGTAACTACTCATTTCCTCTGTCAAAAATAACACAATAAATATGCTCAGAAAGTTCACAATGTTATCTACAACTTTCATGAACAACTCAAAATCAAATTTACTTACTAACTAGGTCAAACAATTCACCAAAGCATCAGCCCTCTGAAATCAACCAATCTGGACAGTAATTTTCCAAACAGTAATTCTCTTAGCACAAATGTCACAAAAATCATTACCTTATATCCCTGAAAAGATAAGATCTCAAACTTAAATTTTCATGAAGAACTCAAACTCCAATTCGATTTCTAAAAATTTCAAAACTGTTATGGCAGTTACTGCCATTATCAGCAATTCACAACCTAATGCAGGGTCAGTTTTTACAAAATCATAACTTCCAACTCTGACCTCTAAAAATTACACACCATAAATTATTTTCAAGATAATTTCATCCTCTACAACTTTTCAGAAGATCAGTCACACCAATTCAGTCCAAAAAAATTGCTAAAATTGCTCCCAAGCAGAAAGCTCACAAAATCAACACTTTGACTAGGTTTCTCCAAAAAGCATAAAACTAATCAATAGATATCAGTTCATATCTCCTAATATACAACTCGAAAATTAGCAAGATCAGTGGAAATGGAAAGCTAACTCAATATTCCTCAACTTTCATAAAGACCATTTTTCCTAGTTCCATACCAATTAATTTAGAAAAATCAACAAAGTAATCAGGTCATAACTGCGGATACTGTTCACAGGCAATAAAACAGTAACTTTCCATGCAAAATTTCGCTCTTCTAGCATTACAATTTAACAATACCTATTTCACACAAAGTTGTAGCCAACATCCCAAAGTTTAAGTGGCCACAAACCTCACCTCATTTGCATTCCTACACAATTAGTTATGCTAACAACAATACAATCAGTAAAAACCTTAATTTTCCAGATTTGGTGTTAACTTAGTTCTATCATTTCCAATGCCATTTTACAAATCATTAAGCATCCACATGAACACAAATCAGTTGTTATACCATTTATACATGTACTAGGGCTAACACACAAAAATTGGCAGCACTTAATTCTTTCTTTCCAAGTAAAATCAATCATCAATAAGTCATCACTAATCAAACTAAAACCACTTCTAACATACTACTTTCAATTAATAATTCAACCTAACCTTATACCCATTAATTCAAACCATGTGAGTCATCAATTTAATGCATCAAGAATCATAATAAATATACTAAACCTCCCATTAAATGCTCCTAACTACTATGATCCATAAATTCATATACTTAAGCATCATTAAAAACCTAATTAAACTTACTTACCTAATTAGCCTTTCCACTTCAAAGCACACCAATTTCTCACTTTCTCTACTTTCTTCTAACATCAAACATGTATATCATCATGCCAAAAAGAAAAGAGTGTATGCTTGGCCCTTTTTAGAAGGAACAAAGAGGAAGGGAGAGCTAAACACTAAGAAACCTAAAGAACAACAAATGGAGAAGAAGGGAAGGTGAAGTTTCGGTGGAGGAAGGATATAAGCAATAACAATGAGGTTTTTCCCTTCTTTCCCTTTAAATAACCGAAAAACAATAGCTAGGAAAAGACAAATGCAATAAATTCGTTGGACATTTGGCACTTATCTAAAAAAACAATAAAATAAGGATAAGACAAAATTTAGTTAATTAAACACTAATCCCAATTAAGCTCTAAACATGGCACTAACATAATTCCCACAATTATTAATTCACTAATCTCATGCCATTAGGCAATCCTTTTCAAGACAAAAGGCTCACTCGGTCGATTGGAATTTTCGTCCGAGCAAGAACCCTAAAAATTCCAAAAAATTCTATAAATTCTAAAATGTAAAACACTCAATGGCGCACTCCAAATAATTTTTCAAATACAACTATCCCATAAATTTCACAAAAAAACTCAATTTGAAACTTAAGCCGGAAAATGTCATTAATGCATGTATACCATGTGCAAGTGCAAAACAATCATCAGTTATAGAGGCTATATGTTGTATGAGCATGCCGAGATATAATCCAATTCTCCTAACCCGTCCCAAATTACCAATAAACCCTTCCTATGGGAGATGGGATGTTACAAGGAGATTCTAGCACTACCTCCTTGGTGTAACAGTTCATGATGGCCCTATGGGCAGTGAGCCAATCCATGCCCAAATCAAATCTATCTCTCTCAAGGGCAACACTAACAGGTTTGCACTCAACACTGCTTGATCGATCTGGATCGAGCATCCCTTGCAGACCTCTCCCAAAGCCGTAGTACTACCTAGAGGTATACTCACCTCTAGCCCATATTGCAACATCTCCCTATTCCCATGCAATCTACATGCCACATGCGGTGCAATAAAAGAATGCGTGGAACCTGGATCTATCAATGGATAAACCTTAAAGCCGGAAATCAAAAGCATACCCGCAACAACATCCGGAGAATCTGGGCCTCCGCCTGACATGACGAGACCTCGCCTAGATCGTGGTGGCTGCCACGTCCCTCAGTCCCCACAAAGGAATCTCCAGCTCTACCTCGGGCTCGACCTTGGCCCCTCAGTCCAGGTTCACCACCGCAAATCTGTTGCACTGTCGTGCTACTATCAGCTCTCCCATTCACAGCAGTCTGAGCTCCCAATGTAGTGGGGCAATTCCTAATCAGATGATCCGTGGAGCCACATGCAAGACAGACTCCAGTCAGCCGCCAACACTCCCCACTGTGCCTCTTCCCACAATACTCACATGGGGGCCACAGGTTTTGCACTATACTTCGTCCCCCACCACTCTGTGTAGATTTACCTCTCCTTCCCATTATGGACTGTCTAAATCTACCTGATGATCTGAATGGTCTACTTTGGCGCTTACTAAAACTCCTGCCAGAACTACCTTGACTCTCACTAGGCCTCTTTCCTCTGGACCCTTGCCCGATCTCTGCTTGTTTCTCCTTCATTAGTTGTTCAATTCTGATTGAGGCAGCTCTCAATTCAGTGAAAGTGCCCATATCTGACCTCGCCAACCTCGTTCTGATCTCCATATTAAGCCCATTTTCAAACCTCCTGCACTTGTCTTCCTCTATAGGAATCAAAGCGGTAGCATAACCCATCAATTCATTAAATAGGACCTCATAGTCCGCCATCGACATCTTGCCTCGCTTCGCCCAAGAACTTTGCATCTTCATGTCCAAGTAGACCTGGGCATGTAGTTGTCTCTCAAGACTCTCGAAAGTCTTCCCACTTTAATAGACAAGGCCTGGTGGTACCGCTCGAACAGCCTTCCACCATCGGTAAGTTGGGCCCGCAGTAATGATATCGATAGTCAAACCTCTCATCGAGCTCGCATCCATCCGATCAAAACCCTCTCACCTCTCTAACCATCCCTCGGCCTCGGCAGGTCTCAGGCTGCGATAAAGTCCACAGCCCTCGCTCAGAGTCTATCATACCTCCTCTCCCTTCTCGAACTCTAGGAGGCAACCTCGAATTGAGGTACCGAGGACTCTCTACTGGCTCCTACAAATTCTTGGTCAGCGGGTTGATCAACCTGATCACGTAGAGCGGATGACCTATACCAAAAGATAACTTCAATCATTATCCGCATTGCTCAAGACATTTCATGCTTATCATTTCTATAAGTCCCAATAGATGCTAAACCATGCTTTGATACCACCTAATGTAGCGCCTCCTTACCGTAGAGTACGCATCGGGACGCCCGTAGGTCATTCCGATACATAACCTACGATGAGGGTACACTACGAACGATCATTTCTATAATCTACATGGAATCAAGATAATAAAACCTTAATATCCAAATTACTAAAATTTGAAACCAAAATACTTTTCTCATTTCATTTCTTAAAAATCATAAATGTACAAGTCTATCAGTTTGCCAAAGTCTAAGTACAATATTCCATAAAGGAAACTGATACACAACTAACTAAGTCATCCTCAAAAACCATCCCAACTGACCGACTTGTGAGCCATACTTCTCTTGCCAACGCACTCAACAAGGCAGGAAAAGTCTCTCGCTAACTGAGCTAGAGTCTCTGTCTCGTCTCTGAAAAATATTTGCAATGTTGGGTGAGTTTGCAAACTCAGCGAGAAACCATCATCGATGGTCCACCCAACTCATGCATATACAAACAGTTCACAAAATTTCACATAATACCACACAATAACATATTCGGAAATATCGCATACATCATCATTTCACAATATAAGGCATTTCGCCTCTCACACAGTTCACAATTTATCATTCATATATATAGAATGCACATGTGACACTTTCCATTTTATTACGTTGTTGTGACCGTGCGCCTGTTTACGGTGGGCTTGAAGCCCTGATACGTTGAGCCTGTGGCTCTAAAATTTCGTTGGACTCAAGGCCCTGATGCGTTGAGCTTAAAGCTCTAAAATACATTGGCTGCTCCGGTCACAACTGTCATTATCTGATCATGCATTTGTGCATGAATGCACATGTCTCGTATCGTATAAAAAGAGAAATTTTTTCAATTTCTATTTTTACACGCATCTTTTTTTAGGGGGTCTGCAGCCATTGTGTGGCATAGGGGTTACATCCCGGACGAAATTTAATAGTATACCACTTCTACGAATAGCTCTTAATGCCGCATCTCTTTCGAGACCGGGACCTTTATCATGACTTCGCTTGTTGCATACCTTGATCCACTCTGTCCAATAACATTTCTCTACGGTTTGAGCCGCAAAGGTGTCCTCTTCTCAATCCACAAGTGCCATGGAAGACCAAGAGATCACCCACCCAGTACATCGGTAACGGTCACAATAGTATTGTTGAAGCTTGCTTGAACATAAAAACTCCTTTTGGTACTTTACGTGGATTCTTACGTGAACCCATACGCCTATTCCTGCGTGAACCTATTTTTATTTTTGTAAAGATTTTGTTATATTTTATTATCTCATAAATATAAGTCGGGATCTATGGATATATCCATTTCATGTCAACGTAACTCTTTGATTTTGTACATGGGACCTTTTAGAGAGCTCCGTGTAGAAAGATTATCCTTGTCTTTGTTTATGTCTAGGGTTGGGACAAATTACTATAATTCGTCCCGTCTACGATCGATCGACATTTTCACAAATTTTACGAATAGAGGCTCTTATTTTCATATTTGTCATTCCTTAATTTTTCGCAATTTTATTTTTGTTGAACCGTATGTATCAAAAGGTACATGTATGGTTCCTAGGGGATAGAATTTTATCCTAATCAACCGACTTTATCGAGAAAGATTACTTTTTTTAGGTCAAGATGTTAATAGCGAGATCTCAAATCAACTTATTGGTCTTATGATATATCTCAGTATGGAGAGTGAGACCAAAGATTTGTATTTATTTATAAACTCTCTGGCGGATGGGTAATACCGGAGTAGCTATTTATGATACTATGCAATTTGTGCAACCAGATGTACAGCAAACAGTGCGATGGGATTAGCCGCTTCAATGAGATCTTTTATTCTGGTTGGTGGAAAAATTATCACATTAAATGAATGGCATCTTCTTCTGAAAAAAAAACTGAGAACAGAAAAGAAGAAGACAAAAGAAAAGAAAAAGCCCGGATGGAAATAGCCGAAGCCTAGGATAGCATCCTATTTGCCCAAGAAATAAGAGGGTGTATTTTATTAACCCACTCCATCTTAGAAAATATATTTTATTACCTTCATTAATAATAGTTAAGAATATCATTCGTATGCTATTTTTTCAATTTCCGAATGGTCTCAAGATTTTACATATTGAATAGAGAAATGCATGTTAAATGCACCTATAATGGAGTTCAATTATCGAAATGAATTCCAAAAAGCGTTAATGTAAGGTATTCAAATAAAGATTCTATTTCCTTTTCGTCTAAAACCTTGGCACATATCGAAGCTAAAATTTCTTCATCTTCTAAATAAACTATTACTAAAAAAAAGGAGCAATAAATTGGCTATTGCTCCTTGGAAATCTAAGTGAATAGTAGTGTATTCATCGATTTCAAGTATTTCATGTATAGTACGACTATATATGGTAAGCATGATACAATGAAAGTGTTTCATTGGTACATCATAGTAGACTATATTACACTTGGTATTGTGAATTGAAACTGCACGGATTGATAAATTAGCCGATTAAAGAGCAATTCTATACATATAAGTCGACTTACACATGTATAAGTCGACTTGTATGTTCAAACAAGTCGACTTACACATGCACTAGTCGACTTGTATTCTCCGGTAAGTCGACTTGCAAAATGGTATAAGTCGACTTGCATGTGCACAGTAGCATAAGTCGACTTGCATGTTCAGACAAGTCGACTTATACATGCACAGTAGCATAAGTTGACTTGCATGTTTAGACAAGTCGACTTATACATGCTTAGGTGGGATGATGGATGATTATAGGTATAGATTCAATGTGATTGATGCCCTAAATCATTCCATATAGTCATGGTGACTATAATCCTACAGCTTGGAGAAGAAGAAGAGCTGATGATCGTTGGAATAGAGAGAAGACAAGTGAAAAAGTGTTTTTCAAGCTTCCTCTCAAAAAACCCACGACAATCATCTTTCTTTAAGCTCTCCTTCATTATCTTCTCCAAGCTTCTTCAAGCTTTTTCTCCAAGCTCTCCAAGAATAAGTTAAGATCTAGTAGTCTTCACTTTATTCTAGCTATTCCCGGGTCAAAGGGTTTGCCCCGGTTAGGTTCTTTGATCTCTGCGTGGATACCATTAGAGACGGTCTCCATTGGCCGTTATGGTTTGACTTTGTTATATAGACACATGGATCCTGGCTTTTGGGAAGGTTCCGGAAATTTTTTTTTTGTTTTCCGCACCGTGTGCATGTGATGCACACACCGGGATTTTCCTACACTAGGTTACTCACAAGTTTCTCCCGAAGCTAATGCCTGGAAGATCCAGCAACGTCTGGAGGTTGACGTTCCAGTGGCTCCTCTATAACAATAACATATGCATATATCATAATTTGAACAATCATAAATGTTTAATAATGCACATGAATGAGATGAAATATGTACAATGCATATTCATGACTATCCCGATTATCAATCCATCAATTTCATCATAAGGCATTCAACTATCAAAACTTACTTAACTAGCCTCATTATGTGGGATTTAAACCTCCATAAACCATCTGAAACTAATTTTATAGCCCAATGAACCATTTCAGATCTTTCTCCAAACTCTAACTCTCGGGTCCACTGTTCATGTTTAATAAGAAGGCAAAACTTGCATAATTTGAGTCTACTCTCTCTTAGAAAAGTGTTCCTATATCTTTCTTTCCATTAACACCAAAATCACTCAATTTGGTTCAGTAGTTTCAAATATGTATCTCAAACATTTTCGGACTGTGCCTCTCCAAAACAGTGTATTACATCCAACTTCCATCCAAAATTTGAACACCTTAAAGACCGTATCAAGATTCAGCTCCTTCATATAATTCGTAGACCTATTACTCTAGTTTACTAAAAATCAAGGATCACCTCAATTGGAATCCTATAGACCAAGATATCATCAAAATACTGAAATATATTCAGTAAAATATTCAATTCATACTCCTTCCATCGGTACCCTTACTTTGATTCAGTCAATCGTTTCCAATTTAATACCAAAGACCATAAATTTTTGGTGGAGGGATAAAGAAATGTGTTAGGAATCCAATGCTTCAAAAATCAGGTCATTTGGAGGTCTAGAGAAAAAGTTATGACCAAAAGACTCCAATCAGTTCTTGCTTTCGTCTTAGTTTTTCCATCGTCTCATTTCTATCGTCTGCTTTTCTATCGTCTCATTTCCATCGTCTGCTTTTCTATCGTCTCATTTCCATCGTCTGCTTTTCTATCGTCTCATTTCCATCGTCTGCTCTTCTATCCTCTCATTTTCATCGTCTGCTCTTCTATCGTCTCATTTCCATCCTCTGCTTTTCTATCGTCTCATTTCCATCGTCTGCTTTTCTATCGTCTCATTTCTATCGTCTGCTTTTGCTCCAGAACATCTCTACTTATAACAATCATAACTTTTGACTCCGATATCCAAAATTTACAAACTGTATACTGTTGGAAAGATAAAAGAAGGATCTACAACTTTTCAGAAGGCAACTTTGCCAGAATCTATCTAAATCAGGTCCATATTTCCTCCCAAAGTTGGAACACAAATTTTCGCTCAACTCTCAACATCCTGCACCCAGTTCTCAACTTCGTGACAACTTTTGAGACTCTTAGAGACAGAACTGAAATTCGATGTCTTCATAAGAATTGTAGCCATATATTCCTAGTTTACTCCAAATTAAGAATCATCTCATTTGGACAATCACAGAAAATGATATGGCTAAAATACTGAAACATACTCAGTGAGAAATTTTCCAGATTTTCTAACTTTCAACACTTTACGTCACCAAACACCAAAAGTTTTCTCAAAACTAATTTAACACTATAACTGAATTTATTTCTCCCCAACTACCCAGTATTTATGAACAAACACATAAGGTACATTTTCCATGCAGATGACAGTAATTTAACAACTTTATTTTACAAATCCCAAACTGCAAGGGATTTCTCTAACACTTACCTGCTGAAAACTCCAAAATCTTCAAGCCCTAAACTCCACACCTTTTCGTGCTTCACTAAGTGAAATGATCAGCTTCTGGTTTTTCTTTAGAGTAGATGACACAAGTGGCAAAGTAAGTTTGATGAAAGAATGAAAGATCACAGAAGTCCCTTAGAAGGTATTTTGATGGAAAACTCTGTGTTTCGAAGAGAGAAGTTTAAGAAAGATGAGAATAAAGAAGGGACTTGGACAAGACTTAACTTGTCAACTCTCAAGGAATAGTGACCTACTCCTAGCTAGAGTACAAGGTCTAAGTGACATATGTCACTTTCTTAATGATTAAACTCTAACTTAGTTTCTTTTGAAACTAACTCCATTTAGTTCCCCTCTTTCCAATACAACAATCATCTTTACAACCCAACTATCTCCAAATCTCCATTTAATTTATTTCTGGTTCCCTACTATAAATATTTCTTTCTCAATACTCCATAACTTTACCAACATATACAAATACAATAATTCCACCAAAATTCAAAATATCAAGATTTCACTAACCCATAAAAATTTCAATGTAATAACATTCAAAATTCTCGAAAATTCACGAATCCATCCAATTATACCCGGAATTATTCATGAATGCATGTACAAGTGTTTTCATGTGCAATAATCAAGTATAAGTATGTAGCAAGTTATGCATGAACATGTAGAATACATCCCTAACTATCATGAGTCACTCACATTTACCATCCTACCCTTCCCTCTAGTAATGGGATGTTACATATTCCATTGTGGTCAAGGCCCAATTCTCATGCTAACAACGTAATCTGATCTAGTGCCCAAGACTTTGTCGCACACTTCATCCACTATCATCGGATGACCTTGTTCTATTGAATGTGTCATGACACATTAATTCCTGAAAAAGTAAGAATTAATTATATACACATTCTCATTTAACAAATATTTGTAAATGAACTATGTACTCACCCATTTTGCTTTGCATTCGACAGTTGTCCATTGATCTTTGCTTTCATCATAATGAATGTGATACCATAGCTTCATTCGGTCACACTCTTCTCCATCCCTGTCACTGTTGTAAAAAAATATATTACTAGTAATTTTTTCATAAATTTGTAAATGTTAATCAAAGTAAAATATAATTAAAAAGATAATAACTCACAATCTCATGTCGTATCGCTACAAAGGCCTTGGAGTCGGAGTTTGTTCGACATTTGACCTGACTCCTTGCCAATTTGACGTTTTGACTTTTTTCCTAATCATACATGAACCAAAATCTATTATAACATCTATAAATCACAATTCATAACTACTAAAATATAATCAGTTATCAAAGAAGTTGTGAAATAAAGTTCTTTTTATCAAATAAAAACTAACCTTTGTAACTTATTGCTCATAATACTCGCATAAATCCATCCACTCCGCCACTGTGACATTATGCGGCTTCACATCCTTTCCGTGCTTGGTAAAATGCTTTTTTAAATTATACCTTTGATCTTTAGACCTTAAAGCAAGAAACCTCTTCACAGCAGCATGTACTTCGTTGTCAGTCCTCATTTCATTGACTTATGTTGGGACCCGATTTTGGAACTGGAGCCCATCCGTAAAACGGAATCACAAAACGGAAACAAAAGCGAAACAAAAGAATGGAAACAAATCCAAAGAAAATGCCTGCGGAAGAGAAATCAAACAAGGCGCGTGCGGGCAGTAAATGAAAGAAATCGAATCCGAAAGAACGGAACACAAACGAAAATCGACAGAACGGATCTTAAAGTCGAAAGTGTGCAAAATAAAGGCAAAACACAAATCAATAATGGGCCAAAAACAAACTAAATCGGATCGGAAGTCATAGAAAATCGAATACGAATCAAATGGCTTGGAAACAACGAAAACAAAATCGCTTAAGAACAAAAACTTAACTCCGACATCCGAAAACAAATATTTTAGAAAAACATCGTGTTGAAAACCTATAAGACATTTAATCTAAGCCAATCTAATCCGGTATAAATTTTTTTCTTCTTTTTTTAATTCAAATCTCATACAAAGCACTTTAATTTCCCTTTTTGGAAATTCATCCTCAATTAAAACTCAATTCATAAGATTCTTCTTATATTTCCCATTCTTTAATCAAAGCAAATTCAAAACTCCAATAGGAAAATTTATCCATCCCTCGATACATTTTATCCTTCATATACGAATCATAACCATTCATTTAAACAAAAATTCTTATTTTCTTTTGCCATCAAAAATCACACATGTTATAAACCAATCAAGTCATAAACAAAGAGCATTTCAATATTTCCAGCTCAATCAACACAATTCAACGGATCTCCTGTTCGGAATCCTAACACAAACAACCACATTTATATACCTATAACGCTTCAATAATTCTCAATCAACAATCAGAATCATTCGACCTCCTGTCTGGAATCCAAACACAATCAATTCCATTCATAATCATATGCAAGTTATATACAAAACCATAATTCACTTTTCTAATCTATATACACATCCATAATTTGTTTACATACTCCAAAAGAAATACATCACCAAACAAAAGTGGCATTTTCAAGCCACGATACAACATTAATTTCAAAATCTGAAATACATAGAAATACATAAATCCCAAAATCCTTATTAAGAGTCTAAAACCTTATTCTTAAAAATAATGAACTTAACCCTACAACTTATACACAAATGAACAGACATCATAACTTGCTTTCATCCGGTCTCCTTCTTGATACCTGTAGATGGGGATGAAAGGGGGTGAGTTTTACAGCTCGTGGATAATATGTTTACAACAGAAAAATAAGCAAAAATTATTTTTCAAAACTTTGCCATTTTATGGAAATTTCACAATAGAAATTTGGCAAAATGCTTATTTCTTAAACTTTTAAACTTTTCAAAATCATTCATAATCAATTTCAAAAATTTCACGGTTGAAAACCTCAAATGTTTATTTGTAAAAAATCTCAAAATTTTCACAATTCATGAACAATTTCAAAACATGAATGCAGCACATTATAACACACATAAGCATATAACACATCACAAATTTGGTTTGGGTCGGTCTAGAAACAGAACGTATTGCACATTTTCGCATAGCGGTGTTGTGCAGCAGTGAACAGAACGTACTACACCTTCCCGCATAACGGTCTGGTGTAGCCGTGAACTTATGGGAGTCCTTAACAGAGCTCCAATGCCCCTAGCGGGCAGGCGGGCGAAGCCTAGACAAGTTCACTTAACCCTCTTATGGGACCTAACCAAACCCACATAACAGACAGTTCACACTTGAAATCGGATTGCCTGAAGGTATATTGTCTAAATCTAAATTTTCATGTCATGTCATAATCAAACATAAATTCATTCTTAAAGTCACAATGTCACACAAATTCACATATCAAAATTCTCAACCATTCAAACATAAGGAATGCGAAAATCATAGCAATTTATTAAAATCATAATTCAAACAAAATCCCATTCACATTGCACATTCATCATCCAAAATTCATATGGCAATTTCACCTTCATTCAAAAACAATGAAACCATCAATTATGACAACTTCTTAAATCATTTCAAAAACAATGAATTTAATCATTCGAAACAATAATTTAAAAACATTTTTACTTTCTTGATTTTTCGAAAACCCACAATTAGCTTATAATTCAAATTATAAACATGGTACCCACCTCATATCCATGCTTGGAACTTGTTCAAAGCCTCAATTTCTCCATTCCTTCTCTTAATTTCCCTAATTCATGACAAAAATCCCTAATTCATAAACATCCAAAATTGAATAATTTATACTATGTAATCACCAAAATTGAGCTTAGTAAACTTAAACCCATACAATAACCAAGCTCTCTAAACCAAAATCTTTTCACAATTTAACAAAGTAAAAATTTCTCTTACCTTATTTCTTCATCAATTTCGGATTTTCTTGTCTCATATTGGAGCTCTCATCTTCTTCCATCTTTTTCCCTCTTGAATCTTCAGCCCTAACCTTTTTCTTCTTCTTTCCTTTCTCTCCATCGAAGCTTTCCCTCTTCCTTTCTCTTCTTTCTTCTTTCTTTTCTTTTTAACTCACAATTTCGTGCTTTCCTTGCTTCTTAAACGATAGCCACATGTATTGCCCTTTAATAAATGCAAAAAGACCCAATTGCCTTTCCTTAAAAGCCTTAAAACTTAACACTTTAAGTGATCTTCCAAATTTGCCCCTAAAATTCATTTTAATTCATGCTTACTTTAGGACATTTTTCTAACCATCAAATTGAAGGAATTTGCTAAAACTTCCTTCTAGAGAAACGTTCCTCATTGTCTCAATTTCATAATGCCACCAAAATCATTTAATTTGGTTCACTTCAAACATTTCGGATTATTTTTATGCTAAAACATTTTCCAACACTTTATTTCCATCCAAAAATTGATAATCTTAGAGGCTGAATTAAAATTCACTTCCTTCAGTCAAATTGTAGCATTATCTCTCTATTTTAATCCAAATTAAGAATCACCTCATTTGGATGACTAGAGCCAAATTTATTCTCAAAACACTTTCAGCTCTTACTAATCCAAGGCTGAACATTTAACCCAACTTCAATTCAGAAATTGAAAATCCTAGAGTCCGAATTAAAATTCAGTCCCTTCAGATAACTTGTAATTCCATTTCTCTAGTTTATTTTGTAATAAGAATCAAATTAATTGGATCTCTACCGTTCGAGAATTTACCAAAATACCTACGCATGTTCAGAAAGATGTCCAACTCCAACTCTTTAATCAATCCTCTCACTTTGATTCAATCAATCTTTTTTAAATTAATCTAAAAAATCCACAATTTTCATGGAGAGGTAGAGGAATGTCTTACGAATCTAACGCTTCAAAAATCAGGTTAATCGGAGGTCAGACGCAAAAGTTATGGACAAAGGAGTGAAAGATGTTCAAGTCAGGAAAATCGGCAGGTTCCTCCGTGTCGCGATCGCGAACTGCGGGGCGAATGCGCAATTTCCAAATGCTCCTTCCTCCTTTGCTTTTTCTTCTTTCGATATCCCAACTTTCAAAACCAGTATCTTTTAACTCAGAACTATAAATTTTACAAACTTGGTATCGTTGGAAAGCTAAAAGAATGCTCTACAACTATCATGAAGGACCCAAAAATCAATTCTATCTTTAAAGGGGTCAAAAATCCACTCAAAGTTTCCGCCAAAAAATGTCATCCTAAAACAGCAACACAACTTCTATAAATCATAACTTCCTATTCCATGATCCAAAAATTCTATACTTTATATCAATGGAAAGATCAAAATATAATCTAAAACTTTTATGAAGCACTTAAAGGCAATTTCAACCTCTAGCTAAGTCAATTTTTTAATCAAAGTTTCTGCCCTGTTAAAACTCACCTAAACAATATCCAAACGTCAGACATTCACATATTTCAATTCCCACATCCAAAAATTACATACTTTATAGCGTCGGAAAGATTGAAAAACAAGCTACAACTTTCATGTAGACCACTTAACTCAATTCAAAACACTGCATACAAAGTAACATGCACTTCAATTTGACTGATCATAAATGTCAATCCCGGTATTGAAACATGTCATACTTTATAGCGATAGAAAGCTTTCAACAATTGCTCAAAATTTCATGAAGATCATTTTGTCAAAATCTCTCTAGATTAATATAGAAAAATTCACAAAGATTTCAGACCAAAATGTCAATTTTCTGTTACTATTCATCTCACAAAGTCAAACTTTCAATTCCCTATACTTTAACACTTTCATTATTTATTTCTTGCTTTTCAACTTCCATTTCAATCAGCTCATTCACTTTAACTTTCATAATCCATACAAATATACTCAAATATCAAAGTCATCAAAACCAATCAATTATTTCTCATCAATTTTCTTAAAGCACAAAGCATCTATAACACAATACATATACAAAAACACTCATTTCATACATTTAATATTTCTAAATTCCACTAAAAGATCGGGGTCCAACATTTCTCCCCCTCTTAAAAGAATTTTGTCCTCAAAATTTCTACTTAAGAAGTCACCAAGTAACACATTCTTTCGCATAATTTCTTCTAAATGATCATAGTCAATCACTTTCTTATCTAATTCCTCATCATACTTATATCTCAACTTATTCACAATTTTTCACTTCTTGTATCAAAATACCACCAATATCATATCAAAACACTATATCCACAAATTAATATTTCTTAACATATTTACACAAGTCAATGGTCCAATTCTTGATAAACTTTAATATGGACCAAAATACCATTCAAAATCAACATTTTGAACTTCTATACATATCTATATCTCTATCATTTAACTCATCTTTCAAGTATCCTTTATTGCATCTCACACATGTATATCCGAAATCAATTCATCCAATTTCATCAAGACATTCTAATTTTAATTTCCATTAACACATTCTTATTATCAATCATACTCTTGTCACCTAAATCAAACAATCATTTTGGTTCCCCAAAGAATTCATGATAATTCATTCACATCAATTTCACATTCTCACTAATTCAATCCTATCCATTTAAACTCTTAACAAACATATGCGCCCATGCGAGATCCTAATACTGGAGCTCTGATATCATAAATATTGGGACCCGATTTTGGAACCGGAGCCCAACCGTAAAACAGAATCACAAAACGGAAACAAAAAGCGAAACAAAAGAACGGAAACAAATCTAAAGCATACATCAACAATTTTCATTTCCAACAATTTCAACAATTTCCAATTCCAACAATTACAAAACATTCATAATTTCATTTTCATTCCCAACAATTTCCAATTCCAACAATCACAAAATTTCCATTTATAGCAATTTCTAATTCCAACAATCACAAAATAATCATAATTTCATTTGCATTTCCAACAATATCCAATTTTAACAATTACAAAACAATTATAATTCCATTTCCATTTCCTTTCATTTACAATAATTTCCAATTTCAACAATCACAAAACAAGCATAATTCCATTTCCAACAATAACCAATAATTTCCAATTCCAACATTAACAAAACAATCATAATTATATTTTCATTTCCTTCCATTTACAACAATGTCATTTCCTTCCATTTACAATAATGCCCAATTGTAACAATCACAAGTTGAAAGATATAACATTTTGGAAATATTTTATTATTATTTAAAGCTTTGTATCTTCTTTTCATTTCTAACAAACCATAATATTATATACACCATTTTATATTTAGTTCTTAAATATATATGTTACTTTTACAATTCTTAATCGACATTAATAACTATAAGTATAAATGATTTGAATCTACAAGTCTACAACATATTCACAATTTGACAACAAAAGTTCTTTTGGATACATTTATTACATCACTACTTTGTTCTTTCACAGATTACCAATTATAAATATTTATGATACCTTATACATATATCTTACCAAATAATTAAATTTTAACATCTTTTATACTCAATTAATTATTTATCCAAAACTAATACTCAAATAGGCAAATATTATCATTAACTACACTCGAATTATTATTAATTTCTAATTGCATAATTTTATACTAAACTAATTATGTATCTAAATTCAATATCCAAATATGAAAAATAAATTACCATTTTACAAATATTAAGAATGTGTCAATTAATGATTTAAGCTTTTACAAATTTACCAATTTTGATTATCAATTTTACAATTTCACATTTGATTATCAATTTTACATTTAGGTTTAAATATTGATTATCAACTTTCAATTTTAATAATCAATTAATCAACATTGTTAAGCCTATCCACCACCACATTTTACAATCAAAACAACCAAATACAATTAAAATACATCAACAACTCATTCATCAGTATCACCGTGACTGTTCAGATCACAAACACTATAAACTATACATTCCATTTCTAATTTCAGTTCCAAATTTCATAAATGATAAAACCTACCGTATTCAACTTCAACAATTCAATTTCATTTCCAAAATCTAACATTTCCAATTCCAATTCATATACACGCAAGAAGCAACCCGTGAGCATTCAACAATTCAAATCCCAAATCTAGCATCCAACATACACAAATCCATCATCCAACACAATAAAAAATGCAATGAAATAGGAAAAAAATCAAAAACAGATAAACACACACCCAAACACAAATCACGGGGATCGGGTCTACGAGTTGTGGATCAGGTTGGTGACGGGTTGGTGCGGTTTGCCTGAGCTACGACAGAGACAACGTGCTACGGTGTACCGGGCGGTGGCATCTTCGGTTGTGGAGGAAGGTTGAACTGTTGAAGACGAAGACGGTGGCATCCCAAGGTCCAAGGAGGATGAGGAAAGGAGGAGACGGCGACAACGAGAGTGAGAGATTGAGGAGTCAGCGAGAGTGAGTGAGAGACAAGCGAGAGTCAAGAGAGATAGGCAAAGTCGAAGGCAGGCAGGGGTGGCGGGGTGGGGTGGGTAGTTTTAGGGTTAAATTTTAAAAATTTGCAATTTAGTCCTTGAACTTTTCGAAACTCACAGTACTGGTTGAAATTTTGGGTACCGGCTAGTACTAAACGGTAAACACTGGTATTGACCGGTATTTATGGTCGGTACCGACGTCAAGAGTACCGTTCTGTTTTTCAACTGGTACAAAATGGTACTCATAACCGTGCTATCAAGAGAAGCAAAATTTTAGAAATAAAAGTGGCAGTTTATGTCTGGTTAAAAACATTGGTTGCTTATTTGTGACTCCGAATCATAAAGTTGCATAAATTATATCCTGTTCCAAATCATATGAAAAAGTGAACTAGATTTGACAGGATTCGTACTTAGAAATGTTGTGAACTCTAATATGGAAAGTTGCTAGGCGAATCAAATTCTTCGGACAGCGATTTCAACGACTTCATTGCCGAAGAATTTGATTCGGCTAGCAAGTTGTTTTGAACAAAACACCTTCATTGTTGAATAATTTGCTCTCCAAAATTACAGCGGATTTGATTTGCCTAGCAACTTTCCATATTAGAGTTCACAACATTCAAAACAAATTGGCCACCGCTTTATCACTTTAACTAAGTTTAGGTACAAACTTCCTAATTATTTATTTTAAGAATATTTTTGTAGTTTATAATCGCTAAATAAATTTTTATGTTAAAATATTTTTAAATATTTTACAAAACTTGTGCTGAATTATTTTTAATATAGTTTATCATTATATATATAGTAATTTTTTTGAAATAATTATATATTTTAATAAAATCTTATTTTAATAATTTTAATATAAAAATATTTTTAAGTAACGACTTTTACTCTTTCAAGTAAAGCGAATTCTAACCTTCACGTCCAATTCATTTATTTTTGAATATAAATATATCAAAGTGGTGTGGAGCAGAATTTTGCATATGATAAGGATCCCGAATTTCTCTTATAAATGGAATGAGGTGCTGAATGATGTTATACGATATTTCAGACACTGGCTACGAGATTATCTTATCATCTAGACGTCGTTTCAGATGATGATATATCACTTATAAAAGGAGATGAATAGACGCTTATATAAAGAAATGAAACAACACAAGTATGAGCTCGTTGTTACAATAGTTAACTTGATTAGAGAGTTAATCATAATAAAAAAGAAGCAAGACACCATTAGATAGGAACTTAGAGTGACTTGGTTAATTTAATTGGTTTAATATGGTTATAGGTTGAAAACTAGTGGTTGTAGTAATTTTACTATTATCTTTATAATAGGATTGTATATTATTGTTTTAGCTTTGGTAATATGTATCTTTTAAATTAAAAAAAAAAAGTAAATGCAATTGCCGTAGAGTCCACGCCGATTTGGGAATGGGAGGCCTTTTTAGACACTTATGGTGATCCACCAGACTTACACATAAACTTTGCAATTTGCCATCAAACATTTAGAATCCAAAGTACATCACTCTTACCTTATCCTCGACTAGACTAGTAAGAGAGATATTAGAATTTTAATATAGGTAGAATATAGAACTCATTAATAAAATTGAGCTTATTCAATCATTATTAAAATAAGTAGAACTAGTCATTTGAATAATTGACCCTTACTACTGATAAATCTTTTAACATTTTCATGTTTAATTAATATAAAATACTCTAATAAAAGATAGCCATAGATAGGATGACATTTACAACCTTATTATGTTTAAAATCAACAAACTTTGTTTAAGTTAATCCAAATTCATGTCAAGCTTAAATTTTTTTAAATTTTTAGATTTCAGGCTAAATTTAGGTTTAAATTGAGATCGATTTGACTCAAAACTTAAATATGTTAAATATTTATTATTAAATTTTAAAAAATCAATCAACCACAAATTATAGACTTATTCGAGACTCAAAATATATTTAAGCTCATACATAAGTTTTCGAGTCAGATTCAAATGAAAGGAAACCGAGCTCAACCTAATCCAATACTAAACTTAGTTGCAGTAGCAGGTGGTTCTTCCACAAAACTCAAAAGTACAGCGTTGCTAATGTTATAATGTATAAGAAATATTATGAACCTGTAAGGCCAGTATAATGTTGCTAGTCGCAGATCGTATCACCAAATAGTTCGTTCATATCCACAATCAAATTCTTTTAGAAAGAAGAATCTTGCCCTTTTCTTTATTTATATTCTTCGGATTGTCTGAATATATTGCCATACGTGTATTACTTTTTCCAAGCATGCCTTTGCATATGTTCCAACTTACTGTGAAGAAGAAGCCTCTTGCGTTACTCGTCATACGGAAGGCTCCTTACGCAAATATCCCATTTTGTTTTCTGCTTTTATTTTCCTTTAGAATTTGATACGTTTCCGAGCATGTTTTGCCTCATATAGTACTTTCTGATTTCCATTTTCTTCTTTCTTCTTGCTTTCGAGTATCACTTAATGTTTAATTTGGATATACCTCTTTATCATATTGACCAAATTAACTAAATTGAACTGGCTATTATTACCGTGTTTCATCTTCACGTGAACGAGGTATTACTTTTCACATAGGATTCATATATACTGTTACTTCCTCAATTTTTATTAGCCTTAGATTTATCATAAATTTCCTTTCCTTTCACGCTTAATTATTGTCTCAAGTTTTGGAGGATTTGTAATAATAATTTGGATAAATCCTGCTTCTTTTATGAAGAAAATCGAAGGGGGATAGTAGTTTTGCAAAAACTTTGATTTGACAACATCGTGTTCTGATTTGGTGACCTGCTTTGATACCAATTGAAGAAAACTGAAGAGATGCAGTAGTTTCATAAAAATTTCGATTTAAACGCAGTTATTTGTAAGGTCCCCCGCAGTTACTTGTAATCATATCTGTCGGCTACTAGATAAAAAGTAATTGTATTAGCAACTGTAAATTTTTTAAAACAAACAAAACATAAAATAAATACAAAATTATACAGATCAACATCGAAATTTGGTAACGTAGTTCGGCACACCTTGTCTACATCTGCGGGGCCCTCATCTAGTTTAATCACTTTAACAAAAGTACAATAGATTCATACAAGGCCTTACTAAACTAATACCATGTAATTCTTGAAACTATCTCTCAACTTCACTTTTCGCGAAAGATTTTCACATCCGATAACGTGACCGACTCATGTTAACCTCAACAAAGGATTTTTCTCTACTACTCTTAATGAACGACAATTAATTAAAATAACTCAAGTGTTCAATCAATTAAGAAAAGAATAACAATACACTTCAAATAAAAGAAAAACTTCCCTATAGGTTCAGCTTCCCGAAATATATTTGAATAATTGTATGCCTATTAGGCTGATCCATGCCAACTTCAAAATCAGATCACAACTGCTTAGTCAATAAGTAGTTCACAACAGAAGACACACCTAATTCTCAAAGACAACCTAGCTGTGAAACACTCAAGGAGATGAACATCAAGCGTTAATAGCTCCCAGACAAATCAATGCAAAACTGATAAACTCCTAAGCCAGAAAAACCACACGTAATACTCAAAAGCTGTCTAACTGTGAGTTACTCCAACAACTCAATACCAAACTGTGAACACCAAGGTTTCACTCTCACATAATCAATTACCAGCTTGCAACACACACCACCAAATATTTCACACGCAAGCTTTCAACACCAAAAACTTCCAATGACTCCATACGGCACAAGACACACATATTTCAAACGAAAATCAATCAACCGTATATCACCGACACAGAACTCATACACACACTTGACTATATTTCTAAAATTCAATTAACGCACACCGACCAAAATTTCAGCACTACCCCAACAACGACACTGTTGTAATCCACACCACATCTTACCAAGATACAAATCAATTAGAGATAGAACTCTATCACAGCTAGAAGATTACCTCCAATAGATTTTTGAATCTAAGTCAAATAAGGATTAGTGATTAGTTATCAGTGTATAATTAATATCTTATTGGTCCAATTAATAAATAAAATGTCAAAACAAAAATAAGTAGATATATATCATATATCTATCAATCTTCCCCCTTTTGACATTATTTGTCACAAATAAGAAACTCCCCCTAAATAACATAATTGGACATATAAATATCAAGTTCACACATTCACTGTTCAAGTGGTATATGCTCCTTCTTAATCCAACATCAAGTTTTAAAGAACATTATAATTATCCAATCATTGAAATTTCTCTCCGTTGGGACAAAAAGATGTCAAAAAGTAAGACGAATAATCAAACATATGCCTTAAAATCTCCCCTCGAATGGAACAGTCACCAAAAATATTCTGATATCTCCCCCTTAGGACAAAACAATGTCAAAACAAGAATACCTTTAATGTGATCAATCTCAACGAATAAAGAAACATAAAAATCAGCAATAGGTGCAGTGAAAGAATCATAAGTATGCCAAAATAACAATTTACCACCAGTTAGAACACTCACCAAAGTATTATTACTCACATCAAAGCCATCCACATATAACTCATTAAGTTCAAAAACTCCATCATCAAACATAACCTCATATACAATCAATCAACTGAACCTTAGAAAGCTCATAAAAAAAAACTCAGAAAGCCTAAACGATACCTCTTTTGAACCTTTCTTCAAAAATGTAAGGCACACAGTCCTTGTGCCCCTTGAAAAAATTCAAACCTGGGCTTATTCTTTTTTGCATTATCTCAATCATCAACTGCCTAGTTAATTTCTTCATCTGAAGTAACTGACTTATCCTTAGTTTGAACAGTTTCTTCAAAAGAAGTAACTAATTATGAATATGAACAATTTCTTATTTTTCCTTCACTACGTCCTTGTGCTTATCCTTGACCCTTTCTATCCCAAGTGGATTTCGGTACTAAAGTCTGATCCTAAAATTTATATGAGGGATATAGGTCCTTCAGTTTTGGCTTCTTTGAAACAACATTTGTTGTAACTTGTAGCATTGTAGCCTTATGTATCCGATAACTCTGCAAATATGACATTTGGGAACAAATCTTCAATTCTTCCTCGATGCTTCTTCTTAGACAAATCTAGGTATATCATTTTTCTCATCATTCACTTTGGTGCACTCTCTTTTGTAACCAATGCCTTAAAGATCCCCTTTAACCTTATTGATTTCGATTAACTTTTCTAACTTTTCTATACCTCCATTTAGTATTCTCAAACCCTTTTCGGTACTTGCTAACTTCAGTTTGGCTTCACTGAGCTCATCTAAAGCTACCATCAATTTCTTTTCTAAATCTTAGATAGTGTTCTCCATAGAGAAGTTTTCTTCCTTTAACCATTCATTCTTTCTACATTTTTTCACCCATTTTTCATATATCATTTCATAAGCCTCGTAAATATTCTTTCTTTTATCATATGAACCACTTTCATCGCTGTTATAATCTGATATTGAACCTTGATTCCATTTGTCTCTATTTTATCAAAATTTTCTGATTTGCCCCCTTTTTTGTCTTCAGTTACTTCCTTCTTAGTTACTGGTAGCCATGCAACTGAATTTTTGCTATACAAAGCAACTAACACTGCACCATTTGGAATTTCTTCTTCACTACCATATTCACTTTCGGATTCATTCTCACTTCAAGTGCTAGTAAAAGATTTCCCTTTTCTCTTCTTCAAGGTATTAGCATATTCCGCTTGCACATGTTTAAAACCCTGACACTCATGGCATTGAATTATCCTTGTTTTTCTTTCCCCATTCTGAGTTTTAACTTGTTGTTTGAAGTTGTCGTTCAATGAACTCCTACTATTTTGGCTAAAGTCAGATCTATCCTTGTTAACTTTTTTTAACCACTTGCTGAAATTTCTTGTCAACAATTTCATATCCTCATTCTCTTCATATTCATCTTCTACATCATTTATGCCTTTTCCAGTTTCAGCTTGTAGTGTCAATCCTTTTTTCTTTTCTTGTTTGCCCCTCAACAAATTCATTTCAAAATTGGTAAGAATTCCAATTACCTTCTCCAAAGACAAGTCACTAATGTCATGAGCCTCCTCGATTGCTTCAATTTTTTGAATAAATCTTGGAGGTAGTGATTTCAACGTCTTCTTGACTAATTTCAGATTGGAATATTTATTTCCGAGTTGATGTGTCTAATTCACTATATCATGCAATCTATCATAAAAGTCCCCAATAGTCTCATTTTCATCCATCTTCAGTTCTTCAAACCTCACAGCTAACATATGTGGTTTTGACGCTATTGTTAGAGTTATGTAAATATAATGCCCTAGAAAACAAGTGTATTTACATGTAACTTAATTTTCTTCTAGTTACTGATTTGTATTGAAAATATTTATTATTAACGAAATAAAAGAGTTTGGTTTTATATGTATGAGCATTATATAACTAGTCATAAGGTACCAAGATTCTTTTGTAAATAATATACATATATATGGAGATGTATAGGAAACATATATATTATTAGAATCAAAATTAATTGATTCACAGTTGAATAATCAAGTTAGTCACTTGATTATAGTTTAGACTATAGTGTTGCGATTTATCTATTTCTATGTAAGTAAAGGAGTTTATTTCAAGGAATGATGAGTTTCATATCATGATAGTAGTTGACTATCGATAATGGCACTATAAAATGAATCTGGAATTAAGTATGCATTAAAGAATAAATTGGGTGCGTTACTTTAATATTAAAACATACAACTTAAGCATTCGCTTATTATAGACCACAATATTGATGAGTGGTAAACTCATATGTATTTCATTATAATTCTTGATATGATCAGAATGAATTTTTATAGAGTATTAATCTAGTGTCTGCATGTTGGAATTATTTATTAAAACATGTATCAGGGAACATTCACTCAAATAAAGAGTTTATAGTGATATCATCACTTCTAGATGTTTTAAGGAGATTGGTGATTAAATTGGCGCCAGTAGTTTGATGGATTAGCTACCCATCAAGTCTTAACACTAAGAAGAGATCTTGTGTGTGAATCATCATATAAAGTAAAATGGGAGATCTAAAAGGAAAAACTAACATAAGGGCAAAACGATAATTTTACCCTTTATTGTGTAGATGGCTATAATAAGGTTCAAAATAGGGTTTGCAATTGGACATGAATATGTGCTCTCATAATATTTAATAATTCAAGAGTTCAACTAATTTTCCTTAGTGGAATGACATTTAGTTGATAAGCTAGAATTAATTACAGGCTTATTGGAGCTTGAATTATCTAAGTTTAATAAGATTCCCCACTTGGCTTCAAGGAAGGTTATCAAGCTAAGATATAAAAATGGAGTTTTTAAAGCCCATGATTGAGTGTTAGGCTTGCACTAATTAATGGTTAATTAGAAGCGCAAATGTACATTTAGAATTGGGCTAGACTTTGGTTTAGTTTGATTAATTAAATTAAAGCAACATTTTTAAAGAAAGGAGAAGGAATTTCAGTTTTATTAAGGCTAAATGTGTAGCTGCACATTTAACATTAAATTGCTAGATAAAGATGATATTTATCATGGTTTATCTATTGGGACCCGATCCGGGAACCAGATCCCAACCGGAAAACGGAAAACGAAATGCGGAAGACATAATGCAAAGCGAAGCGGAAACAAAGCAATAGCTGAAGCGAAACGAAAAATGAAAGTACCGAAGCAAAACGAAGCGAAGCGGAATCGATACTTAACAAACGGAGCCGACATCCGAGAACAATCAAGAACACATAAACACATTCGCGTTGGAAACCTAGACTATCCAAACTCGGTATAATTTTTTTCCCCATATTTCATTCCTTTTCTCTTTACTCAATCACATTCAAATCATAATCAATCCATACAATTTCCTTTTTGGAAATTTATCCTCATATAACACTCAATTCATATAATTTGTCTTAATCACGCAAATCTCATCTTTACCAAACTAACTTCTTAATTCTTATTCTTATCTTAACCCAATTTTTACGAAAATCGAAAGATAACGGCTGTATTTTGACACCCAAAAATTCCTGCAAAGGCAAAAATACACTTCTAATATCTCAACCCAACAACACAAATCAACATCGGACCTCCCGTCCGGAATCCGAAACACCAGCATAGAAACGCACATCTAAACCTAACACTTCAAAAATCCTCAATCGATCATATAAAATCTCAATCAATCCCAACCACATTCAATATCTCAAATCCATATGCAAAATCCACATTCAATATCCAATTACATACATAAACCATAAGCATACTCATTATGATCATAAAATCAATATCCAAGTCTCAATTCCTATACATCCCGTAATAACTACTATACACAAAAGGCAATTCAAGCCAAAACAATATCAATTCTCAATTTATACAAAAATACAAATGCAAAATCGAACTTGACGCTCTTTCATCCGATCTCCTTTCGAAACACGAGACGAGGATGAAAGGGGGTGAGCTTAAGCTTCGTGAGTAACATATTTATAAAATGAATAATAAGCGAAATCATTTTCATAACTTTTAGCCAAAGGGCTTATCTTTTACAAACTTTTCAACTTTTGAATATTTTCTTCAAACCTTTCAATTTTCCAAACTTTTTATATCAAATTTCTATAATTTCATGGTTGAAAACCCTTTTCTCATTTCTCAAAATTTCTCATAAACATGAATGCAATCACATCAGATCACAAAACACATAAACTCTTAACTCAATACATAAAACACATCAAACGGTTTGGGTTGGTCTATCGAGCGTCTTCGCACATTCCGCAAGAAATGATTCACATGTGGCCAGTGAGCGGAGGGGAGTCCAAATCGAACTCCTAAGCCACTGCAGGCAGCCGGAGAAGGCTATAAACAAGTAGAGACAAGATTAATCGACTCACAAAAGACTGATCAAACCCACATAACACATAAGCGAAAGAGAATTCAAATTGCCCAAGGCATTTTCAAAATCTTGATTTTCTAAATCTTCATATCATCATATCAAATCGTGTCAAAATGCTTGACACATGCACATATTCACATTCATTTATATAACAATCATATTCAATTACTCAATTAATCGTATATCAATCAAATGCATAAAAGGAATGCAAGTATTTCTTTCAACCCACAATCAACATATATTAATGCATAAAACAAAGATGGTTCACGTTTTTCAAAATGCGAAAACACAATTTTCATAAATCTCGTATTCTCAATTTTCTACAATTTTCCGAATCATTTTCAAACATTTTAACGTAACCCTTTGAATAATTTTTTCAAATCCTTTAAAAACATAATTTCGAAATATTATTCTTTTCTTGATTTTCAAAATCACATAATTTACTCATAATTCAAAATATAAATACATCACCCACCTCGAATTGACGCTAATACTTTGTCCAAAGCATCGAATCTCCAAATTCTTTCTTCTTTCCTCAACCTTAAAATTTCCTAAGCCATAATTATCCAAAATAAATATCATAATTCACTTAATTCTTCAAATTGGACTTAGAAAATACCAATTCCATATAAAATCAATCTATCTAAATCATAAATTCCAAAATTCCCAAATCTTAAAATTGGCCTAAACCAATTTATACAAATTCAATGTCATAAATAACATAATCCTTAAAATTGATGTCATAATTCATCAATTCATACTAATTCTAAGATATCTAAATCATCAATTTCAAAATTCCAAAATCTCAAATTTTACCTAAACCTTAACTCACATAAATTCAAAATTAAATTAATTCATCATGAAATATTCCAAAATTAATCATGGAAAACACAAACCCATCACCTTTTCCATATTTCTAAACAAAGAAATCACAAAAAACTCAAAGCTCAAAATTTTCCCTTACCTCTTTCTCCTTCAAATTTCGGATTTATAGAGCCTTAGAGGGAGTTTCCACCTTCTTTCATCATTCTTCCTTGAAATCTACTCAAAAACAAACTTCAAATCTCCAAAAATCAAAATCCCAAGCTTTCCCTCTGCTCTTTGCCGAAATCTCCATTTTTCCTCCACTTTTCTTCCTTTCTTTCTCTCATCATCGTGTTTCATCTTTTTATTCTCTTCTTTTAATTTCTAGCTCCTTCCTTACACGACAACACATCTTATAATGGTGCCATGTCATTAAAAATGGAGGGTAAATGACCATTTTACCCTCACTTATTTGCCTATTTCCAAGTTTTCCCCTGCACTTTCTTTAAAAATCTGATACTTTGCGTCCTGGTTTTGGGCAACTAAACAAAATAATTTGGACAAACTTTCTTCTTGAAAATTGTTCCTCTAGATCATACGAACCCAACGCCACTGACCGCACTCAATTCGGATCAGAAACAAAGAAGTTATAGCCGAAATACTATCGGACCTTAACAAAAATCCGAGACTGAACATTAACATAACTTCAGTCCAGAAATTAAAAATCTTAGGGATGAAATTAAATTTCGATCCCTTCACAAGAGTTGTAGCCCTATATCTTAATTTTATTTGCCCTTAAGAATCAACTCAATCGGAGTTGTACAACTCCCGAATTTTGCAAAATACTGAACCATGTTCAGAAAACTATCCAACTTATAACCTATAACCAAATCTCTTACTTTGGTTCAATCAATCTCTTTCCATTTAATCTTCTAAAAATCATAATTCTTCAAGAAAATGAAATTAATTGTCTTAGGAATCCAACGCTTTGAGAATCAAATCAATCGGATGTCGGACGAAGGAATTATAAGCAAAAGATTACGAAAGGGATCAGATTAAAAACAAAGTAACGGAACTTCAAAACCAAATTTTCAAAACTCATATCTCTCAATCCCGAACTCGGAATTTGACAAATTTGGTGTCAATAAAAAAATCAAAGGAAGCTCTACAACTTCCCTGAAGTACACAAAATCAAATTAGGTCTCAAAAGAGGTCAAAACTCAATCAAAGATTACAAAAAGCAGTTTTCCTAAACGACTTCCAATTTTTAATCGCTCATAACTCCTAGCCCCGATATCGAAAAATTGCAAACTTTATAACAATGGAAAGATAAAAACATCATATAAAACTTTCATGAAGACCACTTACTCTAATTCAAACTAAATCCATACGACGAGTGGCCTCGAAGCATAGAACACACAAATCTATACTTAATAGCATTTTCAAAACAAAGCATATCTTCAGAAATTCATATCTCTCAATCCCGACATCGAAAAATAGCAAACTTTATGTCCAAAAAAAGCTCTCGACAGAGGATACAATTTTCATGTTGATCATTTTCTCGAATTTTGCCTAAATCAAAAAGTCAACTTTTTCTTCAAAAAGTCAAACTCTAAGCGAACTTTGACTGATCATAACTCTTAATTCCGATATCGAAAAATATCAAACTTTATGGCTACAGAAAGCTCTTGACATAAACTACAAGTTTCCAGAAGACAATTTTCTCAAATTTTGCCTCAAACAAAAAGTTAACTCTCAAGTCAAACTTTCTATCTCCAAAAGTCAACTTTCTTAATTTTTCAAATTCTCTCACTTTTCTCTTTAATTCTTGATTTTCTACTAACTTTTCAATCAATTCATTTGCTTAAACTTTCATAACCCATACAAATCTCCACAATTATCAAATACATTGAAAACTCATAATTCTTTTTATCAAAATTTCCTTAAAGCATAATTTCATCTATGACATAATACTTAAACAAAACACTCATTCAATTTTATTTACTATTTCTAAATTCCAATTAAAGATCGGGGTCCAACATTATCATCATTAAATGGAGTTATGAACTTACCATTAAATGATTTAATGGTTATCTTTTAATGATAGCATGTAACCTATTAGCATTCATTGGATTAAACAAGAAAGAGGTACATCGGATAGACCATCTTCCTTCTTTCATCATCAAAAATCGAAATTGATAGGTATCATATTAGGTGATTGGTCTTTTCATATAGCCATCTTAAAACAAATGAGAAGTGTCTCATTTAATGGCTTCTTTATGTTTGATTAAAGAAAGGTATAATGCATTGGATGCTCACTCTTCTTTCCATTTCATGCATAACCGAAATTGGTGTGTGTAAAAAAGTGTTCTTGCATTGTTTTGACCAACTCTCTTCTCTCACCTATGCATGGCCGAAACCTAGAATGAGAAGTGTCTCATTGTTTCATTCTTTCTTCTAAGAAAAATCTCCTCCAAACATTTTTTCTCCTTTCCCACCAAAGGATCTTGTTAACCAAGTTGTCCAAGAAGAACAAGTGGTAGATCAAATTGGTTGAGGATACAATAATAAGGAGAGGAAAGATTGACAAAGGTAAAGCAAGGGTTGGATACAAGAAGAAGGAGAGGATAGCACAGCAAGGAGTTAAAGCTATAGCGAAGGAGTCGGTAACAATCTTCATCTTATTCTTATGTTTATTATCCTTATACTATATCATGTATATATTGGCATGATGATTTGGATGTATTGCTTCCACTGCGATTTAGATTTCTAAAAAGTTTTGAAATATATCGTTTTTCCAAATATGACATGCTTTCTTTTTCCGATCCAACAATTGGTATCCGAGCTGATTTTTTTAGGCATGATTTCGGTTCCTTTAAGTGATGCATGGGTTGGCAATTATTTTTGTATGTTGCATATTTTTATGTGATAGAAATATATATGGTGTATGTTTTGCTCTTTTGGTTGTCCATAGATTCTAAAGTTACCTTGTAATATTTCTTCATTTGGTTTGTAACAAGGAGGGTGGTCTATCATCATCATGTTTCCTCCTTGGTTTCATTTTTATGTTTACTTTGATTATGTAATGTACAAAATCATGTAATGATGAAGATGAAAAAGTCATGGATTGAAGAAAGGAAGAGGTAAAGTTTTGGTTTTGACTATGGTGTCTTGGCTAAATTTCGGATTTTAGAAAACAAAAGTGTTGGAATTTTGTTTTAACAAAATTTTGGTTGTATGAACTTTTTTGTAACAAAATTTTGTTTTTTTACAAGTGTTGAAATTTTTATGTCATATTATAAGTTTTGGTTTTGGTGAAAAACATGTGCAAATTTTTGTTTTCATTTAGGCAAAAATTCGGTTTTATGAAAATCAAATTTTGTGTTAAAAAGTAAAGCCATTGCACACTTTTTAACGAATGGGCTAGGTCAAGTGAGCGAAGAATTTTAAGCGGAAGATCTAAGTCCAATAAGAATATTTTGTGCTTAAAAGGCTTGTAATTATTTTTATATTTCTAGGATGGACAATCAAAAGTGGCTTATTATTTTATATGATGAATGGATATATGAATGCAAATAATATATGATATTATGTGACTGTAAGTCATTTAGAAAATTGCCAACCCTAGGCTTTGCCATGTATTCATTATGTATGAGATATATAGTGAAACAATATAGGATGGATAATAAATTACATCAAGATAAGATGGTAATTAAAACTTAAAGCCCAAAAAGATTGAGTGGGAGAGGATGCTCATGTGAGAGTCCACGGTCTCCAAATGATGGCTCATTTGCATGTGGTGAAGTGTTACTCCCTATCGGAGGGCATGAATCCTAGGTCTTGCATGGTTTGGGTCTCCTTAAGGATAAGTCCATTTATTGGTAGCAAATGTGAACTCCCACTGAGGCATTGTTTGCAAGTACCATTAGTAAATCAATCAAATGGTTAAACACTTAACATATTTTATCAATAACCTGCCCACTGTAGCTCTGTTGGTAAAAGTATAGACCAAATTAAGATGCTTCTTTAAACGTTAAGTATGAATATGCTTGGTAACTTTTTTAGTGGGAGGGTCCCAGTTTTTTTTAATGGATAAGATGGCCTACCGTCACTTAGTCCATTATAGATAAGAAAAATAACCGTCGTATAAAGATTTAATTATTTTTAAGTTTTGTTAAATCTATCATCATACATACATGTATCATGATTTTATACTAAATTCCAATTTTATTGACTAGTATGCTCATGTTTTAATAATTTATATTTGTAGACATAATCAACCACGAATGAATCCATTCACTTTGCTCTTGACAAATAATAAATTGGAAAATGGAGAGAATTTTAATGAATAGAGACGTAACCTTGACATTTTTCTTCAATATGAATGTATTTTATGTTTTTTAACTAAAAATGAGCCTACACCTCTAGGTGGAGATTCAACTACTGAGATAGTCCAACAACATTAGCATTGTCAGAATGCTGAAAAGACTACTAAATGTTATATTCTAGTTTTTGTCAGCGGCATGTTGCAAAAACAAATTGCTTGTATGAAAACTGTTAGTGTTATAGTCCATCACCTAAAAGAGATGTTTGGTATAAGGACTAGGTCTGCGAGAGTGAAAGCTATCCAAACCTTTCATAATCTCATACAAAAACCTAGTGAATTGTTGCGGGATTACATGATGAAGGTAATCTCTATGGTCGCTGAGGATGAGATGTTTGGGGTGGATATGGATTCGAATACGCAGATGATTATGATCATCATTAGCTTAAACTCTTATTTTCAACAGTTTAAGTTAGATTATGAGCTCAACATCAAGAATTATACCTTGAGTGAGTTGATGAATACCCTCTAAAGTATGGAAGAGATATTAAATATCAAGGCTCATGGGCCACTTCTTCTAAGCCCAAGGGTAAGGGCAAGCAAAAGAAGAAGGGTCCAATCAAAAAGAAGGTCTAAACAGGGGTAAAGGCCCAACTTATGAAAAAAAGGACAAATAGAACATCAAAGGAAAGTGTTTCCACTATGATGAGATGGGCCTCTGGAAAAGAAATTGTCCAGTCTACCTTGGGTCCCTCAAGAGCAAACAAGGTATGGGTTTCCTAAGTTTGTTAGGAACTAGAAATGTGGTAGATTTATCTAATTCTTAGATATTAGATTTAGGAGCCACTAACCATGTTTGTACTTCTTTGCAGGGGTTTCAGCAAAGGAAAAGACTACCTAAAGGCCAGTTTCAAGTCAAGATAGCAGATGGATCCTATATTTCAGCAGAATCAGTGAGAGTAGTTATCTTGGACTTTCTTAGTGGTCATGGGTTATACTTGGAGGATGTTTATTACATGCCAATGATTGTAAAGAACATGATTTTTGTTTTTTGTCTAATAAAATATAGTTATTCCTTATATTTTGAAAATGTTGTTTCAATATATGAGAATAAAGATTTTATTTGTGATGTGATAACTAAACAGGGATTGTTTTTTATTATCACATCACAGGGATTGTTTTTTATAGAACCTATGACAGGCTCACTAAACACCATAGAGTTGATAAAACCAAGACATTCCAATGACTCTACCATTAATTCTAAATATTTGTGGCATTTAAGAATAGGTCATATCAATCAAAAAAGACTTGATAAGTTAGTAAAGGATGGGATCCTTGTTGGATCGGAAAAAGAAAGCATGCTTAGTTTGGAGAAACGATAGATTTCAAAACTTTTTAAGAAATCATCTTGCAGCGGAAGCAATATATCCAAATCAACATGCTAATCCATACATGATATGGTATAAGGATAATAAAACCAAGAACAAGATAAAAGGAATTACCGACTCCTTTGCTGACTTTAAATCCTCATTGCGCTATCCTCTCCTTCTTGTATCCAAATCCTTTGCCTTTGAGTCTTTTCCTTTAGCAATCTATCTTCTTCCTTGTAGTAGTATCCTCTACCAATTAGATTTACCACTTTTCTTCAAGGACAACTAGGTTAACAAAATCCTTTGGTGGGAAAGGAGAAGAAATATTTGGAGGAGATTTTCTTAGAAGAAGAAGAACCAAAATTGAAACTCTTTCAATTCTTTCACTTAGAATTTCGGTTCTACCTTGCATGAAAAGAGAATGTCTAAAAACCATGCAAGAACCCTTTCTTACATCTCAATTTCGAAATATGCATGAATGGAAAGAGTGAGAGGCATCCAATGCATCACTTACATTAATCACTCATCAAATAGCCAATAAATGAGACTTACTTCATTTATCTTTAAAATGGCTATTTGAAAGACCATAACCTATAATTGAATACCCATTTCGGTTTTGGCAAGAAGAAAGAAGGAAGATGGTCCATCTAATGCACATCTTTCATATTTAATCTAATGAATGCAAATAGGTTACATGCCAACATTAAAACCCAACCATTAAACCATTTAATGGTAAGTTCATAACTCCATTTAATAATGATGAACCATAATAAAGACCATCTTTATTTAGTATTTTAATGTGAAATGTGTGGTTACACATCTAACCTAACACAATTTCGAAATTGCTTCTTCTCTATTTTAAAAAAATTGTTTTAATATAATTAATCTAATCAATTACATTAAACCAAAAAAGCCCATTTCTAAATGAACATATGGGCTTCCAATTAACCATTAATTAGTATAAGCCCATCATTCAATTATGGACTTCTAAAGCCTCCAAACTACTTCTTACTTATCTTGATAACCTTCCTTAAAGCCAAGTGGGGAATCTTATTGGACTTTGATAATTCAAGCTCCAATAAGCCGTAAATAATTCAATCTCATTGGAATTAATTCTAGCTTATTAACTAAATGTCATTCCACTAAAGACAATTAGTTGAACTCTTGAATTATTAAATATTATGAGAATATGTCCAATTGCAAACCCTATTTAGAACCTTATTATAGCCATCTGCACAACAAAGGGTAAAATTACCGTTTTGCCCTTATGGTAGTTTTTCCTTCTAGATCTCTCATTTTACTTTATATGGTGATTAACACATAAGATCTCATCTTAGTGTTAAGACTTGATAGGTAGCTAGTCCATCAAACTCTCGCGCCAGTTTAATCACCAAATCTCCTTAAAATATCTGAAGAGATGATAACACTATAAACTCTTTATTTGGGTCAATGTTCACGATACATGTTTCAATTAATAATTCCAACATGCATAACCTTTGGATTAATACCTGTAAAATCCATTCTAATCATATCAAGAATTATAATGAAACACATATGAGTTCACCACTCATCAAGATTGTGGTTCATAATAGCGAATGCTTAAGTTGTATGTTTTAAGATTAAAGTAACGACCCACTTTATTCTTGAAAACATACTTGATTCAATTCATTTAATAGTGCCATTATCGATAGTCTACTACTATCATGATATGAAACTCATCATTCCTTTAAGTAAACTCCTTTACTTATATGGAGATAAATCGCAACACTACTGATCTAAACCATAATCAAACGACCAACTTGATTATTCAACTGTGAATCAATTAATTGATTCTAATAATATACATGTTTCCCATACATCTCTATGTATATGTATATTACTTACAAATGAATCTTGGTACCTTATGACCAGATATATAATGCTCATACAGATAAAACCAAACTCTTTTGTTTTATTAATAATAAATATTTTCATTACAAAGCTGTAATCAAGAAGATAAAGTTACATGTAAACATACTTGCTTTCGAGGCACTATATTTACATAACTCAACAATCTCCCACTTGCCCTAAAGCAAGTTTGACATATCCTTCATTCCCATCCCTTCTAGGTGACCCTCAAAGCTCTTTTGAGTCAATGTCTTTGTGAGCGGATCAGCAAGGTTTTACTTTGTAGGAATCTTTACCACATCCACTTCTCCACGTTGTATTATCTCCCTTATGAGATGATACTTTCGCTCAATGTGTTTGGCAGCTTTGTGGTTCTGAGGTTCTTTAGAATTAGCCACTGCCTCACTATTATCACAATAAAGTGTAATGCCTTTTACGCCTCTGGAACTACCTCCAAATCATTTAGGAACTTAGGAGCCGATCGCTTCCTTCTTTGCTTCACAAGTAGCAACATACTCAGCCTCCATAGTCGAATCGGCAATACAAGATTGCTTGACACTCCTCCAAACTATGGCTCCACCTCCTAAAGTAAATATAGAACCAGAAGTTGATTTCCTTGAATCAACATCTGATTGGAAATCAGAATCCGTATATCCTATCGGAATAAGATTACTTCCAGAGTAAACAAGTATTAAGTTCTTCGTCCTATGAAGATACTTAAGTATACACCTAACCGCAGATCCAATGTTCCATTCTGGATTGGTGAAATCGCTACCGGTCCCATGCGTAATGGATATCCGGTCTAGTGCACAAGATTGCATACATCAAACTACCAACTGCGAAGCATATGGAATGTTACACATCGTTCAACCTCCTCTTGGGTTTTAGGTGCTTGTTCCTTTGAAAGTTTGATTCCATGTCTAGTAGGAGTGAAACCCTCTTGGAATCTTGCATGGCGAACTTATTGAGCATATTCTCAATGTAAGTTAGTTGAGACAAAACTATCTTCTTGTTCTTACGATCCCTTATAAGTTTGATCCCTAGAACATGGTAGCCTCTCCCAAATCCTTCATTGAAAACTGTTCATTCAGCCATCCCTTAACCGCAGATAACATTCCCACATCATTCCCAATGAGCAGAATGTCATCAACATACAGGATTAGGAAAGTAACCTTACCTTCTTGTATTCTTTTGTAAACACAAGGCTCATCTAGGTTTTGTATGAACCCATAGGTTTTGATAGCCTTATCAAACCTAATGTTCCAAGACCTAGATGCTTGCTTAAGTCCATAAATGGACCTTTGCAACTTGCAAACCTTATGCTCATTACCTAGCTCAATGAATCCTTCTGGTTGGGCCATATAAATGGTCTCCTCAAGATCTCCATTCAAAATGCGGTCTTGACATCCATTTGCCATATTTCATAATCGAAATAGTCACATGGCCAAAAGAATCCTGATGGACTTAAGCATGGCAACCGGAGAAAAAGTCTCCTCGTAGTCTATACCCTCCTTTTGAGTATAGCCTTTAGCTACCAATCTAGCTTTAAAGGTCTCTACCTTTCCATCCGATCCCCTTTTCCTTTTGTAGATCCATTTACACCCTATGGTTTTTAGACCTGGTGGTAGATCTACAAGGACCCAGACTTCATTAGTATACATAGAATCTATTTCCGATTCCATTGCCTTGAGCCATTTTCCTGCATCAACATCATTAATAGCCTGTGTATACGTAACGGGATCTGTTTCTTCTTGGTCTGAGATGGCAATTAAGCCTTCTCCTAAACCCAGATACCTATCTGGTTGTCTCACAACCCTCCCACTACGTCTAGGCACATCTTGATGTTCAGGTTGCACTTCTGATTCAACTCTTGAATCCATTTCGACATCTTGTTCTGTCATATCCAAAACAACTCTTGGTTTGGATGAAATTTCTAACTCCTTTAGTACTACTTCACTTCTTCCTTTGTGATTTCTCACAAACTCTTCCTCTAAGAAGTTTGCATTTGTACACAAATACCTTCCTATCATGAGGATTTGTAAAAATAGTACCTTGAGTTCCGTAGGATATCCTACAAACAAACATACTTGACCTTGGTTCCATCTTTGTGGATTCAGGCTTTAGAACATGGGCTGGATACCTCCAAGTCCTCAAGTGCCTCAATGAAGGCACTCGGCGATCCACAACTCCCTAGGTGTTTTAGGCACCGATTTGGATGGAGCAAAGTTAAGAAGATATGTTGCCGTTGTATGACATATCCCGAACGATTCGGAAGGCTAGTATAGGACATCATTGATCTTACCATTTCCATTAGAGTTCTATTTCTCCTCTCGCTACACCATTACATTGAGGTGTGCGAGGAGTCGACAAATTGGAAACAATTTCATTGTCAATTAAATATTGCTAGAACTCTCCGGATAAATACTCACCACCTCGATCTGATCGAACCTATTTTAATGGCTTGCCAAGTTGCTTCTCAGCTTCAGCTTTGAATTCTTTGAACTTTTCAAAAGATTCACTCTTTTTATGCATCAAATACAAATAGCCATTTCTTGAGTAATCATCTATAAAAGTTATGAAATATTCATAACCTCCTCTAGCTTGTACATTCATGGGCCCACACATCAAGATGTACCATGTCCAATGTGGATTCAAATCTGTTTCCTTTAGAAGGAAATGAGGCTTTTGTCATTTTCCTTCAATACAAGATTCACAGTGGGTAATGGATCACTATCCAAGCCCATAAGGATCCCATCCTTTACTAGCTGTCAAGTCTTTTCGATTGATATGACCCATCCTTAGATGCCACGAGATACTTTGAATTAATGCTAGAGATATTGGATTGTCTTGGTTTTATCAATTACGTGGTGTTTAGTGAGCCTTTCATAGGTTCTATAAAAATAATCCCTGTTTAATTATCGCTTCACAAATAAAATCCTTATTCTCATATATTGAAACAACCTTTTCAAAATATAAGGAATAGCAGATTTTATTAGACAAAAACAAAATCATGTTCCTTCAATCATTGGCATGTAATAAACATCTTCCAAATATAACCTATGACTACTAGGAAAGTCCAAGATAACTACTCCCACCGATTCTGCTGAAACATAGGAACCATCTGCTATCTTAACTTGAAAGCGGCCTTTAGGAAGTCTTTTCCTTCTTGGAACCCTCATAAAGAATTACAAACATGGTTAGTGGCTCCTAATCTAATATCCAAGAAGTAGATAAATGCCACATTTCTAGTTCTAACAAACTTAGGAAGCCCATACCTTGTTTGCTTTTGAGGGACTCTAGGTAGATCGGATAGTTTCTTTCCGGTGGCCCATCTCATCACAGTGGAAACACTTTCCTTTGATGTTCTCTTTGGCCTTCTTTTTCATGGGTTTGGCCTTGACCCTATTTGGGCCTTCTTTTCATTGGACCCTTCTTCTTTCCTTGCCCTTACCACTTGGGCTTAGAAGAAGAAGCTACATTAACTTCGGCCCATGAGCCTTAATATTCAATGTTTCCTCCGTGCTCTGGAGGGTATTCATCAACTCACTCAAGGTGTAATCCTTCTTTGTTGAGCTCATAGTCCAACTTAAAGCTGTTGAAAAGAAGAGTTTAAGCTATTGATGATCATAATCATCTGCGTGTCGCATCCATATCCGCCCTAAGCATCTCACCTCGGTGACCGCAGAGATTACCTTCATCATGTAATCCCGCACCTGGTTCACCTGTGTTTACATGCGAGATTATGAAAGGTTTGGATAGCTTTCTCTTGCAGACCTAGTCCTCACACCAAACATCTCATGTAGGTGATGGACCATTACCTTTAGCAGTTTTCATACAAGCAATTTGCTTTTGCAACATGCATTGTGAAGCGAAATATAACACTTAGTAGTCTTGTCGACGATTCCGCCAACGCTCATGTTGTTGGACTTGCTCGAGTTGCATCTCCACTTAGAGGTGTAGGCTCATTTTCAGTTAGCACCCATGAAATACGTTCATATTAAAGAACAATGTCAAGGTTACGTCTCCATTCATTAAACTTGTCTCCATTTTCCAATTTGTTATTAGTCGAGAAGCGGTGAGTGGATTCATTTTGTGGTTGATTATGTCTAAAAATATAAATTATTAAAACATGAGCATACTAGTCAACAATTTATGGAACTTTGAATAAAATCATGATGTATGTATGCATGATGATAGATTTAACAAAACTTAAAAATTAAAACATTATCTGACGGTTATTTTCTTATCTATAACGAGACTAAGTGACGGTGGGCCATCTTATCTATTAAAAGAAAAGCGGGACCCTCCCACTCAAAAACTACCAAGCATCTCATGCTCAATTTTTAAAGAAGCGTCTTAATTTGGTCCATACTTTTACCAACAGAGCTACGGTGGGCGGTTTATTGATAAAAATGTTGAGTGTATAACCATTTGATTCATTCACTAAAGATACCGCAAATCATGCCTCGGTGGGAGGTCACATTTGCTATCATTAAGTGGACTTATCCTTAAGGAGACCCAAACCATGCAAGATCTAGGATCCATGCCCTCCGATGGGGAGTAACACTTCACCACATGCAAGCGGGCCATCATTTGGAGACCGTGGACTCTCACAGAGCATCCTCTCCCACTCAATCTTTTGGGCTTTAAGTTTTAAATACCATCTTGTCTAGATGCAATTTATTATCCATCCTATATTGTTTCATTATATATCTCATACATAATGAATGCATGGAAAGGCCTAGGGTTGGCAATTTTCTAAATGACATGCAATCACATAATATCACATATTACAAGCATTCATTTCTCCATTCATCACATGAACTAATAAAGCTACTTTTGATTGTCCATCCTAGAAACATAAAATAATTACAGCCTTTTAGGCCCAAAATATGCTTCTTCATCTTGGATCTTCCGCTTGAACTCTTCGCTAACATGATCCGCCCATTCGGTAAACAAAATGTAATGGCATTTATGAAATTAGAATTTTGTCATTTTGAAAAATAAAATTCCAGCACTAGATTTTAGAAAACCAAATCTTTGTTTTGACAAAAATTCCAGCACTTGTTTTATTAAAACCGAAACTCATTTCATGAAAATTAAAACAACACTTAGTATTTTAGCAAAACCGAAATTGGATTCTTTGAAACAAAAACCAGCACTTGTTTTCCAATCATAACTGAAATATGATTCATTGAAACAAAATTCCAGCAACTTAGTTTTCACAAAACTTATGCCAAAACACAAAAGGATACACGAAAATTTTACCTTTCCATTTCTTCAATCCATGGCTGCTCCTTCTTCATCATTACATCAATTTGTACATTACAAAATCAAATAAAATAGAAAAAAGAAACCAAGGAGGAAACATGGTGATGATAGACCACCACTTTTATTACAACCAAATGAAGAAATCTTACAAGATAAAATTTAACTTCTATGGACAACCAAAGAGCAACATTCACCATATATATTTCTATCACATAAAATATGCAGTATACATAAAAGATTGCCAACCCATGCATCCACCATATAGGAACCGAAATCATGCATGAAAACCCATTCTAATACCAATTGTTGGATCGGAAAAAGAAAGCATGCTTAGTTTGGAGAAACGATAGATTTCAAAACTTTTTAAGAAATCATCTTGCAGCGGAAGCAATATATCCAAATCAACATGCTAATCCATACATGATATGGTATAAGGATAATAAAATCAAGAACAAGATAAAAGGAATTACCGACTCCTTCACACGACTTTAAATCCTCGCTGCGCTATCCTCTCCTTCTTGTATCCAAATCCTTTGCCTTTGAGTCTTTTCCTTTAGCAATCTATCTTCTTCCTTGTAGTAGTATCCTCTACCAATTAGATTTACCACTTGTTCTTCAAGGACAACTAGGTTAACAAAATCCTTTGGTGGGAAAGGAGAAGAAATATTTGGAGGAGATTTTCTTAGAAGAAGAAGAACCAAAATTGAAACTCTTTCAATTCTTTCACTTAGGAATTTCGGTTCTACCTTGCATGAAAAGAGAGAATGTCTAAAACCATGTAAGAACCCTTTCTTACATCTCAATTTCGAAATATGCATGGATGGAAAGAGTGAGAGGCATCCAATGCATCACTTTACATTAATCACTCATCAAATAGCCAATAAATGAGACTTACTTCATTTATCTTTAAAATGGCTATTTGAAAAGACCATAACCTATAATTGAATACCCATTTCGGTTTTGGCAAGAAGAAAGAAGGAAGATGGTCCATCTAATGCACATCTTTCATCTTTAATCTAATGAATGCAAATAGGTTACATGCCAACATTAAAACCCAACCATTAAACCATTTAATGGTAAGTTCATAACTCCATTTAATAATGATGAATCATAATAAAGACCATCTTTATTTAGTATTTTAATGTCAAATGTGTGGTTACACATCTAACCTAACACAATTTCGAAATTGCTTCTTCTCCATTAAAAAATTGTTTTAATATAATTAATCTAATCAATTACATTAAACGAAAACAAGCCCATTTCTAAATGAACATATGGGCTTCCAATTAACCATTAATTAGTATAAGCCCATCATTCAATTATGGACTTCTAAAGCCTCCAAACTACTTCTTACTTATCTTGATAACCTTCCTTAAAGCCAAGTGGGGAATCTTATTGGACTTTGATAATTCAAGCTCCGATAAGCCCGAAATAATTCAATCTCATTGGAATTAATTCTAGCTTATTAACTAAATGTCATTCCACTAAAGACAATTAGTTGAACTCTTGAATTATTAAATATTATGAGAATATGTCCAATTGCAAACCCTATGTAGAACCTTATTATAGCCATCCGCATAACAAAGGGTAAAATTACCGTTTTGCCCTTATATTGGTTTTTCCTTCTAGATCTCTCATTTTACTTTATATGGTAATTAACACATAAGATCTCATCTTAGTGTTAAGACTTGATGGGTAGCTAGTCCATCAAACTACTGGCGCCGATTTAATCACCAAATCTCCTTAAAACATCTAGAAGAGATGATAACACTATAAACTCTTTATTTGGTGAATGTTCCACGATACATGTTTCAATTAATAATTCCAACATGCAACCTTTGGATTAATACCTGTAAAATCCATTCGATCATATCAAGAATTATAATGAAACACATATGAGTTCACTACTCATCAAGATTGTGGTTCATAATAGCGAATGCTTAAGTTGTATGTTTTAAGATTAAAGTAACGCCCACTTTATTCTTGAAAACATACTTGATTCGATTCATTTAATAGTGCCATTATCGATAGTCTACTACTATCATGATATGAAACTCATCATTCCCTTTAAGTAAACTCCTTTACTTATATGGAGATAAATCGCAACACTACAGTCTAAACCATAATCAAGCGACTAACTTGATTATTCAACTGTGAATCAATTAATTGATTCTAATAATATACATGTTTCCATACATCTCTATGTATATGTATATTACTTACAAATGAATCTTGGTACCTTATGACCGGATATATAATGCTCATATAGATAAAACCAAACTCTTTTGTTTTATTAATAATAAACATTTTCATTACAAAGCTCAGAATCAAGAAGATAAAGTTACATGTAAACACACTTACTTTCCAGGGCACTATATTTACATAACTCCAACAATCCTTATAGGCTTGGATAATGATCCATTGCCCACCTGTGAATCTTGAATTGAAGAAAAAATGACCAAGGCCTTATTTCTTTCTAAAGGAAAAAGATCTGAATTCACGTTAGACCTGGTATATACTGATGCATGTGGGCCCATGAACGTACAAGTGATGCATTTCTGCAAGTTCACGGGTCTCAAGTAGTGCGAGATAATATCGTCCCAGGAGTAATTGTAAGTACCGTGCTTGGATCACCCAATTAATTGGACTAGCGATTGTGTAAAATGGGGAATTAAAATAAGAAAATTAAGTAGTAAAATAACAAAATCAAAGCTAAGGAAAATTGTGAATATTTCTAGGGTTACTCGGATGGAATGTGGTAAGCTTCAAGGATGGTTCCACTTTTAGCGCTTTTTGTGGACTTTACCTGGATCAATTTATTGGAACCCCTCCCCGGTGAGTCGCGTGCCCGACGTCCTTCGTGACATCTGGGCGCGCATCTCACGAGGGAGGAATTCCTCACCACGAAGGAAACCTCGAATTGAACTTAATTTAATGTCATCCGAACAAAACTTGATAAATTCACCCTAATTATCCTCAAGTAAAAAATTTATTTGCTTAGGGCCCATAACGAAATCCGATGCTAAAATGAAATTCTATATCTTTAGGGCAAATAGAAACGAACCTCACTTCAATCGGATCTCTATAGGTCACAAAAACGCCCAAAAACGGACTTATATTGAAACCCGTCACAAACTTGATTCTCTTTCGTAATGTCCGTAAAGTCCGACTAAAACCCGACACTCTCATTTTATCAAAAAGGGGTATGAATTTGTTTTAGAAACTCAATGCTTCGAAAATCGAGTGAATCCGAGGCCAAACGAAAAAGTTACAAGCAAAAGAGTGAGAGGAGGATATTCAGAGATTAGGCGTGGGCACGTCTAAGGATGAAGTCTGGATGTGTAGGAAAATTTCAGAATTTCCAAACCTCATAACTTTTGATCCTGAAGTCCAAAATTCATGAATTTGGTATCAATAAAAAGTTAAAAGGAAGCTCTACAACTTCCTAGAAGGATATTAACACTAACTTAGCCATTAAGAGGGTCCTAAAATGCTTCAAAGGTTGCTGCCATTAAAACTTAAATTTTCCCTACACATTGCCATAAATTTGAGAATTCATATCTTTTAGCACACAAGTCTAAAAAAGACTCATTTTACCTCATTGGAAATATAAAATGATTCTCTACAAGTTTCATGAAGGGAACAAAAAATCGAAACAATCATTTAGAGGGGTAAAAACACAGCCAAAGGTTCAGCCTAAAAACTAGCCAATGAAACAGTAATTTACCTAAATGAACAGTAACTGTCAACATTCCCAACCTCATATCTTTTTATTCCTAACTCCAATGATTGCAAATCATACCTCATTTTAAAGATAGAAAGATAATCTACATTTTTTATGAAGAAAGAAAAAACCAAATCAGTCTCTAATTGGGTGAAAAATCCTTCCAAAGTTGCTGCAAAATTTCATGACTAACAACAGTGGCTGAAACCTTTCCACTCTCATAACTTTTTCATCCTAAGTCCAATTGAGACAAATTTTATGTCCTTGGAAAGCTCTAATCATGCTCTACATTCTTCAAGAAGACCATCCAAACCAATTCAAGCTCTAAACTAGTCTAAAATCAAATGGAAGTTGCTGCCCAATTTCTGGAAAAATTGGACAGCACCTCCCCTATTTTACACCTAACCCAAATCTTCAATCCAATGCTACAACCTGCATAATAATTCAATATTCAAAAGCAGCAACACACTCCTAAGCTTCTAAACATTCTCAAATCACAAAGCACTCTTACTTCTAAGCATTTCTTCAATTCCAATCCATCAAGTTACAAGATTTCATTCTTTTCTTTTGTCATTCTCAACCATACAACAATACATTCTTAGAAAACATATACAAAATACATTTTAAACTCAAACTCTTACTTTTACATGGAAACAAGTAAATACAAAGCTTTAGAGGGCATTTTAGTCCTAATACATCCAAAATTTCAAAGAACAAAATACAAAACATTAATTGTTCCAAAATGCAACCTAAAGCTTTGTTTTCTTAAATACAACTTCAAAAGCAAAAGCATCGGAGTATGCCTCAATCCCGATCACGGTGACTCGGTTTCTCGCTCGACACTGTGGAGGGAAAATGGGGTGAGCTCGACTGTCTCGTGGGTAATAACTTAATAAATGAGAATATGAGCACAAATCATTAATCATTCTTTCATTTTCAAAACAATATCACATAAAGGAAAACATTAACAATTTTCAAATCTTTTCGTCCGAATGTATCCGTCAGCAATTTACAAATATAACATATCACAAAACAATCTGACTTTTCACAAAATCACAAACAAGATGGTTCGTGGATCTGAAGCGAGCGTACTACACATTTCCGCTGAAGCGTCATGTATAGTCAGAATAAATAGAGTCCTTGAGAGGAACTCCACGGCCACTAGTGGGCGGGAGAAGCCTATGGATGAGCAGTGCACCGACTCAGATTGGACCACCACAAACCCAAAGAAAACATGCACATCACATAATTCACACAATTTACAAGCATTAGTCACAATTTTGTATCACTTTCACATAATTTGCACATAATCGCAAATTCACATATCCGCACTTATTCACTTAACAAACCATTTAAAAACACTTTCAACATAAACTTACATATAAAAGATACTTTATACAAATTAGAATCAATACATAGGATAATTCATTTAAAATTGTTAATTCATTAGAAAGCATAATTAACTTTTATTATAAAACTTTCATTTAGCCTATAACTCGATTATTAAGCAATCACCCACCTTAAATTCCTTTAACTTTGTGATTGATCCAAAGACCTTGCTTCTTCCTCCAAATGCCTCAATTCCCCTTCATTAAACATGATTATCCCATAAGAACATAGGATATCAAAATTGGACAATTTTAAGGATACGAAAGCATAGAATTTAACCTATCTAACTTTACCCATAACCTTTCTAAGTTATTTAAACTAAAACCTACCTAAATAAATCAAAGAAAATTCAAAATCCCTTACCTTAAGGAAACCCACGAATTTGCTCTTTTGGCTCTAATGGACGTTTAACTCCTCCTTTCCACTCTCTTCTTGTCTAAATCTCTAAAACCTCTCTTTTTCAACACATAAAAACCTAAGCTTCACTTCTCTTCTTCCTCTTCCTCTTCTTCTTCTTCAACCAAAAATCTCCTCTCTTTTCTTTCCAAGTTTCGAAACTCTCTCTTTTTCCTTATAGTTTAGTGGTTTCTAGAAAACTAAGGAATTTATTCTAACTTATAACCTAAACCCTCCAAAACATGGTAGTTTCAATAACTCTTCTTTTCCTTGCTAAATTGTGGACTCCTTCATGTCATACTGGCTACTCCATGCCTTACTCCATTTCTTCTTGTTTTAATTCTTTCCTTTCCTCATTTAATGGCATTTAGAAAGGGCTAAAAGCCCATCTCTTAAGTCTTAAGTCTTAAGACCATATACAAACTTCCTAATTGGTCCTACACCATCTTATTCTCTTTAACTCTAACAACTTATTAAAACTCTAATTTTAACTAAATTCCACCAATTAATTTCTATTAACTAAACATTAAAATTCCAAAATCAATCTAAACCTCAAAACAAAGTAAACGTGCTTAAAGTGAATCTGGGCTGAACATTCTCCTCCTTAAAAGAATTTCGTCCTCGAAATTGCACTGACATATCTTGAAGAGATGGGATACTTCTCCTTCATAGCTTCCAATGGCTCCCGTGGCCTCTTCTCTGAATGATTCCTCCATAAGACTTTTACCAACTGAACAGTCTTGTTCCTGAGAACCTTTTCTTTGGTATCCAAGATCTGCACTGGAAGTTCTTCATAACTCAAGTCATCACTCAACTGAACTTCATCAGCTTGAATGACATGAGAAGGATCTGATCGATATCTCCTCAGCATAGAAACATGAAACACATCATGTATCTTCGATAACTCAGGAGGCAAAGCTAATCTGTAAGCCAAAGGACCAATCCTCTCCAGAATCTCATAAGGCCTTACATACCTCGGACTCAGCTTACCCTTTTTGCCAAATCTTAGAATCCCTTTTCATGGAGAAGTCTTAAGAAACACCTTATCGCCGACCTCATACTCCATCTCTTTCCTATGAGCATCCTCATAGCTCTTCATCCTGTCCTGAGCTGCCTTCAGCCTGAGCTTAATCAAATTGACCTTATCAACGATCATCTGTATCAACTCTGGACCTAAAAGTTTCTTGTCTCCCTCTGCATCCCAACACACTGGAGTCCTACATTTCCTCCCATACAGAGCCTCATAAGGAGCCATCTGAATGCTCGAATGATACGAATTATTATATGCAAATTCGATCAAGGGCAAGTTCTCATCCCATGCTCCTCTAAAATCCATAACACAAGCCCTGAGCATTCCCTCAAGAGTCTGTATGGTCCTCTCAGACTGACCATCGGTCCGAGGATGGAAAGCAGTACTGAAACTCAACTTAGTACCTAAAGCCTCCTGCAAACTGCCCCAAAATCTCAAAGTAAAGTGAGGGTCCCGATCAGATACAATCGAATCCGGGATTCCATGCAATCTCACAACCTCGTCAACATACTTCTTAGCTAGCACATGCAAAGGATCTGTCTGTCTGATTGCCAGAAAATGGGCTGATTTTGTCAATCTATCCACAATCACCCATATGGCATCATGCCTCCTACTGGTCCTGGGCAATCCCATCAGAAAATCCATAGTGACTCTCTGCCATTTCCACTCAGGAATGGATAATGGCCTCAATTGGCCTGAAGGTGCCTGATGTTCAGCCTTGACCTGCTGACACACCAGACATTTACTCACATACTCAGCCACATCCTTCTTCATACCTCTCCACCAGAAATGTTCCCTGAGATCTCTGTACATCCTGGTACTGCCTGGGTGCATAACATAAGGTGCATTGTGCGCCTCATCCAGAATCTCATCTTTAACCTCCTTAACATCGAATACAGAGCCTATTCTCGATCGTCAGAGTCCATCATCACTTAGCACCATATCGCACTCCTTACCCTCTCGCACTCTTCCCGCAGACTTACTCAACTCGGGATCCTGAACCTGCAACTCTCTTACTTTCTCTCTGAGGATCGGTCTTACCCTGAAAATAGCAATCATGTAATCAGACTCTTCCTGCTTCAAACTGATCCTAAGCTTAGCCATCTCTTCCAATAGCGGCAAATAGACTGTCTGCACATATGCTATGGAAGACTTCCTGCTCAAGGCATCTGCAACTACATTGGCCTTACCCGGATGATACTCAATCAGCAGGTCATAATCCTTGAGCAGCTCAATCCATCGCCTCTGTCTCAAATTTAGCTCCTTCTGACTCAACAGATATTTGAGACTCTTGTGATATGTGAAGATCTTGGTTTGCACTCCATACAAATAATGCCTCCAGATCTTCAAGGCAAAGATCACAGCTGCTAACTCCAGATCATGGGTCGGATAATTCACCTCATAAGGCTTTAGCTGCCGTGAGGCATATGCTATCACCTTATCTCCCTGCATAAGCACACATCCCAACCCCTTCCTGGAAGCATCACTATATACAGTATAACCTCCCTCTCCTGTGGGTAAAGCCAACATTTGAGCACTAGTCAATCTGGCTTCAGCCTCAAAACTCTCTGGGCACTCTTCACTCCAGATAAACTTCGGTTCTTCCTTAATAGCTTAGTCAAAGGAGTGGCAATCATCGAGAAACCCTCCACAAATCTCCAATAATAGCCTGCCAAACCCAGAAAGCTCCTCACCTCGCCATCTTGTCGTCCGGAGCATGCCGCCATTACTCTGACTTCAATCTTCTTGGGATCCACATGCACCCCTTTTTCAGAAACAATATGACCCAAGAAAACCACTTCACGAAGCCAAAATTATATTTCGTGAATTTGGCATACAACTCTCTCTCCCACAATCTCTGCAACACAATCCTCAAGTGCTCCTCATGCTCTCTCTCATCCCTGGAATACACCAGAATGTCATCGATAAACACGATAACAAACTGATCCAGAAACTCCTTGAAGACCCTATTCATCAGATCCATAAAAGCAGCCTTGGTGAATCAGCCTAGTAGGCAGCCTCCTGCGTGAAGTCCTCAACTGTAGCGTTGTTGTTTGGTTTGTCTGCGTCCTGGCCTCTGTAGCGTGCTGTCCTCCAGTTCAACACCCAGCTCACGTTCTTCTTCTTTCCTTTTAGCTCTCTATTTTTTTTCTGTCCACGCCCTCTTCTTCTTCACTTACTCACACACACTTCACGTTGCTCACTTGTTCCCTCACTCACGCACACACTCAAGTTGCTCACCTTCAATTCACGCACAGCCCTCCTATTCACTTTGTTCTCCAGCCCTCACGTTAAGCTCACCACTCAACCTCACACATGCACAGCACACACTCACCCAACTAGCCTCTTAAATCCACGCTCCTTTTCCTTTTGCTTGTGCACAGCACACACTCACCCAACTCACACACTCACACATGCACAGCACACATGCACAGCACACACTCACCCAACTCACACATGCACAGCACACACTCACCTAACTCACACACACTCACGCTTCTATGGCTCTTCACGCACAACCCCTCAGCCTATTTTATTCTCCTATGTAGTGCATGTAGAGTGGTCACATCGGCGTGCTTCCTCTTTCTTTGTTCACGCCCTTTTCTTTTTCCTAGTGGAGCCTCATTTCCTTCTCCTTTCTAGCTTATGGTGTGTGTGGTGGTTGCTTGATTAAACAAAAGCACTCCAAATCTTCTTCTTTTTTATTTTCTTCTACTTTGGCATGGATTGTGGGTCTCTTCTCTAGTCAGAACGTTGTTTTTGGGTGTTCCTTGGTGCGTGATTTTCCCGGTGTAACTCATCTTGTCTCGCATGCGTGGTAGTCCAAATTGCTCACACCCAATGTTCATGTCTTCTCATATATCTCCAATAGCAGCTAGTGTGTTGTCCTCCTCTTGTCGTTGGCTGTGTTTCTTCTTTTAATTTGCCCTCTTTCTCACGCCTGTAGCTCCCCTCGTGCGCCTGTTGGTGGTCCCTCACTTGGTGTATTGCTGCCCCTTTGATTTTCTCTTTAGCCAATAGCCCCTTAGATGTTAGTGGAAAGAGTGTGTGAGTCATGAAAGTAGCGTTAGTGCTTCAGCTTTTTGAGTGAAGAGTCTTTTCCTCTTTGCTTTCACGTAGGTTCCACCTCTTTGTGTTTTTAGCCACCACATGTCATGTTCTTTTTGAGCTGGTCCCACGTGAATGATAGAGTTAGTGAGTCCCTCTTTTCTGCTTTACTTTCGTTTTGGTCTGTCTTTTTGTATAAATTTTGTGCCTCTTTTTCCTTTTGACATGGTGTGCTGGAGCTACCCACTAATGCGTTAATTTCTTGCCTCCATTTTAATTCCTCGCATAAAAAATCAAGAGCATTTCTTACAAATTAAACAGGAGAATTATAAAATGTAAATTCAAGTGAACCAAGCAATTTAGTAAGAAAAATATTAATAAAGTCCAATAATTAATCCAGATCTGAAGGGAAAATGCCATTAATTTTAATGAGAAAATGCGTCCAACAAATGCCCCCAAACTCAAACTTTTGCTTGTCCCTAAGCAAAATTAAGAAAAATTGTTCAAAATAGATTAAGGAACATTCAACAATTGAAATTTTCAGAATTGCGATAACCTATTAAAATTTATCTTTAGTCACTTATCAAACCATACCCACCTTCATAGTGCAAGGATACCAACGCTCGCTCAAGTGCACACTCCTTGATTCAAGTCTAATTAGAAACCAACCAACTCACAAGAGTAGAGAAAAGCCAAATAAACTCAAAGGCAATTTACAACCTAAGGGACTCTAAAGATATTATCAAATTAACCAATCCCATAGGCAAAAATTCTCCATCCCATCTCCACTAATTTTTAGCACTCCTTCTCAAAGGATCAAAAGGTCTTATTAGGGTTGTAATGGGGTCGTTGGGGTTTCAACTTAGCTTCGACCAAGGAAAATGATAATAAAAGCTCAAATGAAATGGAAGCAATTATTCAAGAAATAGGAAAATATGAGGGATCTCTCTCTTTTTTTTTTCTTTTTTTTAAGAGCAAGTAAAACTGTGGGAACAGGAAGAAAGATTATTATATTTTTTTAGGGAACTAACAACATCATTTATTGAGACAAAATTCGAACATAACAACGGTAACAATTACAAGACTTAACTCAATTTCAACGAATTCCCAAGTTCCAAATAATTGACTTTCCCCCAAACTCAGTTTCTTCTATACTAGGGGTAATAACTTTCAAAATCCTCACTTACTTGCGCTTTTCTTTTGTTCCCTTTTTTTTGTATTCGTTTTTTTTTTCATTTTTTTTCTCAACCCCCACATAACCTATTCCTAAATAATCATTTTCACATGAAAGGTAGGGAATGCTTGGCTTATGGCTTGGTTAAATGAGGGTGCCAAAGAAATAGAAATTTTAGTTAGGCTCAACTTGGCTCCAAAGAGAATATAGGGTTTTTTTAAAAGCCAAAATTGGATTGTGGTTCATAATTCAAAGAAAATGCCTTAATCATTTCCTTATCAAATTTATGCTCACATTTCGTCTTGATAGGCCTAGAGAACTTGTTCTAGGATTGGCGATATCTCACTAGGTTCCAACTTGCCTAAAAATTTAATGGATAATCAAAACTCAAATAAAATGGATGGAAAGACTCAAATCAAAGAATATGAGTATGATTAAACAATTGGAAACCGAGCACTAATCCGAAACAATCTATCCAAAAACCTAGGTCCCAAATAATTCTCAATTTCTCAAAAGTGAGGCCAAAATCAAAACCTTTAAAGACCAAATTTTCTTAACGAGGTTTAACTATGCAAGAAAAATAACTAAAAAAAGAAAAGTAATGGCAATTTTTTGTAATTTTATTATTTTTTTGTTTTTGAATTTTTTTGAAAATTTTGAAAAAAATTGATGATGATTTTTTTTGAAATTTTTTTGAAAAATTGATGAAATTAATGCATTTTTTTTGAAAATTTTTGAAAAATTGATAAAATTAATGCTCACCCCCTAAACTCATATAGGACATTGTCCTCAATGTCAAGGTACGTAGGTACAATTTGAAGTAGGTAAGTAAGCATAGATATGCATAGTTAAGGACAAAAAGAATGTCGGCAATGATGCATGCAAATTAAGAAATTGCTGCAGATCATACTCAAACACAAACAGCCGCAAAATTCAACAATAGGCTAAGACATGAGTAAGGGCACAAAGAATTCCCTGTAATGAGCTTGGATCATTTTTGTCAGAAGTGTAGTTCCTCCATCAAAATTCGCGTGTAAGGTCCAATTTCCTGCAAGTAAAACAAAGAGAACGTGAATTTTGGGTAAATAAAATAAAATAAATGAAAACAATTAAGGTGTGAAACTTGGGTTGCCTCCCAAGAAGCGCTAATTTAAAGTCTGTAGCTTGACTTGGCCAAATTGTTGCTCAAGGGTCGACGTTAGAGAGGGATTGAGTGACTCCTGCTTCTATTGGAAATCTAGCCACATAAGGCTTTAACCTCTGCCCATTAACCTTAAATACTCCAGTTTTGGGATCCTCAACTTCTACCGCACCGTGAGTATAAACCTTAACAATCTTGAATGGTCTCGACTACCTTGACTTCAACTTTTCGAAAAATAGCTTAAGCCATGAATTAAATATCAAGACCAAATCTCCTTCCTTGAACTCTCTTTGGATAATATGTTGATCATGCCATCTCTTCATTCTTTCCTTGTAGATTCGGGCATTCTCATAAGCATCCAAGTGAAGCTCCTCCAACTCATTCAACTGAAGCAAACGCCTTTCTCTAGCTGCTTTGAAGTCCAAATTAGGCTTCTGAACAACCCAATATGCTTGCTTGTGCTCTCTAAGCACTCTTAAAAGTTTATCAACCTGCACAGGGCTTAAAAAAGCATTATCAATGACTGGATAGGTCGAATTAGGGCCCAGAAATTCATACCTGAGGTTAGGAGGCAACGGTTTCAATTCCACATTCGGAGGTTCTTCTTTGTTCGAATCAGGTGATGGTTTCAGTTCAGGTTGCACAGGTTGCGTAGATTTTTGCACAGGTTATTCATTGAGCATCTGCATGAATTCAAAGACTTCTGTCTCCTTCTCCATAAATTTTGTATTACCCCCTGCAGTTGCTACAGCCTTCACTAAGCAATGTTCCAACGAATCCTTTGGATGAGATTTTCTGAATTTAGCACCAACCAGCCCATCAATAAGGTCTACCCTTAAACAAGAATCCTTGTTATCCATAGCCTTCATTGCCTTTCCTAAATTAAACTCAATTTCTTCTTCCCCCACTCTCAAAGTCATTTTTCCATTCTTAACATCTATGATTGCTCCAGCTGTGGCTAAAAAGGGTCTCCCAAGTATAACAGGTATGTTAGTATCCTCCTCCATTTCTAGCACAACGAAGTCTACTGGGATAAAAGGACTTCCAACCTTGAAAGGCACATTTTCCAATATCCCAATGGGAAATTTTATGGACCTGTCATCTAGCTGCAAAGATATGGTAGTTGGTTTAAGCTCTCCGATGTCCAATTTTTGACAGATAGATAATGGCAATAAGCTCACACTTGCCCCCAAATCACATAATGCTCTCCCAATTTTTGTGGTTCCAATTTGGCAAGGTATCGAGAAACTTCCCGGATCTTGAAGCTTGGGAGGGAGTTTGTTTTGAAGAATGGCACTTGATTCCTCTGTAAGAGCCACAGTCGCATATTCCTCTAACCTTCTTTTGTTGGATAAGATCTCCTTTAAGAACTTGGCATAAGTAGGCATTTGAGTAAGGGCTTCCATGAAGGGGATGTTAACATAGAGCTTTTTCAGAATGTCAACAAATTTTCCAAACTGCTGGTCTAGCTTAGCTCTATGAAATCTCTGAGGGAATGGGATTGGTGGCTTATATGGTGGTGGTGGTATGTATTTTTCCGGCTCAGGTGATTGTTGCACAGGCTGTGCATCGGATTGCATAGGTTGTGCATCCTGGTCTGTTCCTTCGGATTCCTTTTCAGCTTTGTTCTTCTGCACCATAGGTTCCAAAACCTTTCCACTCCTTAGTACCACTGCCTTGGTTTCCTTAGGAGCCTCGGATTGTGCTGGTAGCTTATCCTTGTCAAACCTTAGTGATGCGGCTTGCTGCGCAATCTGAGTCTCAAGCATCTTATTTTGAACCGTCAATTGGTCTATTCGGGTAGTAAGTTGCTGGATTAAGTCTCCTTGCTTCTGCATAAAGGTTTCCATCATTGATTCAAGGTTGGACTTAGGTTCAGGTGGTTGGGCTTATTGTCTCAAGTTTGAAAAACCTGGAGGGACACAATTTTGTTGTTGCTGGGTCTGTTGGTAATGTGGTTGATTTTGTGGGTAAAGGGTTTGGTTAGGGAAATTTTGGGGTGGCTTGGGTTGTTGAGACCAGGAGAAATTTGGGTGGTTTCGCCATTCAGAATTAAAAGTGTTCGAGAAAGCTCCAGCTTGGTTCTTCTGCCCATAATTTCCAACAAAATTCATATGTTCAGCCCCAAATTCTTGCCCAATGTTCTGAAAGTCTATACCCATACTCGATCCAAAATCTTGATCTTGCAAGGTATGCACATTACTAACAGTAGCTGCAGCAAACTTATCCAATTTCCTTGAAAGAGTTTCAAATTTCGAATTCAACAAGGTAAAGGCATCCAATTCGAAGACTCCTTGAGGTTTCTTCCCTTCTTGCTTAACCTCTTTCCGGTCATTATTCCACTGATAGTTGTTGTAGGCAATCTTCTCCAATAACATAAAGGCTTCATCTTCATTCTTGTCCATTAGACCACCTCCAGCTGCATCATCTATTGCACTTCACATAACCGGAGAAACTCTGTTGTAGAATATCTGCACAATCATCCACTTCGGGACACCGTAATGTGGACATTTGCGTTGAAGCTCCTTGTACCTCTCTCATGCTTCATATAACGGCTCATCTTCTTTAGGCTGAAATGAGGTCAGCTCACTTTTGAGTTTTGCCGTCTTCCCGGGTGGAAAATACTGAGCCATAAAGGCCTTGGACAATTCTTGCCAATTATTTATCGAACCGAGTGGTAATGAATGGAGCCAATCCTTAGCCCGATCTCTCACAGAAAAAGGAAACAACCGAAGCCTTATTGCATCCTCAAAATTCTGCTCGCTTCAACATTTCACAAATCTCCAAAATTGCGCAAATGGACATGTGGGTTTCTGTTGGGTGCCCTCTCGAATCGATTCATTACACCATTTGTACAAGGCCAGATTTCAACTCAAAATTCTTCGCTTGCACAGGAGGCCTTGTAATGCTTGGGCAAAATTCCCCAAAATCTGGGACCGCATGATCCCGCATCGTTCTCTGATTTTGGTCGGCCATTTCAGACTCGACTGCCTCTTCTGTTGGAAAAGTTGTAGTAAATTCGAGTTCGATTTGTCGTTCCTGTACAGGCTGTGCGTTAGATGCTTTTGCCCGTGCTTTTCTAGCTTTTGCTTCCTTCTTTAGTGCCTTAGCTGTCTTCTCGATTTTAGAATCGAATAATAATTCTTTAGCAGTAACGACCCTTCGCATAGACTAAAACAAAACACAAAACAAAATCAAATGCAAGGTGCAGAAAATGCAAAATAAAAAGTATACAGTGAAAAGAGGAAAAAATAAAAGAAAAGAAAACTAAAATCAATTTTAACAAAATTTATTAACACAAAACACAAAAGAAATAATAAATAACAAAAAAGAAAAGATAAAAATGTCCAATTTAACTAAACAATCAATGCTTAATATTACTCAGGATTACTCAAGAACGGCGCCAAGAAACTTGATGCATTTTCAAGTTCACGTGTCTCAAGTAGTACAAGATAATATCGTCCCACGAGTGAGTAATTGTAAGTACCGAGCTTGTATCACTCAATTAATTGAACTAGCGATTGTGTAAAAATGGGGAATTAAAATAAGAAAATTAAGTAGCAGAAATAACAAAATCAAAGCTAAGGAAAATTGTGAATATTTCTAGGGGTTACTCGTATGGAATGTGGTAAGCTTCAAGGATGGTTCCACTTTTAGCGCTTTTTATGGACTTTACCTGGATCAATTTATAAGACGAATGTTGGTTGATAGAAGGTTGAGCCTAGAGTTTCTTAGATCCTTTTTCAAGGTATCAAAGAAGTATTACGCAATAATCCTAGTCTACTATCGTAGCCTAGCAATCAAGCATAACCCATTATGTTCTTTGCTTGCCTGGTTTTCTCTCATAAATTCAGTCTATGTCTAAATCTAAAATTTATAAGTTCCCTGTTTTGGAGTTCCGATATTAATTTTCACCTATCGGTTCTTCAATTAACAACTAACGCTCAGTAGTGGTTGGCCAAACACAACACCAGCAGCAATAATATCAAAACAGAAAAATCAAACTTATAAATCCACACTCATAAATCAACCGAAATGCAATCCACAAAAATTAGCTAAAAGCTTCAGCCCAACCTTGAAGCTTTGAGGAAACTACTCAGTCATGATAGGAAGAATACCACAGAAATTATGCTCAAGAAACAACATTAGGAGAAATTAAATAATATAATAGAAATTGAATGAGTATAGGTCTCCTCTCTGCGTGTATTATTTTTCGCCCCCTAATATGTAGTTCGCATCTGCCCTTGGTGAATCAGCCTGTGGGCAGCCTCCCAGAAGTCCTCAACTATAGCATTGTTGTTTGGTTTGTCGGCGTCCCGGCCTCTCAGAAGCGTCAGCCTCCAGCTCAACACCCACTCACGCTCTTCTTCTTTTCTTTCAGCTCTCTATTTTTTTTCTGTCCACGCCCTCTTCTTCTTCACTTACTCACACACACTTCACGTTGCTGACTTGTTCCCTCACTCACGCACACACCTGTTCACTTGCCCAGCACACACTCAAGTTGCTCACCTTCAATTCACGCACAGCCCTCCTATTCACTTTGTTCTCCAGCCCTCACGTTAAGCTCACCACTCAACCTCACACATGCACAGCACACACTCACCCAACTAGCCTCTTAAATCCACGCTCCTTTTCCTTTTGCTTGTGCTATATTTAATTGATCTCCAAGTCTACTCACACCTTTCAGCTCACGTTTCTCCATTCTTGCTCCTTTTTATTTTTTCTTTTTAGCTCCTCCCCACTGAAACGTACAGCTCTCCTCTCTAACACTTTTCTCATGCTACATCTTGGTTCTTCATTTAATGTATAGCTCCTCCCTCCACTCACACACACTTCGTTACTCACCCACAACTTCACTCATGTAACACACCCCTCACTCACGCTTCTATGGCTCTTCACGCACAACCCCCTCAGCTATTTTATTCTCCTATGTAGTGCATGTAGAGCTGGTCAGCATGGGCGTGCTTCCTCTTTGTTGTTCACGTCCTTTTCTTTTTTCCTAGTGGAGCCTCATTTCCTTCTCCTTTCTAGCTTATGGTGTGTGTGGTAGGGCTGCTGTGATTAAACAAAAGCACTCCAGCTCTTCTTCTTTGTTATTTTCTTCTACTTTGGCATGGATTGTGGGTCTCTTCTCTAGCTGTAACGTTGTTTTTGGGGGTTCCTTGGTGCGTGATTTTCCTGGTGTAACTCATCTTGTCTGCATGCGTGGTAGTCCAGCTGCTCACACCCAATGTTCATGTCTTCTCATATATCTCCAATAGCAGCTAGTGTGTTGTCCTCCTCTTGTGTGTTGGCTGTGTTTCTTCTTTTTAATTTGCCCTCTTTCTCACGCCCGTAGCTCCCCTCATGTGCGCCCCAGCTGGTCCCTCACTTGGTGTATTGCTGCCCCTTTGATTTTCTCTTTAGCCAACAGCCCCTTAGATGTTAGTGGAAAGAGTGTGTGAGTCATGAAAGTAGCGTTAGTGCTTCAGCTTTTTGAGTGAAGAGTCTTTTCCTCTTTGCTTCCACGTAGCTTCCACCTCTTTGTGTTTTTAGCCACCACATGTCATGTTCTTTTTGAGTTGGTCCCACGTGAATGATAGAGTTAGTGAGTCCCTCTTTTCTGTTTTACTTTCATTTTGGTCTGTCTTTTTGTATAAATTTTGTGCCTCTTTTTCCTTTTGACATGGTGTGCTGGAGCTGCCCACTAGTGCGTTAATTTCTTGCCTCCATTTTAATTCCTAGCACAAAAAATCAAGAGCATTTCTTACAAATTAAATAGGAGAATTATAAAATGTAAATTCAAGTGAACCAAGCAATTTAGTAAGAAAAATATTAATAAAGTCCAATAATTAATCCAGATCTGAAGGGAAAATGCCATTAATTTTAATGAGAAAATGCATCCAACAACAAGTTAGAGGAGGTTATGAATACTTAATAACCTTTATAGATGATTATTCAAGACATGACTATTTGTATTTGATGCATAAAAAGAGCAAATCTTTTGAAAAATTCAAAGAATTCAAAGTCGAAGCTTAAAAGCAGCTAGGCAAGCCATTAAAACAACTTTGATTGGATCAAGGTGGTAAGTACTTATCTAGAGAGTTCCAGCAATATTTAATTGACAATGGAATTGTTTCCAATTTTTCAGCTCCTCGAACACCTCAACAGAATGGTGTAGCTGAGAGGAGAAATAAGACTCTATTGGAAATGGTAAGATCATTAATGTCCTACGCTAGCCTTCCAGAATCATTCTAGGGATATTCCATACAAACGACAACATATCTTCTTAACTTTGCTCCATCCAAATCAGTGCCTAAAACACCTAGGGAGTTATGGACTGGTCGAGTGCCTTCATTGTAGCACTTAAGGACTTGGGGTTGCCCAGCCCATGTTCTAAGACTTGAATCTACAAAGATGGAACTAAGATCAAAAGTATGTTTGTTTGTAAGATATCCTACGGGAACTCGATGGTACTGTTTTTACAGTCCTCAGGATAGGAAAGTATTTTTGTGGACAACTGCGACCTTCCTAGAGGAAGAGTTTGTGAGAAATTACAAAGGAAGAAGTGAAGTAGTACTAAAGGAGTTAGCTACTGGATCCAATTCAAGAGTTGATATAGATATAATAGAACAAGATGTCGAAATAGATTTAAGAGTTGAATCAGAAGTGCAACCTTAATATCAAATAGTGCCTAGATGTAGTGGAAGGGTTATGAGACAGCGAGATAGGTATCTAGGTCTAGGAAAAGGCTTTATTTCCATCTCAAACCAAAAAGAAATGAATCTCATTACATATACACAGGCTATTAATGATGTTGATGCAGAAAAATAGCTTAAGGCAATGGAATTGAAAATAGATTCCATATACGCCAATGAAGTCTGGATCCTTGTAGATTTACCACTAGATGTAAAAGCGATAGGGTATAAATGGATCTACAAAAGGAAAATAGGATTAGATGGAAAGGTAGAGACCTTTAAAACTAGATTGGTAGCTAAAGGCTATACTCAAAAAGAGGATATAGACTACGAGGAGACTTTTTCTCCGGTTTCCATGCTTAAGTCCATCAGGAATCTTTTGGCTATAACAGCCTATTTCGATTATGAAATATGGCAAGTGGATGTCAATATCATATTTTTTAATGGAGATCTTGAGGAAACCATCTATATGGCTCAACCAGAAGGATTCATTGAGCCAGGAAATGAGCATAAGGTATGCAAGTTGTAAAGGTCCATTTATGGACTTAAGCAAGCATCTAAGTCTTGGAACATTCGGTTTGATAAGTCTATCAAAACCTATGGATTCATACAAAACCTATATGAGTCTTATGTTTATTAAAGGATACAAGATGGAAAGGTTATTTTCTAATCCTGATTATTGATGAAATTCTACTCATTAGGAATGATGTAGGAATGTTATCTACAATTAAGGGATGGCTAAATAAACAATTTTCAATGAAGGATTTGGGAGAGGCTAACTATGTTCTAGGGATCAAACTTATAAAGGATCGTAAGAACAACTTGATAGCCTTATCTCAAATAACATATATTGAGAACATGCTCAATAAGTTTGCCATGCAAGATTTTAAGAGGGGTTTTACACTTACTAGATATGGAATCAAACTTTCAAAAGAACAAGCACCTAAAACCCAAAAGGAGGTTGAACACATACGTAACATTCCATATGCTTCGGTAGTTGGAAGTTTAATACATTCAATGCTTTGCACTAGACCAGATATCTATTATGTAGTGGGACTGGTAAGCATATTTTAGTCCAATCTAGGAATGGAGCATTGGACTGCCGTGAATTGCATACTGAAGTATCTTCGTAGGATGAAGAACTTAATGCTTGTTTAGTCTGGAAGTAATCTTATTTCGATGGGATATACGGATTCTGATTTCCAATCAAATGTTGATTCAAGGAAATCAGCTGAGTATATTGTTGCTTGTGAAGCAGCAAAAGAAGCGGTCTGGCTCCTCAAGTTCCTAAATGATTTGGAGGTGGTTTTTGAGGTAGAAAAGTGAAGTAAATCACTTGTTAATATATAAATCATATATAATATGTAAAATACATAAGAAGGGGGGTTGAATTGTGTTAAATCGTCTAAGATATTAATCTTTAAAATCTTCTTGATTTTCTTGACAAATTCAGGCCATTACAAACAACACATTTAATTTGATGAGTAATGCAACAGTAAAAATTAGTATCTACTCTTCTAATAACAAGAAAATTAGAAAATTAAAGAGGTAAGAGTTATAGAATATGACACCACGATTTATATTGATTCACCCTTAACTTTGGGCTACGTCCAGTTCTCATAGTTCATATGATATTTTACTATCTCCCTCAACTTTACAAGTATTATTTCTACACTTAAGGAGCCTCTTCAGGTCTCTTTCACAAAGTATTATTTATTTGCTTCCTTAGCCTCTTCAAGCTCTAGCCTTTCTTTCACTCGAACAGATATTGTTTGAGCTTCACATTACAGATGTATTTGCTCTCTTTCTTTCTTTACTTTCTTTACTTTCTCTCAAAATATTTTTCATAGCGTGAGCACTTGAACATAGAATTTATCTAAGTATGTTTTGTACATTTAGAATTCTCCCCTTTATTTTTAAGTTTACGACTATAACTAATATTGATAACCTAAATCTCCAACGGTCTTCTTTGAGAAATCTGCTTGTAAAGTCTTCTAAAGTTTGTTATTAGTTGAGTCCTGTAACCAACTCCAACTAATTGATGTTCTAGTACATTCTTCAATTACATCGTCTTGCTTAGATTTGTATGCTTCGTTTGGTGTCTTAGACTTAATCACTTCGTCTGATCCATCTTAGACGCTTTGTCTTATTCAGCTTGTACTTAAGTATCGTCTTGATTTGATGATTTGTGCCACTTACATTTATCTGCGCATTTAACAAATTGTCAAAACAATTCACACACTTATATTATTATTATCATTTGACTTTCATCAAAATCAATAGAAGAAGTGAAGTTTTCTTGACTTAACAATCTCCCCTTTATGATGATAAAAATAATCATAATATTAGAAGATAAAAATAATATTCAGATGAATAAAGTAAGATATACAATGATAAACAAAAAAATTTTATAATTCTAATTCTCCTTTCTACTGTTCTCCCCCTATTTGTTATTAATAAAAAAGATAGCTCATTTTAGACGCTAATACATTTGTGTTCATTTTAGACGCTAATACATTTGTTGAATATCAGTACGGATCATCTTGAGGTCTTCTTCTATAGAAACATGTAGAAGTGCTATTTTCTCATGAAGATCACCCACTGCATCACCTAGTTCATAAACCTTAGTATTAATTTCCTCAATGTTTTTAGCTAAGGCCTCCTAAAATTGTGTCTGCATGTGACTAGCTTCAATCCATTTGATAAAATTCTTCAAGAGCTCTGAATTAATAGTGGCATCTTGTAGTACTTCACTAAGTGGATGAATGTGTTCAAAGACAGATAGTTTTCTATGTGAATCGTCTAATTCTATAATTTTAATTGAGGTAATTTGTAAATTGGTTGCCCTAGAAGGTGTAAAATAGTTTTAACTGAAGAAATGAAACCTAAGGGATTGAAATGATTGAACAAATGCACAAAGATTTCTAAGTTACAATCGATAAATTCAATTGTGATACTTTTGTACCTTCCTTCTGACATTGTGCCAACTACCTTGAAGCTTTCGTCTTTGGTAGATGCTTCAAAATTACTTCTTGATTCCCTTGATATATGATGTGATACATAGATGCCTATAGGTTGAGTTGCATAGCATACATCGTCTATGTTCTTCACTACCACTTGAATCTCTTCTTCTCTGAGATCATCTTCTCGTCTTTCAGGAAACTTTTTCTTCTTTCCTTTTTATTTGCTGACTATCGATGATGGACGTCTAGGTTGTACATCTCGTACAATCTTGATTGTCATTCTGCTTGTCACTGGATAGATTGTATAAGGATCTTTCGTAATCATCAATGGATATGATTCTGCCTTTTCATCTCGTAGAATACTATATAGTCTTTGTTCTTCAGGGCTTAGAAGATGTATCGTTTGATCATTTACTGTTATAGGTTCAACTTGAACCTTAACTTTCTGTTTAGAAGGTTCTCTAATGATAATTGTACCTCTAGTACGATAAGGTGTTGATTCTTCTATGACCTTCATCTTCAAATCTTCTTTCTTTATTGGTTGAGGAGGGTTGTAAGTTACTAGCTGCTGTTCAGACGTGCCTTTTTCTTCTTTTCAACAATCAGTGTATTTTGTGATTGGAGTGTCTCAGCCTTCTTCTTTAAAGACACTTGGTGAGTTGGTTGTTGAACCTTGCTTTCCTTCTTTTTTTTGGAAATGTCTTGGCTTGTATTGGCTTATCAGACGATTGTTTAACCTTTACCTCTGTTGGTATTCTTCTAGACAATTGAGGTTTTGCTTGTATTTCAGACATAAGACTTTCTTTCCTGCTTCGTCTTATTGAAAGCTCCCCTTTAGACTGTGCTTTCGGTGTGAAATCTACATTTGCTTCAGTTTCAGTCTTAATCCCCGTTTTGTGAATATTAGAGGCATTGATAACACTCTTAACATTCATCTTTACTCTGTTTCCTTTATCAAGTAGGATTCTAGATTCTTTGAAGAATCTTGTTAATAGCATATCGTAAGGTAAAGAACCACTCTTCATATGATAATCCTCCCTAACCTTTATCATATACTTCAGAATCAAGAATGGAAGATTAACAAGTTGGTGAGTGAGTAGATGAAATAGACAATGTTCATCATTCATCATCATTCATTGTCACCACGTCCTTTAATCTTGCTCTTGGTAGGATACAATGGAGGAGAAGTGAGTGAAGAACCCTAGCCTTCGGAATGAGGGTTGAAGACTTCTTGACTCCTGGATTACTGGATCCATATAGTTGTTGATTGATGTTGGCTTCGTCTATATGACTTTGAGTGATCCAATCTATATTGTTGAACAAATCAACTCTTTCATTTGGACACCCAATGGCCTTCACAATAGAATCTTGTGTGATTATTATTGACAACCCATCTACCATCGATACCAAGGTGTTGTCTACCACCTTCGCATTCTTCCAAAGCTCATATATGTCATTCAGATACACCGTCTCTCAGATGTTGAAGAAATTCTTCCATCCAACTGCCTTAATCTTAGGTTCGATATTCATCCGATCATTCTTTAGGGATGTGAAATCGACGAGTCTTCCATAGATAAGATATTTCGGCATTTTTTAATCTGTAAAAGATAAACACAAAACACAGAAATGTATTTCACTTAAAGAAGCAAGGTTAGTATATAGAAAAAATTGAGAGGAAGATATGAAATGAAATGAGAAGGATTTGATGTTTAGAACAGAGGGTTGGATTGTCTTTGTTGAGAGCACTTTGAACAAGTCGGTTTCAAAGTTTTTTTAAAAAATTCTAGAGTGTAAGGTGTTGCAAATTTTGAGATGATTTCTTTTTATATACACTCTTGAAAAGTTACTGTTTGTAATGTTTTTTAACTGATCCACCAGTAATCATGAAATTGAAACTACCTAGTGAAAGGTACTGTTACTATTTAATCTAAAAGCTTAGGACTTTTCAACTTCTTTAGAATGAATCGTCTGGATCATGAAGTCTCAGACGAATGGTCATTTAACATCACCATATTTAGGTTTCGTTTGATTTCCTTGAATCTGTCTTCACTTAAGGGTTTGCTGAAGATATTTGCCCATTTTTTATTCGTCTCAACAAATTGTAGATTGATGATCCCTCTCTGTACATAGTCTTTTATAAAATGATGTCTAACTTCAATATGTTTTGCCCTTAAGTGTCGTATTGGATTCTTTAAGAGATTAATAGCACTAGCGTTGTCACAGAAGATTGGAATTTGATCTTCTTGGATAGAATAATCCTCTAACTGATACTTTATCCATAACATCTGTGAACAACAGCTTGCAGCTGACATGTATTCAACTTCTATAGTAGATAGAGTAATTGAACTTTGCCTTTTGCTTAACCAAGAAATTATATTATGAAAAAGAAAGTGACAACCTCCACTTATACTCTTTCTATCAATTTTATCTTCAGCATCACAGTAGCCAATTAACTTGAAATCTTTACCTTTCTTATACATTTAACAAAGATCAGTAGAACCTGTTAAGTATCTTAATATTCTTTTAATAGCAATATAATGAGATTCTCTAGGATCTGTTTGAAATCTTGCACACAAACAAGCACTAAACATTATATCAGGTCTTCTTGCAGTTAGATAAAGCAAAGAACCAATAATTCTTCTGAAAATAGTTTGATCAATCTTTTTACCAACTTTATCCTTAGTTAAGACGATTGAAGGATGCATAGGAGTTAACATTGGTTCAACATTTTCCATTTTATATTTAACTAAAAGTTCTTTGACATACTTTTGTTGATGAAAAAAAATCTTTTCTTCAATTTGTTTAATTTGTAAACCAAGAAAGAACTTTAATTCACCCATCATACTGATTTCAAATTCACTTTTCATAAGATTTTTAAAATTTGAACATAATTTTTAAAGTTGCACCAAAGATGATATCGCTCTACATATATTTGTACAAAGATAAAATCATTTTTAATATTTTTCCTAAATAAGGTTTTATCTACTTGACCTCTAATAAAGTCATTTTTAATTAAAAACAAACTCAGACGATCATACCAAGCACGAGGTGCTTGTTTTAATCCATAAAAAGCTTTATGAAGTTTATACACATAATCTAGTTTCTCAATGTCTTCAAAACCTGGGGGTTGTTTTACATAAACTTCTTCGTCTATAAAACCATAAAAAATGCACTTTTTACATCCATTTGAAACACTTTTATATTATGAAAAACAGCATATGCAAGCAAAATCCTAATAGCTTATAGTCTAGCTACAGGAGCATATGTTCCGTCTTGTTAATTATAGCCTTGAGCTACTAATCTAGCTTTGTTACAAGTTACTTTTCCCAATTCATCTAGTTTATTTTTGAATACCCATCTAGTTCCTATAATAGATTTATTGGGTGGTTTAGGGATTAGAGACCAAACTTTATTCCTTGTAAATTGATTTAACTCCTCTTGCATAGCTAAAATCCAAGCTTTGTCTTGAAGAGCTTCATCAATTTTCTTAGGATCTAATTTAGAAACAAATGCTACATTGGCCTCTACTAAATTTAGATCTAGTTCTCACTCCTTCTGTTGCTTCTCCTATAATCAAGTTTTCTGGGTAAGAAGATTTATATTTCCAGTCTTTTCTTAAGTTAATATTTTCAGAAATATCTATTACTTTATTAAACGGATCGTCTGGTGGTGAATCGTCTAGGTTATTAACTAAAGTAGTAGATAGAGTTTCATCATCAGAATCGTCTTTTTTATTTAGATGAGAATCATCATCAAATTTTACATGCATAGGCTCTTCAACAGATTTAGAAACAAGATTATAAACTCTATAAGCTTCAGAAGTAATTGAATAACCTAGAAAAATTCCTAAATTGATCTTAGAATCAAATTTATCCAAAATTTCTTTTGTATTCAAAATAGTGCATTTGCAACCAAAAGGATGAAAGTAAGAAATATTTGGCTTTCTTCCCTTCCATAATTCATATGGAGTTTTATTTAAAATAGGTCTAAAAAATACTCTATTTTAAATATAACAAGCTGTATTATAGCTTCTGCCCAAAAGTACTTAGGAAGATTCATTTCACATAGCATAGTCCTTGCCATTTACTGAATCGTCCTATTCTTTCTCTCTATAACTCCATTTTTTTAGGAGTTCTAGGAGCAGAGAAATTATGGAAAATTCTATTTTCTTCCCAAAATATTTTGAATTTTTTATTTTCAAATTCTCTACCATGATCACTCCTAATTCTAGCAATAGAAATTCCTTTTTCATGTTGTAATTTTTTGGATAAAACTTTAAAGCATTTTAGAGATTCATCTTTATGTGATAAAAATAATATCAACAATTACAAGATCATCAACAATTACAAGATCATACTTCTTTCCACCTAGAGTTGGTGTTCTGGTTAGACCAAATAAATCTATATGTAACAGATGTAGAGGTCTAGAAGAAGTTACAATATTCTTAGATGAAAAAGATGTTTTAATTTGTTTTCCTTTTTGACAACTCTCACAAAAGAAATCTTTGTTAAAACTTATCTTTGGTAAACCTCTTACCAAATCATTTCTAACTAACATGGAAATATGTTTAAAGCTAACATGACCTAGTTTTTTTGTTCCAAATCAAATTTTCAAGATCTTTTGACATAAGTCATGAAATATTTTGACTTTTTAAATCGTCTAAGTTAATTTTATAGAGGTTATTTTGTCTCTTAGCATAAAAGAATATAGAACTGTCCTTGTTTTTGACTATACAAAAGTTTTGATTAAAGAATACTTCAAAACCAGAATCACATAATTGACTTATATTGATTAGATTATGCTTTAAGCCATCAACTAGCAAAACATTATCAATAGAAGAAAAGGAATCTTTACCAATTTTGTCGATCCTAACTATTTTGCATTGTTGGTTATCTCCAAAAGTTATTAATCCTCCTTGCATATGGTCGAGGTCTAGGAACGTAGACCTTTTGCCTATTATGTGTCGCGAGCAGCCACTGTCCAAGTACTATTAGTGGTGGTTGCTTTTTCCAAGTAAAGAGATCTCATCATCGCTTTCCCTTTCAGCTACCAAACATATATTTGCTTGTTCTGATGTTTCTATGTCAGATTCAGATTTAGAAGAATCCAGATCTTCCTATATTGCCATCATGCTCTTTTTGTTTTCTCATATTTTCTTTTATTTTCTTTTGAACAACGTACATTCAGTGTAGCACCCCACTCCCGACGAGACCCGAACCCGATATCCATGGTGATATCCGAGCCCGTGACCCGCGAGGGTGGCGTACTAGAACATTCATTACCCTTAACAAAAATCGTATGACATTTTTTTTTTCTTTCAAAAACATTAGAGTGCGCAAACAATCACTGACTTGGCCCAATTATAACAAAACATTTTCAAATATTAAACCATTTTACTGATAAAACAATTTCACTTATTATTAGCACTCATTAGTGCACAGTCACTCTATACAATTACATGTAAACAATTGGGCCTACTAAATACCAAATTAATACACTAATGCGATACGGACGACACCGATCCCGACCGACACTGCTCTCTGCTAGCGATGACGTACTCCAGCGTGTCCAACGGGTACTCTCCATTTCTGAAAAATAGATGCAATGTTGGGTGAGTTTGCGAACTCGGTGAGAAACCATCATCGATGGTTCACCCAACTCATGCATATCCACACAATCACACAATATTGTATATATATCATAAACAAGAAATCACAGCACTCAATTTCACATTTGATAAGGCAATAAACCTTTCACATAATTCACATTAAACATTCATTTATGCAAAGGTGCATGTGACTCTTTCATTTTCTTTCGTTGTTGTGACCGTGCTTTGAGCTCATATACGTTGAGCCATTGGCTCTGAAACATTGGGCTTAAAGCCTCAAACGTTAGGCATAGTTTCGATCATCGAGCCGAGGCTCGAAATACGTTGAGCACGAGGCCTATCGTTGAGCGTAAAGCTCGAAATCGGTGGCGACACCGGTCACACAATCGCCATTATCTCGATCATTTACTATGCATGAATGCACATGTCATTTTCCAATTTCCAATTATCGCATTTCTATTTCCAATTCCAATTAATTACTATTTCCGATCATTTTCAATGTTCTTGGACTTTCATCCGATATTCATTCCATGCATTTACCTTTCGTTTCACTATCACATTTACAATCCAATTTACTAATCTATCACATTTACAATCCAATTTACTAATGCATTCTCACGCACTTATTTTCATTTGCACTTCATATCACAATCTAATATTTCAACACCCACGGTCCAAATCAATCAAAACAATCAATTACATATATCCATCCTTGCATCCTCATGGCAATCAATGCATATAATTAATAAACACATAAGGTTGAGAAACCAACTAGGTTACTCACCTATTACTTCCGAGCTAATACCGGGAAGTTTCCGCCCCGTCGGTCGAACGACGCTCCACTTGGGCCTCTTTAAGAAACAGAGAAAAAAACGAGTCACTACAGATGCAATTTGTGCACATGTAGGTGAAATATGCAAGTTCATGAATTTTCCGTCAGTAAATCCAAATTTCCCCATAATAAAATCCGTCTAAAATTAGAAACCTATTGGCGGCGGGTGCATAATTCGGACCTCTATAGGTCCCCAATTAAACAAAACAGTGATTAAAGGCTCCGCTACAGGGCCCGTCAATTTCCCGTCCAAAAATTCCCAATTTCTCACAAAATGAAATTAAATATTCAACGAATCCGATGCCTCAAGAATCAGGTCAATCGGACGTCGGACGGAAAAGAAATTGACAAAAGAAGTATGAAATCCCAAATTATCAATTACCAAATAAAATAATAAAATAATAAATAAAAAAAGAAAAGGATCAGCCTCGCTGGGGCGACGTCTCACCCAGCGGGCTGACCTATCGGCCCGTCGCTAGGGCTGACGCTGCCCCCCAACCATCACTAGGGCAACGCGTCGCCACTAAAGTGACCGGGGTGATTCCTTTTCCCCTTTTTTTTCTAATTTCTAATCCAATTTTTCAACACCCATAATTCATTGCACACAATTCAGAAAATTACCCACTATATCTCGTTGGAAAGATCATGAAACCCTCTACAATTCTCAAGAAGACCATAAAATCAATTTCACCCTTAAGGGTGTCAAAATCCTTCAAAGCTACTGCCTACTCAAATCCCATTAAAACAGAACAAGACATTACAAATTCCTTAACTCTGATTCTTCAGCCAAAATTAGCACAGTAATATGCTCAATAAGTTCACAATGTCATCTACAACTTTCATGAACAACCCAAAATCAAATTACATTGATACACAAGTCAATTAATTCACTCAATGTTGCTGTCCCTGAAATCATTCAATTTGAGCAGTAAACTTATAACAAGCATAACTCCATGTACACAAGTCAGAAAAATTTGAACTTTATATACCTGAAAAGATAAATCCTCAAACTTTAATTTTCATGAAGAACTCAATTTCCAATTTAATTTCTAACCATTTCAAAACTGTCATGCAAGTTACTGCCATGATCAGCAATTCCTAACCTAATGCAGGATCAGCTTTTGCAAAATCATCACTCCCAACTCTGACCTCTAAAAATTATATGCCATATCTCATTTTCAAGATCATTTCTTCCTCTTCAACTTTGAAGAGATCACTCACACCAATTCAGTCCAAAAAAATTGCTAAAATTGCTCCCAAGCAGAAAACTCACAAAGTCAACACTTTGACTAGGTTTCATCAACATGCCCAAAACCAGTCCATAGGAATCAGTTCATATCTCCCAATATACAACTCAAAAATTAGCAAGATCAGTGGAAATGGAAAGCTAACTCAATATTCCTCAACTTCCATGAAGACCATTTTTCCTAGTTCCCTACCAATTAATTTAGAAAAATCAGCAAAGATCATAGGGTATGGTTTCGGTTACTGTTCACAGGCAATAAAACAGTAACTTTCCATGCCAAATTTCAACCTATTAGAGTTACAATTTGACAACACCTATTTCACACAAAAATGTAGCTAACATCCCAAAGTTTAAGTGGCCACAAACCTCACCTCATTTGCATTTCTATACAATGAGTTATGAATAAAACAGTACAATCAATCAAAAACCCTAATTTTCCAGATTTGGTCCAACCTTTGTTTCTCTCATTTCCATTGCCTTTAACTCATCATCAAGCATCCAATTAACACAAATCAGTTCTTATACCATTCATACATGTACTAGGGCTAACACACAAAAATTGGCAGCACTTACCTCTTACATTTCATGCTAGTTTAGTCATCAATATACAATCCAACATCAAGCTAAAAAAAAACACTTCAATCATACAACTTTCAAGTCATACTTACACTTAGTCTTAAACCCAACAATTTAAACCATAGGTTTCATAACCTCCATGCATTATACATCATATATAATGAATAATAACTTCCCATCAATGCAACTAACTACTATGATTCATTAAATTCATAATTAAAACATCATTAAAACCTAACTTAAACACTTACCTTCTTAAGCTTTCAACCTTCAATTCTTTCCTTACTAGTCTACCACAACCACTTCTCCACTCACTTCTAACACCATACATGTGTAGGTTCTCCATGGCAAGAACATAACTTGGTTGTAAGAAGAAGAGTTCTTGAGTTTTAGAGGAAGGAATTCCTTAAAGGAGAAAACGATGATGAGAAGCAAAATGGGAGAGGATGACTTTCGGATGAATCTTTACACATATCAACTTGTTCTATCTTGTTTTAAACAAGGAAAACCGATAGGATCAAGCAATGGACATTAAATGAAGGTGTTTGGTGTCAAAATTTCATTTGTCAAAGGTTTCCAAAGAAAAGTCAACATATTAATTTTTATAATGCGATCAAAATTTACCCCAATCAACTCCAATGACCCTTATTTCAATCCCAAAATAATGTATCCAATATTATAGTGCCATTGGATAAAAATTTTCGATACCAAAAAGCAACCGGTTCGCCACTTAGCGATTTATCCGGTCCGGGAATTTCAAGGAATTTTCCCCCAATCATTTTTTTGAAAATTACCTAAATTGCCCAAAATTGTAAAACATAAGACAGTCCACTCTCAATAATTTTTCAAACACGAAAACCACCTTTTCCACTACAAAAACACATTTAGGCCATGTATGGCGATTTTGCGGTCTGGGAATTTTCTCCGGATAATTCCAGAAAATTCCCATAAATTCTAAAATGTAAAACACTCTATGGCGCCTCAAATAATTTTCCAAATCCCCATTATAACACCAATTTCACAAAAGATCACAATCGACACTTATGCCGGAAATGTCATGAATGCATGTATGACTATGTGCTGCATAAAACTCACCATTTATAGAGGCTGCATGACATATGTTCATGCCGAGTTATAATTTAATACTCCTAACCCGTCCCTCGTCCCAATTTACTAAAATACCCTTCCCATCGGAGATGAGATGTTACAATTCTCCTCTCAATAAAAATTTCATCCTCGAAATTTCATATCGATTTATCGAAGGCGGGGGAGTCTTTTGATTAATACCTCTGTTTCCCACTGTTTCACTACACGACCACATTCGGTCAATGAACGAAATCAAAACAATCAATGACTCTTTTCCTTTCTCAAACTTCTTTCCATGATTACGCACAATTCGCCACTTTCAATCTCAATAACATATATATCGACTCCGAACAATATCTATGAAACACTTTGTGAATCCGAATCATCTTTTAAGTTTTAGCCTAACTTGCCAATCCATAATTCTATTCACACCACAATCGTATGGAGGCCACTCCTCACGAATTCAATTTTTCTTAACTACACCTTTATTTCCATCTAAGTACATTTTAGCCGAGGCCATACCCTTCAAAATATTTCCTTTATAGCTTATCAGATTCCGTTATTATCAACACAAATCTCATGAGATTTATAACCTCGGTGTGAATCCATTCAACGCAATGTCACCATCTTAAATTGCTTAACCTATCACTTTATTGCCCTGATCACATAATAAAGACCCCTTATACGCCTTTCGAATGGTGACACCAATATAATGATTGTCATACCACAATCACTTTGCCCTATATATCAATCTCATATCCCAATAAAATCCAAAAACACCTGTTGGTTAATCACACATGTCATCGTTCATTTTGACAGACTTTACCATCAATTGCTTGTCCACAATACTTTTACTAGAACATAACGCTTCGATTATTTCTTATGCTTTCTCGAACCATTTACTTCTAATCATTCGTTTTCCCATTCTAACCTTTCAATTACTCTTTCAATACGCTCTTGCTAGAACATAAAGCTTTGATCATTCCTTACATTTTCACTAACAGTTCCCGTAATGAATATCACCCATATGTCTTCATTCGAACTATACCTATCACTTTCCTCAACAAATGGAGTTATCTAAAGTTCTTTGATACGGTTTACAATTTCTACTTCCTCACTTCGGGTTTTGCCAATCCGTTTTGATGCACACCACCTTTGAAATTCCCATAGCTAATAATACTTTCTTTTGCCCCTTTTTGTCAGTTCGACTATTAATACTCAATAATACACCAGATTTGATAACTTTATTGCCCAACTTTTGATTTTTCTGCAATTAAATTTTTTTTTCTTTGTTCAATTCCTTGAATTGCACCATTAGCTTAGTTTGGAGTAATCACCATGAATCCTTTTCAAATCATTCAAGCGCATTTACATAACCCAATAGTTATCGATTTGCATATTCATAGACATTTCCAAACTATTTATGTACGATTTATGTCTCCAGCTTTTAGGCCACACTCGAATAACAAATTTCAAATCATCAATCATAATACCGCCTATGGAATCATATTTATCCCAAGGTGCATAAAATCACTTTATCCAAATTCCATAAATCACATCAGAACCTTTACTGGAACACTTCAATATAGATAGTAAATTCTTCACATGTTTCCTTTATGATCATCAGTCATAACAATCACATGTTTTCCTCAATTATTCTTGTCGATTTGCTAAAACCAGAAAATCTTTGACATATGAACGCATCCAGCATTCCATTAGTTCCTATTAATTCCAAATTCCGCATACACATATCTTTTGAACTTTCACATTTTATCAATACCTATATCTTAATTAATTCTCCCAATATCCCATGTTCGCATCCTAATTCATCCCTTATTTCACTCTTATGAAACTTGCATGATAACCAATCTCCTCACCTATACCAATGTATCTATTTCTTATGCTTATATCCATTCTCCACTGCAACACAATTGAGACATGTTCCTTTTCCGTACCCATAGTTGATTCATGTAACTTTTAATTATCGAACGCTCCAATGAGGAACAATTTTCGATAATTTGTCTCATCATAACATATTACGCACATGTTCCTTACCTTCATTTCTCCACACATAACTTAATTTATTCACGATAGATCACTCATTGACTTGAATAAACAATCGTTCTATCGATCTCGTGCTTTCAAAACATAATTACACAAAATATACACGAAATTTTATTTTTTTAATCCCTCAAATTCACAAATAAATCTTTCCTTAATATGCGACTTCTCGACATAATCGTAATCATCTCATTAACATAATGTACACTCTTCCAGTAACTTAGTTTAGCTCTTACGCTAGAGTCTCTGCCAGATGTAATACACATCAGTTACTCTTGATACATCACGAAGATCAATCTCTGAAGAGCACTTAAACAATTTCTTTTCCTCTATTATCTCGCCATAATCATCACATCCTATCTGACAATATATCTCCATAGTCCCATCAATTTACCCATTAATAGATCATACTGTTAAGAATACCTTAATTGCATTTAATTCTCGATAACCATTCTCTTTTTGATACCAATTCTCGATCATGGGGACCTTACTCTATTCATGTCCGTCATTTTCTTCTCTCAAACTCATTACTGATGCTAACATCATTAATTGTATCACTTCTTTCTCAATTGATCATTCTGAGCATTCTCATGTTTTACTCTCACCCATTTTGAACTTGAGCTATCGACATTATAATTGGAGCTTACGTAATAGACCACCGATTACGTCCTATATCATATTCACGCAAATTATTCATTTATGCTTAATCATTTCACCCGTGATTGTAATCCCACTATCAGATATACACTTACAGTGACAATATAACCTTCCTGTTTACACCCGTCCTCGCTCGTGAGGATCATATACAATCTCTATTCCTATACAACTGATCAGTATAAGCACTTTCGTTTCTTATTCTAACACATAATCTAATTATTATTATTTTACAAGAATTACGCTAGCAATTATCCATTAACTCAGCAATTGCAACTGAACATTTTCACTTACCATAGGGCTCCCATAAGCAGGTGTGCATTTACTTAGGCAGATCAATTAAACCCGAACAACCTTTTCATCTATCAATTTCATTGTCTTACATTTCAATCTTTCATTATGGCATTATACCCATATATTTCCACACTCAAATCAATATCACGGATGTGAAATCATTCTTGGTTTTGCCCTTAATATATTTTGACTCCAAATCACCAATCCTTATATATAATTCTCATCACGGTAATCAATCCCAATTGTAACCTCGCTATATCATAGAACACTTTATTTTCATTCACGTAATACACTGGAAATCTTCCCATTATCACAACTATATTTTTTTTTCTATTCATTCCCAACTATAATCTTTATTCAAATTCATATTCAAGGGTATACCCAATCTAACTCCAATATTGTGCTTCACAATATACCCGTCAATACCAAAGACGAAATATTAAATGCATGCGGTCGAACCATACACTTTTTCCTATTTTGCGATATCCATTTCTTCTTTATCACTCTCTAACACATTATCCTTTTTCTCACTTTTTCTATCCGCTTAAACGACTGAGACATATTTATGCATACGACTCACATACTACACTGGGGATCAGTTGTCACTATCTGCCGTGACACAACTTAAATGCGCATAACTAGACACACCCATTTTTTTTTCAGAAAGCCAATGTAAGATTGCACTTATGGGCTCTGATACCACAAATGTAGCACCCCACTCCCGACGAGACCCGAACCCGATATCCATGGTGATATCCGAGCCCGTGACCCGCGAGGGTGGCGTATTAGAACATTCATTACCCTTAACAAAATCGTATGACATTTTTTTTTCTTTCAAAACATTAGAGTGCTTGAACAATCACCGACTTGGCCCAATTATAACAAAACATTTTCAAATATTAAACCATTTTACTGATAAAACAATTTCACTTATTATTAGCACTCATTAGTGCACAATACTCTATACAATTACATGTAAACAATTGGGCCTACTAAATACCAAATTAATACACTAATGCAGAATCGGACGACATCGATCCCGACCCGATACTCATGTCTTGCTAGCGATGAGACGACTCCGCGTGTCCAACGGGTACTCTCCATTTCTGAAAAATAGATGCAATATTGGGTGAGTTTATAACTCGGTGAGAAACCATCATCGATGGTTCACCCAACTCATGCATATCCACACAATCACACAATATTGTATATATATCATAAACAAGAAATCACAGCACTCAATTTCACATTTGATAAGGCAATAAACCTTTCACATAATTCACATTAAACATTCATTTATGCGATGTGCATGTGACTCTTTCATTTTCTTTCGTTGTTGTGACCGTGCTTTGAGCTCATATCGTTGAGCCATTGGCTCAAACATTGGGCTTAAAGCCCTCAAACGTTAGGCATAGCCGATCATCGAGCCGAGGCTCGAAATACATCGGGCACGAGGCCTATCGTTGAGCGTAAAGCTCAAAATCGGTGGCGACACGGTCACAACTATCATTATCGATCATTTACTATGCATGAATGCACATGTCATTTTCCAATTTCCAATTATCGCATTTCTATTTCCAATTCCAATTAATTACTATTTCCGATCATTTTCCAATGTTCTCGGACTTTCATCCGTATTCATTCCCATGCATTTACCTTTCGTTTCACTATCACATTTACAATCCAATTTACTAATCTATCACATTTACAATCCAATTTACTAATGCATTCTCACGCACTTATTTTCATTTTCACTTCAATATCACAATCCAATATTTGAACACCCATGGTCCAAATCAATCAAAACAATCAATTACATATATCCATCCTTGCATCCTCACGGCAATCAACGATATAATTAATAAACACATAAGGTTGAGAAACCAACTAGGTTACTCACCTATTACTTCCGAGCTAATGCCGGGAAGTTTCCGCCCCGTCGGTCGAACTACGCTCCACTTGGGCCTCTATAAGAAACAGAGAAAAAAACGAGTCACTACAGATGCAATTTGTGCACATGTAGGTGAAATATGCAAGTTCATAAATTTTCCAGCCCTAAATCCAAATTTCCCATAATAAAATCCGCCTAAAAATTAGAAACCTATTAGCGGCGACGGTGCGCAATTCGGACCTCTATAGGTCCCCAATTAAACAAAATGATGATTAAAGGCTCCATTACGGGACCCGTCAATTTCCGTCCAAAATTCCCAATTTCTCACAAATGAAATTAAATATTCAACGAATCCGATGCCTCAAGAATCAGGTCAATCGGACGTCGGACGGAAAGAAATTGACAAAAGAAGTATGAAATCCCAAATTATCAATTACCAAATAAAATAATAAAATAATAAATAAATAAAAAAAGAAAAAGGATCACCATTGGGGCGACGTCTCCACCCCAATGGCCGACCTATCGACCCGTCGCTAGGGCGACCAGCTGGGCTGACCTAATCGACCCGTCGCTAGGGCGACGCGTCGCCTGTAGCGACGCCCTTTTTTCCGTCACTGAGGCGACGCGTCAGCCTACAGTGACCGGGTGATTCTTTTCCTTTTTTTTTCTAATTTCCAATCCAATTTTCAACACCCATAATTCATTGCACACAATTCAGAAAATTACCCACTATATCTCGTTGGAAAGATCATGAAACCCTCTACAATTCTCAAGAAGACCATAAAAATCAATTTCACCCTTAAGGGTGTCAAAAATCCCTTCAAAGCTACTGCCTACTCAAATCCCATTAAAACAGAACAGTACATTACAAATTCCTTAACTCTCTGATTCTTCAGCCAAAAATTAGCACATAAATATGCTCAATAAGTTCACAATGTCATCTACAACTTTCATGAACAACCCAAAATCAAATTCCATTGATACACAAGTCAATTAATTCACTCAATGTTGCTATCCCTGAAATCATTCAATTTGAGCAGTAAACTTATAACAAGCATAACTCCCTGTACACAAGTCAGAAAAATTTGAACTTTATATCCCTGAAAAGATAAATCCTCAAACGTTAATTTTCATGAAGAACTCAATTTCCAATTTAATTTCTAACCATTTCAAAACTGTCATGCAAGTTACTGCCATGATCAGCAATTCCTAACCTAATGCAGGATCAGCTTTTGCAAAATCATCACTCCCAACTCTGACCTCTAAAAATTATATTCCATATCTCATTTTCAAGATCATTTCTTCCTCTTCAACTTTGCAGAAGATCACTCACACCAATTCAGTCCACAAAAATTGCTAAAATTGCTCCCAAGCAGAAAACTCACAAAGTCAACACTTTGACTAGGTTTCATCAACATGCCCAAAACCAGTCCATAGGAATCAGTTCATATCTCCCAATATACAACTCAAAAATTAGCAAGATCAGTGGCAATGGAAAGCTAACTCAATATGCCTCAACTTCCATGAAGACCATTTTTCCTAGTTGCCTACCAATTAATTTAGAAAAATCAGCAAAGATCATAGGGTATGGTTTCGGTTACTGTTCACAGGCAATAAAACAGTAACTTTCCATGCCAAATTTCAACCTATTAGAGTTACAATTTGACAACACCTATTTCACACAAAAATGTAGCTAACATCCCAAAGTTTAAGTGGCCACAAACCTCACCTAATTTGCATTTCTATACAATGAGTTATGAATAAAACAGTACAATCAATCAAAAACCCTAATTTTCCAGATTTGGTCCAACCTTTGTTTCTCTCATTTCCATTGCTTTAACTCATCATCAAGCATCCAATTAACACAAATCAGTTCTTATACCATTCATACATGTACTAGGGCTAACACATAAAAATTGGCAGCACTTACCTCTTACATTTCATGCTAGTTTAGTCATCAATATACAATCCAACATCAAGCTAAAAAAAAACACTTCAATCATACAACTTTCAAGTCATACTTACACTTAGTCTTAAACCCAACAATTTAAACCATAGGTTTCATAACCTCCATGCATTATACATCATATATAATGAATAATAACTTCCCATCAATGCAACTAACTACTATGATTCATTAAATTCATAATTAAAACATCATTAAAACCTAACTTAAACACTTACCTTCTTAAGCTTTCAACCTTCAATTCTTTCCTTACTAGTCTACCACAACCACTTCTCCACTCACTTCTAACACCATACATGTGTAGGTTCTCCATGGCAAGAACATAACTTGGTTGTAAGAAGAAGAGTTCTTGAGTTTTAGAGGAAGGAATTCCTTAAAGGAGAAAAACGATGATGAGAAGCAAAAATGGGAGAGGATGACTTTCGGATGAATCTTTTACACATATCAACTTGTTCTATCTTGTTTTTAAACAAGGAAAACCTATAGGATCAAGCAATGGACATTAAATGAAGGTGTTTGGTGTCAAAATTTCATTTGTCAAAGGTTTCCAAAGAAAAGTCAACATATTAATTTTTTATAATGCAGATCAAAAATTTACCCCAATCAACTCCAATGACCCTTATTTCAATCCCAAAATAATGTATCCAATATTATAGTGACATTGGATAAAAATTTTCGATACCGAAAAGCAACCGGTTCGCCACTTAGCGATTTATCCGGTCCGAGAATTTCCAGGAATTTTCCCCCAATCATTTTTTTGAAAATTACCTAAATTGCCCAAAATTGTAAAACATAAGACAGTCCACTCCCAATAATTTTTCAAACACGAAAACCACCTTTTCCACTACAAAAACACATTTAGGCCATGTACCGACGATTTTGCCGGTCTGGGAATTTTCTCCGGATAATTTCAGAAAAATTCTCATAAATCCCTAAAAATGTAAAACACTCTATGGCGCACTCCAAATAATTTTCCAAATCCCCCATTATAACACCAATTTCACAAAAGATCACAATCAGACACTTATGCCGGGAAATGTCATGAATGCATGTATGACTATGTGCCTGTGCAAAACTCACCATTTATAGAGGCTGCATGACATATGTTCATGCCGAGTTATAATTTAATACTCCTAACCCGTCCCCGTCCCAATTTACTAAAATACCCTTCCCATCGGAGATGGGATGTTACATTCAGACTTGTAATGTCCTAGTTTATTACGCTCATAGCAAACGATAAAACTTTTCTCATTCTTCGAATCGTCTTTGTTATTCTTTTTGAAAGAGAAGTCTTTATTTCCCCTTGATTTCTTTTTCCACATCCTTTTAATCTTTCTTGAAATGAAGGATAGCTCATCTTCATCTTCACTTGAATCTTAATCAGATTCACTAGCATCATCATTTTTTAATGCTTTTGAAGATGTTCCTCTATTTTTTTGCATCTTCTGATTCTTCTGGGCAGCCTTCAATGCAATAGATTTATCCCTTCTGGGTTTATCTTCTGCATCAAGCTCTACTTCATGGATTTTCAGTGAATTAAGCAAATCGTCTAGTTTCAGCTCGTTTAAATCCTTGACATTTTGTATTGCTGTTACTTTAGGTGTCCATCTTTTTTGAAGACTTGTAAGAATCTTTTTGACATGATCTTGACTGTTATAGATTCTCTCCAGAGCTTTAAGTCCATTAATAATTATTTGGAATCGTCAAAACATCTGATCAATAATCTCGTCATCTTTCATCTTGAACATGCCATACTAATGAAAAAGAATACCAATCTTGGATTCTTTCACCTAGTTTGTGCCTTCATGTTCAATGGCTAATGTGTCCCACATTTCATTTGCAAATTCGCATCCATGAACCTTATCATATTAACTTCTTCCTAGAGCACAACTTAAAAAGAACTTGTCCTTTGAGTTTAATTGAAAGCGAGCTTTCTGATTAACCGACCATTGGTCACGAGAGATGCTTTTCCCTTCATTGTCTGTTAGGATATATGGACCATTTTCAATGATATCCCAAAGATCAGTGTGTTTGGATTTTATGAAGAGTCGTATCATGTCCTTCCAATAATGATAGTCTTCACCATTGAATGTAGGGCGTCTTGAGACTGAGGCACCTTCCGTTATAAAAACATGTGATTCAACTATAGATCTTTGTTCTCACTATGTATCAGTGTTTCTTGAAAACTTGCTCTAATACCAGCTGAAGTAAATCACTTGTTAATATAGAAATCATGTAACATCCCGTCACCGATGTGACGGGTACAGTTCACCTCATACGTATTCTGTATACGCATTTTGCATTCGTAGCCTCTACATCATTGATAAATGTTCAGTATTGCATAAGCATATGTATGTACATGCATGTATGACAGATTTCCGACTTGATTGTGATTAATTGGAAAATTTGTGATTTAAGGTAAATTGTGTTTTGATTAGTGAATTTGATATTTTAGAGCTTTGATTTATGAATTGAGAGTCAAATTGAATTTAGGAATTGAGAATTTGAAATTTGAGTATGTGATTAGATGTTTTCTAATTTTGAGGATTTATAGGAATTTTTCTGGAATTTTCGGAAGATTAGATCCGGACCGGAAAAATGGCTTAGTGACTGATTAATTGTGATTCCTGTTCCAAATTTGATTGACAATTGATATGACATAATTTAAATTATGATTTGAGGAATTAGGGTATGAACTATTGGAATTCGGGGGAAATTAGAATTAGAAATTGGATTGAGGTTGTCCGAATTGGACTTGTGGCAAATGACGTTGCCAAACAAGCCTTAAGGTCTTTATTATTTAAACCTATGCCTTTGAAATTTTTGATCCACGATGCTCCTCCCTCTTTGAAAGAAATCGTGGGTTTTCTCTTGATTTTTCTCCTTCTTCCATCGTGGTTTCCTTCTTGATTCCTCTTGGAGTGGCTTCTTCTTTCATCTTTGATTATCTCCTTTAGTGTGATGTTGAAGAAGATGAAGATGAGTTTTGGCTTTGGATTTGCCGTGGGTGTCGTTGTAGGTTAAGACTTGCATTTTCTTGGTGATTTGCAAGAGTTTAAAGCTTAATCAAGTAAGTTGCAACTTATTTATGTGTTTAATATTTTGATTGAAGTATGGAATTAAGTGATTAATTGTTTAAGAGTTAGAAAGTTTCGGATGATATAGGTTTTAGGGTAAAAATGTGATTTTGATTTGGGTATTTGTTGAATCATGATTATTTGATGGATTGAAGCTTAGGAATAAGTTGTGTTAAGTGTAGAATGTTGTTTAAGAGTGTTTAGAAGGGAAAGGATTGGATTATATCAGAAAAATCTGGGAAAATTCTGGATTTTCTGGCGAATCATGATCGCCTTGTGGCGGGCGAGGAGCAGACGAGCACGCCTTGTGACGAGCCTGAGGAGAGCGTCATGGCGAGGAAATTCGCCCACTTGATGACGTCGCAACGCCAGACGCCACAATGAAAGAAAGAATTGCTCGCCATGAGAAGGCGTGGGAAGAGGAGCTTCGCCATGAGGGATGCTACTTTTCGAAATGGTGATTGAGAGGTTTTGAGATTTGGGGATTTAGGGTTTTGATAATTTAATTAAATATGGATTGATTTCAAATTAGAGATTATGAATTTGGGAGTTCAATTTCAATTTGAGAGATTTGAGTTTCGAAATTTATTGGTGGTTTTCAAAATCGGATGGCATTTGAATAGTAAATTTGATTATGATTTAACGATAATTCCTGTGTATTAGAATTTGACTTTGGAGGATATAGAACTTAGCCAATTGAACTATGGTATGAGAAATTGCTATGAATTAAAGTAAAAGAGCAAAATTGAGATAATTCGGGATTGTGGTCGGAGATGTCATAACATGCATAGTACGTAAATTATTCGATATACTTGCATCATTGACTATTGAATTTAAATAATTAGTGATATTGAATGTTCGATTTTGATAGAGGCTCGAGTGAGCGTCGATCCTCTAACGCAATTGAGACTTCCGGCGAGAGCTCGAAGTTTAGAGGTGAGTAACCTAGTTGGTTTCTCAATCTACGATGTCTATATGCTTTATGTGTGAACTATCTATGATTCGATTGAGTGATTCGCATGTGATATGCTACTTGTAAGTGTGAACGCATGCTAGGCATGAATAGAAATCGATGGCAGCAGTTGTGGTGGAGCACATTCGATCGATTGGAGTTATAAGCTCGTCTTTGTGATAGTGAAAAGAGATTAGTGCATACCAGGAGGGCTCTCCTATCCCTAATGCAGCGTGGGCGATGGTGCATACCCGAGGGCTCTCCCCCCCAAAACGCGATTTACGTGTAATGTATATTGTGCCCAAGAATGGGATAATTCGGCCTTGATCCTGACATTAAAATGAACTGGAAATCATTGTGCATTCGATCGTGATTGTTTTGTGATTGTCTGCGAATTTGATATGGGATTAATTGCAAATGTGTGATTATGGTATTATGAACTTCTGAATTGTGATTTTAAATATGATATGTGTTGCTTTATGCATAATTTTGCATATTGCATGAATTGAGTGAACCATCGATGATGGTTACTCATTGAGTTTCATAAACTCACCCAAATTGCGACTATTTTTCAAGACAGTGAGTGTGACTCCTAGCTCAATTTTGAGACTGTTCCCAGTTGTATGTGCGCTTGAGAGGAGCATGGCCCATGTGTCGGTCACTGGGGATCTTTGGGATATTTTGGGGATGACCTAGATAGGAGTTATTATTACATCTATTTTGGGATCTGCACTGTTGTTTATATGGTGAATGGTGTAGTTATGGTTTTATGAAATGAAATGAAAGATACCCTTTTGGTTTTAAAATTTAGTGAATCTGATTGTACCGCTTTATTTTATTGATGCCATGAGAGTTATAAGATTGATCGTATCGTAGTGCACCCTCATCGTAGGGTATGTATCGGTATGACCTACGGGCGTCCCGGGGTATACTCTACTACAGTGAAGCGCTACAAATCATGTATAATATGTAAAATACACAAGAAGGGGGGTTGAATTGTGTTAAATCGTCTAAGATATTAATCTTTAAAATCTTCTTGATTTTCTTGACAAATTCAGATGATTACAAAACAACACAGTTAATTTGATGAGTATGCAACAACAAAAATTAGTATCTATTCTTCTAACAACAAGAAAATTAAAGAGATAACAGTTAGAGAATATGACACCGTGATTTATATTAGTTCACCCTTAACCTTGGATTACGTCCAGTCCTTAACATTGATATGAGATTTCACTATCTCCTTCAATGTTACAAGTATTATTTCTACACTTGTAGAGCCTCTTCAGGTCTCTTTCACAAAGTATTCTTTATCTGCTTCCTTAGCCTTTTCAGGCTCTAGCCTTTCTTTCACTCGAAAAGATATTGTTTGAGCTTTATGTTACAGATGTATTTGCTCTCTTTCTTTCTTTCTTTTCTCTCAGAATATTTTTCACAGCGTGAGCACTTGAACACAAAATTTCTCTAAGTATGTTTTGTACATTTAGAATTCTACCCTTTACTTTTAAGTTTATGACTATAACTAATATTTATAACCTAAATCTCCAACGATCATCTTTAAGAAATTTGTTTGTAGAGTCTTCCAAAATCTGTTATTAGTTGAGTCCTGTAACCAACTCCAATCAACTGATGTTCTAGTACATTTTTCAATTACATCATCTTGCTTAGATTCGTATGTTTCGTCTGGTGTCTTAGACTTAATCACTTCGTCTGATCCATCTTAGACGCTTTGTCTTCTTTAGCTTTTACTTAAGTATTGTCTTAATTTGATGATTTGTGCCACTTACATTTATCTATTCACTTAACAAATTCATCAAAACAGTTCACACACTTCTATTATTATTATTATTTGACTTTCATCAAAATCAATAGAAGAAGTGAAGTTTTCTTGATTTAACAAAAAGATCATTACACTTTACTGTGATAATAGTGAGACAGTGGCTAATTCTAAATAACCTCGAAATCACAAAGCTGTCAAACACATTGAATGAAAGTATCATCTCATAAGAGAGATAATACAATGTGGAGAGGTAAATGTGGTAAAGAATCCCACAGAGCAAAACCTTGTTGATCCGTTCATAAAGACATTGTCTCAAAAGAGTTTTGAGGGTCATCTAAAAGGATGGGAATGAGGGATATGTCATACTTGCTTTAGGGCAAGTGGGAGATTATTGGAGTTATGTAAATATAGTGCCCTAGAAAGCAAGTTTATTTACATGTAACTTAATGTTTTTCCAGTTACAATTTTGTAATGAAAATATTTATTATTACTGAAACAAAAGAGTTTGGTTTTATATGTATGAGCATTATATAACAAGTCATAAGGTACCAAGATTCTTTTGTAAATGATATACATATACATGGAGATGTATGGGAAACATGTATATTATTAGAATCTAAATTAATTGATTCACAATTGAATAATCAAGTTGGTCGCTTAATTACGGTTTAAACCGTAGTGTTGTGATTTATCTCCATGTAAGTAAAGGATTTTACTTCAAGAGAATGATAAGTTTCATATAATGATAGTAGTTGACTATCGATAATGGCACTATGAAATGAATATAGAATCAAGTATGTTTTAAAAAATAAAGTGGGTCGTTACTTTAATCTTAAAACATACAACTTAAGTATTCGTTTATTATGGACCACAATCTTGATAAGTGGTGAGCTCATATATGTTTCAATATAATTTTTTATATGATCAGAATGAATTTTTACAGAATATTAATCCAGTGTCTGCATGTTGAAATAATTAATTGAAACATGTTTCAGGGAACATTCACTCAAATAAAGAGTTTATAGTGATATCATCACTTCTAGATGTTTTAAGGAGATTAGTGATTAAACTAGCGCCAGTAATTTGATGGATTAGCTACCCATCAAATCTTAAGACCAAGATGAGATCTTATACGTGAATCGTCATATAAAGTAAAACGGGTGATTTAGAAGGAAAAATCAATATAAGGGCAAAATGGTAATTTTACCACTTTTGTGCGGATAGCTATAATATCAAAATAGGGTTTAAATTGGATATGAAATATGTGTTCTCATAATATTTAATAATTCAAGAGTTCAACTATTTGTTTTAGTGGAATAACATTTAGTTAATAAGTTAAAATTAATTATAGTGAGATTAAATTCATTTTAGTCTTATTGAGCTTCAATTATCTAAGTCCAATAAAATTCCTCACTTAGCTTCAAGGAAGGTTATCAAGCTAAGTAAGAAATAAAAATGAAATTTATAAAGCCCATGATTGAATGTTAGGCTTGCACTAATTAATGGTTAATTAGAAGTCCAAATGTACATTTAGAAATGGGCTAAACATTGGTTTAATTTGAATAATTTGATTAATTAAATTAAAACAAAATTTTTAAAGAAAGGAGATGGAATTTCAGTTTTTAGGGCTGAATGTGTAGTTGCACATTTAACATTAAATTTATAAATAAAGATGGTATTTATCATAGTTTATCATCATTAAATGGAGTTATGAACTTACCATTAAATCGTTTAATGGTTATCTTTTAATGATAGCATGTAACCTATTAGCATTCATTGGATTAAAGAAGAAAGAGGTACATTGGATGGACCATCTTCCTTCTTTCATCATCAAAAACCGAAATTGATAGATATCATATTAGGTTATTGGTCTTTTCATATAGCCATCTTAAAACAAATGAGAAGTGTCTCATTTAATGGCTTCTTTATGTTTGATTAAAGAAAGGTATGATGCATTGGATGCTTACTCTTCTTTCCATTTCATGCATAACCGAGATTGGTGTGTGTAAAAAAGTGTTCTTACATTGTTTTGACCAACTCTCTCCTCTCACCTATGCATGGCCGAAACCTAGAATGAGAAGTGTCTCATTGTTTCATTCTTTCTTCTAAGAAAAATCTCCTCCAAACATTTCTTCTCCGTTCCTACCAAAGGATCTTGTTAACCAAGTTGTCTAAGAAAAACAAGTGGTAGATCAAATTGGTTGAGGATACAACAACAAGGAGAGGAAAGATTGACAAAGGTAAAGCTAGGGTTGGGTACAAGAAGAAGGAGAGGATAGCACAGCGAGGAGTTAAAGTTGTAGCGAAAGAGTCGGTAATAATCTTCATCTTATTCTTATGTTTATTATTCTTATACCATATTATGTATATATTGGCATGATGATTTGGATATATTGCTTCCTATGCGACTTAGATTTCTAAAAAGTTTTGAAATCTACCATTTCTCCAAATATTACATACTTTCTTTTACAATCTAATAGCTATCACAGATTTGGACCCTTCATGAATAGCCTGTAAAGCATCCCATGCTTCTTTAGCTGATTCACAGGCTAATATTATTGAGAAGTTTCCTTTATCAACATTAATAAAAATTACACTCATTGATTGTGAGATTCCAAGTGCACTTTCTTCTTCGACTCTTGTCCCTTCAGATGGATCTTTTTGAACTGCCTCTCCTTTATCGCCAGTAATCATTAGATGCTTCTACCTATGTACTACCGAATGTCAAGCTTTTGTACCCTAAGCTTGGATGAAGACTCTCATCCATGATTTCTAAGTAGGATAGTTAGGTTGTCCAGTAGTAATGGTCTGGTGATCGATGCACCCTCTCTTGTAGTCATGTTTGTGAAACTTGAATCTGCACCAACTTGTTACCAAGTTCTAATTTGGTAACTCGCTCTGATACCAATTGAAGAAAACCAAAGGGGTCTAGTAGTTTCGCAAAAACTTTAATTTAAATGTAGTTATTTGTAAGGTTCTGTCACAATTGCTTGTAACTGTATCTATCTGTAACATCCCATCACCGATGGGAAGGGTAAAATAACAATTTGGAATAGTTTAAGAGTGCTTAAAAATTTCCTTGATATGTTCATGCGTATACGTGCACGCGAATAATGAATTTTGCACATGTAAATGCCTGTACATGCATTCATGACATTTCCCAGCATATGTGTCTATAAATGTGTTTATTGTGAAAAATATGTTTTTGTGCTTGAAAATTGAATTGGAGTGGATTTTTGTGTGTTTTACTTTTTTGGGAAATTTCGGAAAAAAATTTCGGACCGAAAAAATTGCCAAGCGGCAGTTTGATTGATTTTCGGTACTGAAAATGACTGTCCAATGGCACTGAAAAATTAGATACATGATTTTAGGATTTATTACTTTAAGCCATTGGAATTTTGGGGAGAAATTGGACTAGAAATTGGAACTGAATTGGAAAGGGAATAAATGAGAGTACAAGAAGGTGACATGTGGCAAGTGACACATGTCACTTGCCTAACATGCCACCATGTCATGAATTTATATAAATATCACCCCTTTCACTTGTCTTTCACGATGCTTCCTCATTTGAAGACAAATCCTTTGTGTTTCTTCTCTCATCCGAAAGTCTACTCCTTCTCTTTTCTCCTTCGTGTGTTTCCTCCTCCTTTTAAATTGCCACTCTTCTCTTCTACCTTAAGTGCTTCCTTACCATGTGTCCAAGCTTAAGTCTTCTCTCTCCCTTAACATGGTGATTGTTGTGTAAGGGAAGTGAAGTTGAGGAATTGGAAAAAATTTGGAAGAGTTGAAGATTTGAAGCTTGTTTAGGTGAGGGATTTGTTTTATGTTCTTTAATTGGTAGTTAGATGCTTTAATTGTGATATTTTGTGCATCAATTGCATGAAGTTGTGCTTTGACTATATGGGTATGTTGATTCTTTGATTGATTGATGATTGGTAAATGATGAATTAGAAGTTAATGGATGAGATGTTATGTAGTATTAAGTTGTTTTGTATGGTTAGGAAGGTTGTTAAATGAGTGTTTATTAATGGGAGATGGTTGAGTGTAGTTGCTGCAAATTTGTTGACTTGTGTTCAAGGATAGGTTGTGACTTGTTTATGGTGCATATATGGAGTAAATTGAATGTTATTTGGGTTAGAAATGGTATGGAAGATGTAGGATGTGAGTTAGGTTATAAATATGGAAAATTGAACTTGTGTATGTTCCAATATTTTGATCAAAACTTTCCATGTGGTTATGCTATTGAGATGAGGTTTGGCTTAAATTAAACATGAGAAGTGTGGCTAAAATTCTCATGAAGGAAGTGATGTCTAATTGTGGCTTGAAAGATTTAGAATTTTGCTTTGAAAGTGAGATTTATGTGCAGAGTGAATAGTGGTAATTCTAGCATGTAGAGATTGGTGACCTGAAACTTTGGAGAATTTTTCTAGGCTAAAGTAGACAGATTTTGTGAAATTGGTCTTCATAAAAGTTGAAGATTTTTTGTTAGCTTTCTATCACCACTAAGTATGACATTTTTCGATTTTTAGGTTGAAAGTTATGGCTCGTTAACTTTCAGATGGTAATTTATGTCTTAATGTATTTTGGTGTGTGTAATGTCTCTAAGTATGAGTTTTGGTGATTTCTATGTTCTGACGCTAATTTTGGACTATTATGGTTGAAATTAGCTCAAGTGATCTTATGGAAAGTTGTAGAGGAATGTTTTAGCTTTGTAACGAGGTATGATATGCTCTTTTTGGATATAGGGCTTGTAAGTGATGAATTTTTCAATTTCGGATATGGTTTAGGTTATATGTTGGGCAGCCACAATAATAGAAGAATTGGACCTAGTTAGAGATAGAATTTGCTTTTAAGTCCTTCATGAGAATTGTAGCATGTTTTCTAATCTGTTTATTGTTATAAAGTATGGAATTTTTGGACAATGGGATAGGAAGTTATAAGTTTGAGAAGATTGTGGTACTGTTAGGATGACATATGCAGGGCAGAAACTTTGATTGAGAAATTGATCTGTTTAGAGGTTGAATTTGCTTCCAAGTTGTGCATGAAAATTGTGGAAGATGTTCTGATCTTCCTTTTTCTATAAAGCTTAGAATTTTTGGTAAAAGGAATAGGAAGTTATGATTTTTAGAAGTTTCTGTGACTGTTTGGCATGATCATTAGTAGATAGAAACTTCAAAGTGGTTTTTGATCCCCGTAGAGGTCAAATTGATTTTTTTGTCCTTCATGAAAGTTGTAGGTGGCATTTTTATCTTTCCATTGACATAAAGTATATAATTTTTGGCTAAGGGGATAAGAAGTTATGACTTTAGAAGAATGATGAACTGTTTTGGAAATTTGTGATTTGACATAAACTTTGATTTGCATTTTTGACACCCTTATGGGTGAAATTGTAATATCTCATCACCGATTGGAAGGGTATTTTGGTAATTTAGGACGGGTTAGAAGTATTAAATTATATCTCGGCATGCACATACAACATATAGCCTCTATGATTGATGGTTTGTTGCACTTGCACATGGTATACATGCATTCATGACATTTTTTGGCTTAGGTTTCAAATTGAGATCTTTTGTGAAATTTATGGGATAATTGTATTTGAAAAATTATTTAGAGTACGCCATTGAGTGTTTTACATTTTTAGAGATTTATAGGAATTTTTCTGGAATTGTCCGGAGAAAATTCCCGGATCGGCAAAATCGCCGATAAATGGCCTAAATGTGTTTTTGTTGTGAAAAATGTGGTTTTCGTGTTTGAACAATTATTGGGAGTGGACTGTCATATGTTTTACAATTTTGGGCAATTTAGGTAATTTTCAAAAAATGATTCGGAAAATTCGAAAATTTCCTGATAGGAAAAAATGCTGATGACAAACCGTCGATTTTGATGGCGAAAATGCGACCAAATAGTACTGTCATTTGGATATATTATTTTGAGAATTGTTATAGAGCCATTAGCATTAGTGAGATGAAAGATTAATGGGGATTAATACTTAATTAACTAAGATTAACTAAATTTTGTCTTTTCTTCATTAAAATGCCATGTGTTCCTTTTAAATTAAATGATTTTGTCTTCTTATGTTCATCATCCACGATTTTCCTCTTTCATATACTTAAAAATTCATTTGGAAAGCTTTGGAAGCTCTTCTTCCTTCTCATCAAAACCTTGCCTCCTTTCCTTGGTATGTTTTCTCCTCCTTCGATTCTTCTTCTCATCTCAAACAAGACAAGAAGGTTTTCCTTGCTTTGGCTTGCTCCTTCTTTAAACATATCCAAAACCAAGTGAAGCCTTGAAAGGAGGATGGTGTGTATGTGTGGTGGAGTGGTTATCGTGAGTATTAGTGAGAGTTATGAAGTTGAGTTAAGCTTGGAAGATTGAAGTAGATACTTGAAAAATTGAGAACTTGCAACTTGATTAAGGTAAGAGTTGTATTTGCTTTCCTTCTTTTGGTAGTTAGAAGCATGCATGGGAATCCTTTGAGCATTTATTTGATCATTATAAGGGTAGGTTTAAATGGGTTTAAATATATGCTTGTGTATGGATGAATGAATGAATAAGGTTTCCATTGATTTGGCTTGGTTTTGGATTGAGTTTGCAAGGTTAGATGCATGGAAAGGTAATGAAAGTTAATTGTGTATGTGCTGCCAAAGTTTGTTAAGTATACAAATAAATGTTGTGATAAGTTTGTGGCTGAATTAGAGGTTTAAGTGGATGCTTAGTGATGTGTTATTGATATTAGAAGTGATAGGAGTTAGGTTAATGTTGAAAGCTGGAAAATGAATCTTTGACCTATTGTAATGTTTTGATCATAACTAATTGTATAGGTGTGCAAATGAGGTGAGGTTTGTGCCTAATGAAACTTTGGGATGTTGGCTTCAACTTTGTGTGAAATAGGTGTTGTTAAATGGTAAAGTTAGAAGGGTGAATTTTTGCATGGAAAGTTTCTGTTTGTAGGGTTTGTGCACAGTACCCGCATATATGATATGACCTGATTATTTTGTTGATTTTTCTAAATTAATTGAGATGGAATTAAGGAAAATGGTCTTCATGGAAGTTGTATCATATTGAGTTAGCTTTCCATTTCCACTGATCTTGCTAATTTTCGAGTTGTATATTGGGAGATATGAACTGATTACTATTATTGGTTTTAAGCATTTTGATGAAACCTAGCCTAAGTGTTGAGTTTGTGAGCTTATGGATTGGAAGCAATTTTAGCAAATTATGTGAACTGAATTGGTGTGAGTGATCTTCTGCAACGTTTCAGAGGAAGGAATTATATTGAAAATGATATATGGTGTGTAATTTTAGAGGTCGATTTGGGAGTTATGATTTTCAAATATTGAACTGCATTAGGTTATGAATTGCGATCATGGCAGTAATTTGCATGACAGTTTTGAAATTGTTAGAAATTGAATTGGATTTTAGTTCTTCATGAAAATTGAATTTTAAGATCTTATCTTTCAGGGATATAAGGTAGTGAATTTTGTGACATTTTGCTAAGAGTTATCTTTGTTTGGAAAATTCTTGTCAGATTGGTTGATTTGATGAGAGATTCTTTGTGGAATTGTTTGACCTAGTTACAAGTGATTTTGATTTTGGGTTGTTCATGAAAGCTGTAGATGACATTGTGAACTTATTGAGCATATTTATGTGGTAATTTCGGCTGAAGAATATGAGAGTTATGGAAATTGCAATGTCTTGTCTGTTTTAATGGGATTTGAGTAGGCAGTAGATTTGAAGGGATTTTTGACACCTTAGGGTGAAATTGATTTTATGGTCTTCTTGATAATTGTAGAGGTTTTATGATCTTTCCAACAAGGTATGATTTGTATTTTCTGAATTGTGTGCTAAGAGCTATGGATGTTGGAAGTTGGATTAGAAATCAGGAAAAAAGAGGAATGGGAATGTGGAATCACGCCTGGGTTGCTAAGCGACACCTCGCCCTAGCAACGAGGCTCGGAGGGCGGCATCGCTAGGCGACGCCTCGCTTTGCGACGAGGCCGGATTTCTTTGCTATTTGGTATTTTGTGATTTCTTGCTTCTTTGTCAATTTTTTTACATTCGACTTAGATTGACTTTGATTCTTGAGGCATCGGATTAAGTAGAACATTTAATTTCATTTTGTGAGAAATTGGAATTTTTGACGGAAAATTGGCGTGGCCCAGTGTGGAGCCTTTAATCACTGTTTTGTTTAATTGGGGACCTATAGAGGTCCGAATTGCGCCGTATCAGCAATAGGTTTCTAATTTTAGGCGGATTTTCTAATAGAAAAAAATGGGATTAGGGCAGGAATATCATGAACATGCATTGTGTACCTGCAAATTGCTTCATATGTATTATTAAATAGTTCTGATTGGACAAGAGGTAATGATTATATTTTCTGATTATTATAGAGGCACATTTGGAGCGTCGATCTACCGACGTTACTAAGACTTCCAGATATTAGCTCGGAAGTACAGGTGAGTAACCTAGTTGGTTTCTCAACCTATATGTGTTTAATTTATTGCACAGATGCCATGTGGAGTTAAGGTTGGATATATGTGATTACTTTTAATTGATTTCGGAACATGGGTGTTCGAAATATTGAAATGTGATATAGAAGTGCAAATGTGAATAAATGTGTATGAATGCATTAGCGAATTGAATTGTAAATGTATTAGTGAAATGAATTGAATCTGCATATGATTGAAATACCGGACCAAAGGTCCGAGAGAAATGGAAAATGGTATTGAAATGGAAATGACTAAAATGGAAAGTGACATATGCATTCATGCATAATTGAATGATCAGATAAAGAAAGTTGTGACCGGAGCAATAACGTAATGTCGTGGTATCGCTTGCCCTTTGAGGTGGTGCATACCACGAGGGCTCTCCCACGCATGCTCGGATACCACAGGCTCATCTTGTATTAGGGCTTCAGCCCACCAAACATCATTCTTGAGCAGAGCCTCGAGCTCGAGGGAGTTAGTGCATACCGAGAGGCTCTCTACTCCTAGACGTCGTCGATTCTTCGAACACTTGTTAGGCGCTCGGTCACAACACCGTAACAAAATGAGAAGAGTCATATGTGCATATTGCATATATGAATGTTTAAATGTGAATTGTATGAAAGGCGTTACTGCACGATAATTGCGAAATGGAGTGCATGTGATTCTTGATTGTGATAATATATGATTTAGCGTGATTGTTTGAATATGCATAAGTTGAGTGAACCATCAATGATGGTTTCTCATTGAGTTTGCAAACTCACCCAACATTGCAACTATTTTTCAGAATTGAAGAGTACCCCGTTAGTGAGCCGGAGTATGATTACTGCAAGAGAGTCGGTGTTTGAAGTCGGGATCAGTTCACGTCTGCATTTGTGTCATTTTGACTTATGTGTAAATTTAGATTCCTCAAAAATGGTACTGAATTGTTTGAGGGCCCTAATTGATAAATATTGGTTGAAAAATGATCTTTGATAAAGTGTATGACTAAAATGGGTTTTCGTATCACGGGCCCGAATCGTTTATTTTATTTCCAGCACTCATTTGTTTTAAAAAGAAAAAAATATCATAATGAGTTTTAAAGCGCATTGGCCTTTAGCATACCACCCTCGCAGTGTCGCGGGCTCGGATATCACCGTCGATGTCGGGTTCGGGTCTCGCTGGAGTGGGATGCTACATTTGTGGTATCAGAGCCCAGAAGTACAATCTTACATGGGCTTTCTGAAAAAAAAAATAAGAAAAGAAGTGTCAAGTTACGTGCATTTAAGTCATGTCATGGCAGACAGTGACAACTGATCCCCAGTGTAGTATGTGAGTCGTATCCATAAGTATGTCTTAGTCGTTTAAGCGGTTAGAAAAGGTGAGGAAAAGAATAATGTGTTAGAATGTGAAAAAAAAAGAAGAAATTGATATCGCAAAATAGGAAAAAGTGTATGGTTCGACCAGACAGATGAATAGGTAGTGTACTAGTATTGACGGATATCTTGTGAAATACAATATTAGAGTTATATTGGGTATATCATTGAAGTTGTGAATTCATAGAGGAAAATAGAGATGTGACAATGGTAAGATTTACAGTGTATAAGGTAAATGACAATAAAGTGTTCTATAATATAGAGAAGTTACAATTGGGATTGATTACCGTGATAAGAGTTATAAATAAGGATTGGTGATTTGGAGTCAAAATATATTAAGTGCAAAATCAAGAATGATTTCATATCTGTGATATTGATTTGAGTCTTGGAAATATATGGGTATAATGCAATAATGAAAAGATTGAAATGTAGACAATGAAATTGGTAGATGAAAAGTTGTTCGGGTTTAATTGATCATCTAAGTAAATGCACACTGATTATAGGCCTATGGTAAGTGAAAATGTTAAGCTACAATTGATGAGTTAATGGATAATTGCTAGCGTAATTCTTGTCGGACAAAAAAAAAACCGTTATGCATTAGAATAAGAAACGAAAATGCTTATACTGATCAGTTGTATATGAATAGAGCTTGTATATGATCCTCACGGCGAGGACGGGAGTAAGCAGGAAGGTTGTTGAGTTCATACTATATTATCACTTTGTAAGTGTATATCGATAGTGGGATTACCATCATGGGTAAAATGATTAAGCATAAATAAATAATTTATGTGAATATGATATAGGAAGTAATCGGTGGTTCATTACATAAGCTCAGACTATAATGTCGATAGCCAAGTTTAGAATGAGTTAGAGTCGAGGCATGAGCATGTTACGAGAAAGAAGTGAGATAGTTAAAGATGTTTGTTTTGGTAATGAGCTTGAGGGGAATAAAAAGAGGGACATGAATATAGTAAGGTCCCCATGATCAAGAACTGGTACCAAAAAGAGAATGGTTATCGAAAATTAAATGCGATTACGGTGTTCTTAGCAGTATGAGCTATTAACGGGCAAATTGATGAGCATATATAAATATTGTTAGATTAGGTGTGATGATCACGGTGATGTATGTTAAGATATTAGAGGAAATAAAATTGTTTAAGTGTCATGACTTTGATTATGTAAGAGAATTACTGAATATTAAGGAAATATTAATTGCGAAGTTGAGGGGATTAAAGGTTCGTGCCTACTTTGAGCAGTTATGTTACGAAATGCGAGGTCGATATAACGATTGTGTATTCATCGTCGGTGAGTGATTTATCGTGAATAAATCGAGTTATGTAGAAATTTAGGTAAAGAACATGTCTCAATTGTGTTTGGAGTGGATAATGGATATAAGTAAAAGAAATAGATGAATTGGTATAGTTGAGGAAATTGGTCGTTATACAAGTCTCATAAGAGTGAATCTTAACCTGATTGAATGAATAAGGGATGAATTAGTATGCGAACATGGGATATTGGGAGAAGAAATAAAGATATAAGTACTGATAAAATGCGGAAGATTCCAAAAATATGTGTATGTGGAATTTGGAATTAATTAGAACTAACGGAATGCTGGATACGTTCGGAAATTGTCAAAGATTTTCTGGTTTTAGTAAATTGACAAGAATATTTGAGGAAAACGTGTGAATGTTATGACTGATGATCTTAAAGGAGACATTTGAAGAATTTACTATCTATATTAAAGTGTTCCAGTAAAGGTTATGATGTGATGTGATCTAATGAAATTGTATAAAGTGATTTTATGCACCTTGAGACAAATATAATTCCATGGGCGGTATTATGATTGATGATTTGAAATTTGTTATTCTGAGTGTGGCCTAAAGGCTTAGAGACATTAATCGTACAGGAATAGTTTGGAGATGTCTATGAATATGCAAATCGATAACGATTGAGTTATTTCGATGCAGTTGAATGATTTGAAAAGGATTATTTTGGTTACTACAAATTAAGTTAATGGTGAAAAAAAAATCAATTGCAGAAAATCAAAGGATGGGCAATAAAGTTATCAAATCTAGTGTATTATGTTCATAGTCGAACTAATAAAAAAAAAGGGGGCAAAAGAAAGTATTATTAGTTATTGGAATTTCAAGTTGGTGTGCATCAAAATGGATTGGCAAAACCCGAAGTGAGGATGCATAAATTGTAAACCGTATTGAGGAAATGAAAATAACTCCAATTTTTGAGGGAAGTGATAGGTATAGTTCAAATTAAGAAATATGGGTAATACCCATTACGGGAACTGTTAGTGAAAACTTAAGGAATAATCGAAGCTTTATGTTCTAACAAGAGCGTATGGAAAGTGTAATTGAAAGGTTAGAATGGGAAATCGAATGATTATAAGAGATTAACCAACGAGCTTGATCGCTGGAGACAAATGTGAAACTGATAATTTTGGAGTTCATTGGGATATGAGATTGAAGTCTAGTGCAAAGTGATTGTGGTATGACAATCATTATATTGGTGTCACCATTCGAAAAGGGTATAAGGGGTCTTACTGTCCAAAAGGAGTCGTTATCCCTATATTTTGTGATCAGGGCAATAAAGTGATAGGTTAAGTAATTTAAGATGGTGACACACTGAGGTTATAAATCTCATGAGATTTGTGTTTTGATAATAACGAAATCTGATAAGTAATAAATGAAATATTTTGAAGTGTGTCACCCCGGGCACAATGTACTTAGATGGAAATAAAGGTATAGTTAAGGGAAATTGAATTCGTGATGAGAGGCCTCTATGTGATTGTGGTATGAATAGAATTATGGATTGGTAAGTTAGGCCAAAACTTAAAAGATGATTTGGATTCACAAAGTGTTTCATAGATAGAATTGGAAATATTGTTAGGATTTGATATATATGTTAATTGAAAGTGACGAATTGCGCGTAATCAGGAGAAAGCAATAAAATCATGGAAAGTTTGAGAAAAGGAAAAAAAAAGTAATTGATTGTTTTGATCTCCGTTCTTTGACCGAATTTGGTCATGTAGTGAAAACAGTGAGAAACAGAGGGTAGTAATCAAACAGACTCCCTGCCTTCTGATCGATCGTATATGAAATTTCGATGGCGAAATTTTTATTAGGAGGAGAATTGTAACATCCATCACCGATGGGAAGGACATTTAGTAATTTAGGGCGGGTTAGAAGTATTAAATTATATCTCGGCATGCACATACAACATATAGCCTCTATGATTGATGGTTTGTTGCACTTGCACATGGTATACATGCATTCATGACATTTTAAACAGGTTTCAAATTGAGATCTTTTGTGAAATTTATGGGATAATTGTATTTGAAAAATTATTTGGAGTACGCCATTGAGTGTTTTACATTTTTATAGATTTATAGGAATTTTTTTGGAATTGTCCGGAGAAAATTCCCGGACCGACAAAATCGCCGGTAAATGGCCTAAATGTGTTTTTGTTGTGGAAAATGTGGTTTTCGTGTTTGAACAATTATTGAGAGTGGACTGTCATATGTTTTACAATTTTGGGCAATTTAGGTAATTTTCAAAAAATGATTGGAAAATTCGAAAATTTCGAATAAGGAAAAATCGCATGATAATGAACAAATTAGATTTTTGGTAGCGAAAATTGCGACCAAATGGTACTGTCATTTTGGATATATTATTTTGAGAATTGTTATAGAGCCATTAGCATTAGTGGGATGAAAGATTAATGGGGATTAATACTTAATTAACTAAGATTAACTAAATTTTGTCTTTTCTTCATTAAAATGCCATGTGTCCCTTTTAAATTAAATGATTTTGTCTTCTTATGTTCATCATCCACGATTTTTCCTCTTTCATATACTTAAAAAATTCATTTGGAAAGCTTTGGAAAGCTCTTCTTCCTTCTTATCCAAAACCTTGCCTCCTTTCCTTGGTATGTTTTCTCCTCCTTCGATTCTTCTTCTCATCTCAAACAAGACAAGAAGGTTTTCCTTGCTTTGGCTTGCTCCTTCTTTAAACATATCCAAAACCAAGTGAAGCCTTGAAAGGAGGATGGTGTGTATGTGTGGTGGAGTGGTTATCGTGAGTATTAGTGAGAGTTATGAAGTTGAGTTAAGCTTGGAAGATTGAAGTAGATACTTGAAAATTGAGAACTTGCAACTTGATTAAGGTAAGAGTTGTATTTGCTTTCCTTCTTTTGGTAGTTAGAAGCATGCATGGGAATCCTTTGAGCATTTATTTGATCATTATAAGGGTAGGTTTAAATGGGTTTAAATATATGCTTGTGTATGGATGAATGAATGAATAAGGTTTCCATTGATTTGGCTTGGTTTTGGATTGAGTTTGCAAGGTTAGATGCATGGAAAGGTAATGAAAGTTAATTGTGTATGTTCTGCCAAAGTTTGTTAAGTATACAAATAAATGTTGTGATAAGTTTGTGGCTGAATTAGAGGTTTAAGTGGATGCTTAGTGATGTGTTATTGATATTAGAAGTGATAGGAGTTAGGTTAATGTTGAAAGCTGGAAAATGAATCTTTGACCTATTGTAATGTTTTGATCATAACTAATTGTATAGGTGTGAAAATGAGGTGAGGTTTCTGCCTAATGAAACTTTGGGATGATGGCTTCAACTTTGTGTGAAATAGGTGTTGTTAAATGGTAAAGTTAGAAGGGTGAATTTTTGCATGGAAAGTTTCTGTTTGTAGGGTTTGTGCACAGTACCCGCATATATGACCTGATTACTTTGTTGATTTTTCTAAATTAATTGAGATGGAATTAAGGAAAATGTTCTTCATGGAAGTTGTATCATATTGAGTTAGCTTTCCATTTCCACTGATCGTGCTAATTTTCGAGTTGTATATTGGGAGATATGAACTGATTACTATTGACTGGTTTTAAGCATTTTGATGAAACCTAGCCTAAGTGTTGAGTTTGTGAGCTTGCGGATTGGAAGAAATTTTAGTAAATTATGTGAACTGAATTGGTGTGAGTGATCTTCTGCAAAGTTGCAGAGGAAGGAATTATCTTGAAAATGATATATGGTGTGTAATTTTTAGAGGTCATATTTGGGAGTTATGATTTTTCAAATATTGAACCTGCATTAGGTTATGAATTGCTGATCATGGCAGTAACTTGCATGACAGTTTTGATTTTTTTAGAAATTGAATTGGATTTTGAGTTCTTCATAAAAATTGAAGTTTAAGATCTTATCTTTTCAGGGATATAAGGTAGTGAATTTTGTGACATTTGTGCTAAGAGTTATGCTGTTTGGAAAATTACTGTCCAGATTGGTTGATTTCAGTAGACAGATTCTTTGTGGAATTGTTTGACCTAGTTAGCAAGTGATTTTGATTTTGGGTTGTTCATCAAAGTTGTAGATGACATTGTGAACTTATTGAGCATATTTATGTGGTAATTTCTGGCTGAAGAATCTGAGAGTTATGGAAATTGCAATGTACTGTCTGTTTTAATGGGATTTGAGTAGGCAGTAGCTTTGAAGGGATTTTTGACACCCTTAGGGGTGAAATTGATTTTTATGGTCTTCTTGATAATTGTAGAGGTTTTTATGATCTTTCCAACAAGGTATGATTTGTATTTTTCTGAATTGTGTGCTAAGAGCTATGGATGTTGGAAGTTGGATTAGAAATCAGGAAAAAAAAGAGGAATGGGAATGTGGAATCACGCCCGGTTGCTAGGGCGACGCCTCGCCCTAGCAACGAGGCTCGGAGGGACGGCATCGCTAGGGCGACGCCTCGCCCTAGCGACGAGGCCAGATTCTTTGCTATTTGGTATTTTGTGATTTCTTGCTTCTTTTGTCAATTTCTTTCCGTCCGACGTCAGATTGACTGATTCTTGAGGCATCAGATTAGTAGAACATTTAATTTCATTTGTGAGAAATTGTGAATTTTGGACGGGAAATTGGCGTGGCCCGGGTAACGGAGCCTTTAATCACTATTTTTGTTTAATTGGGGACCTATAGAGGTCAGAATTGCATGCAAATCAACGCCTAATAGGTTTCTAATTTTAGGCGGATTTTTCTAATAGAAAAAAATGGGATTAGGTAGAATATCATGAACATGTATTGTGCACCTGCAAATTTCTTCATATGCATTATTAAATAGTTACGATTGGACAAGAGGTAATGATTATATTTTCTGATTATTATAGAGGCACATTTGGAGCGTCGATCTACCGACGTTATTGAGACTTCAGATATTAGCTCGAAATGCGGTGAGTAATCTAGTTGGTTTCTCAACCTATATGTGTTTAATTTATTGCACAGATGCCATGTGGAGTTAAGGTTGGATATATGTGATTACTTTTAATTGATTTTGGACCATGGGTGTTCGAAATATTGAAATGTGATATAGAAGTGCAAATGTGAATAAATGTGTATGAATGCATTAGCGAATTGAATGGTAAATGTGTTAGTGAAATGAATTGAATCTGCATATGATTGAAATACCGGACCAAAGGTCCGAGAGAAATGGAAAATGGTATTGAAATGGAAAATGACTGAAATGGAAAGTGACATATGCATTCATGCATAATTGAATGATCGAGATAAAACGATTGTGAGCAAGCGATAGCGTAATGCCGTGGTATCGCTTGCCCCCGAGGTGGTGCATACCCTGAGGGCTCTCCCACGCAGTGCTCGGATACTACAGGCTCACTGTATTAGGGCTTCAGGCCCACCGAAACATCTTATTGAACCGAGCCTCGAGCTCGAGGGGAGTTAGTGCATACCAGAGGGCTCTCCTACTCCTAGACGCGTCGATTCTTGAACACTTTATTAGCGCTCGGTCACAACACCGTAACAAAATGAGAAGAGTCACGTGTGCATATTGCATATATGAATGTTTAAATGTGAATTGTATGAAAGGCGTCTTGCTGATAATTGCGAAATTGGAGTGCATGTGATTCTTGATTGTGATAATATATGATTTAGTGTGATTGTTTGAATATGCATGAGTTGAGTGAACCATCGATGATGGTTTCTCATTGAGTTCATAAACTCACCCAACTTTGCAACTATTTTTCAGGAATTGAAGAGTACCCGTTAGTGAGCTGGGAGTATGATTCTTTAAGAGAGTCGGTGTTTGAAGTCGGGATCAGTTCACGTCTGCATTTGTGTCATTTTGACTTATGTGTAAATTTAGATTCATAAAATGGTACTGAATTGTTTGAGGCCCTAATTGATAAATATTGGTTGAAAATGATCTTTGATAAAGTGTATGACTAAAATGGGTTTTAAGTATCACGGGCCGAATCGTTTATTTTATTTCAGCACTTTCATTGTTTTAAAAAAAAAAAATATCATAATGAGTTTTAAACTGCATTGATCGCTCTAGCATACCACCCTCATGGTGTGAGCTCGGATATCACCGTCGATGTCGGGTTCGGGTCTCATGAGGTGGGATGCTACAAATTGGTTTGTGAGTCCTTCATGGAACTTGTAGAGTTTTCTGTGATCTTTCCAATGAGACTAAATTTGTCACATTTGGACATTTGTGTGAAAAGTTAGGTTTTGTGAAAGAAGAGAGGGAAATAGGTGCAAATGTGATTTTCTTTAAATTGTAACTTTTTGTTTTAATTTGACCCTTTTATCATTCTTTTGTGAATAATTTGTTCATCCGATCTCCGATTGACCTGATTCTTGAGGCATCGGATTTGTGAAATATTTAATTTCATTTCTATCTAAAATTGGGAATTTTTAAAGATAAAATTGACGTGAATTGGTTAGGTCAAAGTGAGGGAACCGGGTAATTATTTTCTGGTCCATGTTTTATTAATAATTGGACATTTAGAGATCCGAATTGAGTGATTTTAGTGTCTATGGATTCCTAATGCATAGAGGAATTTTTCTATCAATGAGAGGCTGCCTAGGTTACTTTTGTGTATTGGTTTATCGATCGGGAGTAATAGACCCGAAAGTATGGTTTTAGGAAAATTACAATAAGCATAAATTGCGAGTTTAAGAATTTTAGTGCGACTAAACCCTAGGCATACTTGAGTTGTAATCTTGGAATGACTTTTGAGATAAAATTTATAGATTGATACCGGGATAGTCATGAACATGCATCGTACATATATATGCGTCAATGATTATAATTGTGCAAAATTATTAATGTGTGTGCAACGTATTGCATAAATGGGTTATGCAGGTTACAAGCCCACAGTCAGGCGTTTCCAGAATGTCAAAGCAATTGCTAATCTGGAGCGTACTGTGAGTAGACTGAGATGGTCTCCTTTCATTATGTTTTCTATTTGAATTTGCATTGATTGCTTGCTAAATGTTTTATATTAATGGTGATGAATTGTGAATTGACTATGGATTCCGGATAGAAGGTCCGATGACTGTATACTAGGGAGTTGTGTTATTGAAATGCTACTTGTATGTGAATTTGGGACCTACGTGTTGTAAATGTAATTAATTGTGACATATGCATGCATACGTGCATAATAATGTGAGTGATTGTGACATATCTTTGTAGCACCCACTCCCGCGAGACCCGAACCCGATATCCATTGTGATATCCGAGCCCGTGACCATGAGGTGGCGTACTAAACGATCATTACCTTGTTAACCAAAAATCGTATGACATTTTTTCTTTGAAAAACATTAGAGTCGCGTGACATTATCTTTTCTTTCAAAAGCAGTAGAGTCGCGAAGCAATCATTGACTTGGCCCAATTATAACAAAACATTTTCAAATATTAAACCATTTCACTGATAAAACAATTTCACTCATTATTAGCACTCATTAGTGCTCAGTTACTCTATATAATTACATGTAAACAATTGGGCCTACTAAATACCAAATGAATACACTAATGCAGAAACTGAACGACACTGATCCCGACCCGATACTCTATCTTGCTAGCAGTATACATACTCCCGTGTGTCCAACGGGGTACTCTCCATTTCCTGAAAAATAGATGCAATGTTGGGTGAGTTTGCGAACTCAAATGAAAACCATCATTGATGGTTCACCCAATTCATGCATAAACACACAATTTACCAATTATCACATACAATCACAATTCCACGAATGTAAGGCGTATCGCCTTTCATACAGTCCACATTTAATCATACCATATATGCAATGCACATGAGACCCTTTCCATTTTCATTACGTTGTTGTGACCGTGCGCCTGAAACTGTCCCAGTGATGGGCACATTGCGTTGAGCCAGTGGCTCGAAAACGTGGGCTTGAAGCCTCGATACATTGAGCTGAGGCTCAAATACGTTGGACTGAGGTCTGTGCGTTGGTGAAAGCTCTCATATACGTTGGGCATGATATGCCCTGATACGGTGCTGCTCGGTCACAACTGCCTTTATCTGGATCATGCCATTATGCATGAATGCATATGCTCTAATTCCCATTTACGTTCGGTTATAGTTCAGTGACCAATTTTGTTTCTTCGGACCTTCGGTCCGGTGTTTCAGTCCTATACATTTACAATTTATTGCATCCTACCATATCATATTAAAAGTCACATCCAATGTATCAAAATGACAATTTTAACACTTCAATATTTATTTCCCATTCCCTCGGACCTTTAGTCCGAGATCTCCAATGTACTTATTCACAAACAGTACACACAAATAGCACTTCAATAACAGTTTCCAAATATTTGAGACACCTATGGTCCAAATCAATCAAAATCAAACACACATAAACCCCCATTATCTCCACATGGCATAATTGCAAAATCTTAAACACATAAAGGTTGAGGAACCAACTAGGTTACTCACCTATTACTAGAAGCTAATGCCGGAAGTTTCCGCCCGTCGATCCGACGACGCCCACTTGGGCCTCTATAAGAAATAGAGAAAGAGCGGGTCACTCTGAGATGCAATTTGTGCACATGTAGGTGAAATATGCATGTTCATGAATTTTCCGGCCCTAAATCCAAATTTCCCATAATAAAATCCGCCTAAAATTAGAAATCTAATGGCGCCGACGGTCGCGCATTCGGACCTCTATAGTCCCCAATTAAATAAAACAGTGACGAAAAACAATAAACCGGACCCACGCAAATTTTCCGTCCAAAATTCCCAATTTCCCATGAAATGAAATTCAATGTTTCACTAATCCGATGCCTCAAGAATCAGGTCAATCGGATGTCGGACGGAAAAGTTATGAGCAAAAGAATCACCAAATACCAAATAATCAAATAATAATAAAACAATATATACATATTGCAAGCGCCTCATGGGCGAGACGTCGCCCTCGCGAGGCCGACTCTTTTTGCCTCGTCGCGAGGCGGCGTCGCCCTCATGAGGCCGACTCATTTAGCTTAAATCATGAGGCGCGAGGCGCCTCCATGACCGAAGCCGACTTACCTCGCCTCGCGAGGTTCCTCTACTCCTTGCCCTTTTCCTGTTTTCAATCCAAATTTCCAGCAACCATAATTCTTAGAACACAATTCAGAAAAATGCAAACCATAGCTTCTTGGAAAGATCATGAAACCCTCTACAATTCTCAAGAAGACCATAAAAATCAATTTCACCCCTAAGGGTATCAAATATCCCATCAAAGCTACTGTCTACACAAACCTCTCAAACAGTGCAATACTTTGCAAATTCAGTAACTACTCATTTCCTCAGTCAAAAATAACACAATAAATATTCTCAGTAAGTTCACAATGTTATCTCCAACTTTCATGAACAACTCAAAATCAAATTTACTTACTAACTAGGTCAAACAATTCACCAAAGCATCTGTCTACTAAAGTGTCCCAATCTGAGCAGTAAATTTCCAACCAGTATATCTCCTAGCACAAATGTCAAAAAAATCACTACTTTATATCCCTGAAAAGATAAGATCTCAAACTTCCATTTTCATGAAGAACCCAAATTCCAATTCAACCTCTAACAATTTCAAATCTGCCAAAAAATGTACTGATCAGGGCAGCAGTGAGAAACCTAATGTAGGTCCAGTTTTACAAATTCATTACTCCCAAATCTGACCTTCAAAATTGCTTGCCATATATCCTGTTCAAGATAATTTCTTCCTCTACAACTATTCAGAAGATCACCAAAGCCAATTCAAGTCACAAAAATTGCTAAAATTGCTTCCAATTAGAAAGCTCACAAAATCGACAATTAGGCTAGGTTTCCACAAATGACAGAAAATCAGTCAACATTCCACAATGCATAACTCCCAATATACAGATCGAAAAATAGCAAAATCAGTGGGAATGGAACGATAACTTAATATGATTCAACTTTCATGAAGACCATTTTCCCAAATTCCATATCAATTAATTTAGAAAAATCAGCAAAACACTTTGGTCATAGTTTCGGTTACTGTTCACAGACACTAAAACAGGAACTTTCCATGCAAAAATTCGCCCTTCTAGAATTACAATTTAACAACACCTATTTCATACAAAATTGTAGCCAACATCCCAAAGTTTAATTGGGCACAAACGTCACCTCATTTGCACACCTACACAATAAGTTATGATCAAAACATTACAATAGGTTCAACACCAAATTTTCCAGATTTCATCCTTACCTCTTCCTCTTCCATTCTATCACTTTACCTACATCAACATACACTCATTTACACCTCCAATTCAACCACAAAATCATTACAACATTTACTTACATGATTAAACAAGATTTGGCAGCACATACACAAGTAACTTTCCTTAGTTTTCCATTCACCTAGACTTCCAACAAGCAAGCCAAAACCAAGCCAAAATCAATGGAAACCATTCATTCACTCATCCATACACAAGCATACATTTACATCCATTCAAACCTACCATTATCATCATGAATAAATGCACAAGTACTTCCCATGAATGCTTCTAACTACCAAAGAATGAAGACAAACACAATTCTTACCTTAATCAAGTTACAAGCTCTCAAATTCTCCACTTTTCAAATCACTCCAACTCTTTACCTCTCACCCAAGCCTATGGTCATCACTTCACACATACACAAATCATCATCTTTACAAGGCTTGAGTTTGGTTTTGTGTGAATAGGAAGGAGGAGCAAGCAAATGAACAAGAAATTTCTTGTATGGAGAAAACACCAATGAAAGAAGGAGAAAAGAACACCAAGGAAGAAGAAGAAGCAAAGCTACGGATGAAGGAAGGTTAGGCTTTTAAAGTAGTTTGTTTAAGTCATTCCCAATGAAGAATGTCGAAATGAGTGAAGGATATAAGACAAGTTTAATAAATGAAGAGGACACTTGTCCTTTAATGAAAAAAGCCAACAAATAATCCTATTTAATTAAGTAAAAGAATATTAATCCCAATTAATCTTTAAGCCATCTTATGCTAATGGCTCTTTAAAAATTCCTAAAATCATTTATCCAATAATCTCATGGCAGTCCCTTTTCAGTACAGAAAAATCCATACTCAGTCAGCCAGTTGGAATTTTTCGGTCCGGGCAAGTACCCCGAAAAATTCCAGAAAAATTCCCACAAATCCCTAAAAATATAAAACACTCAATGGCACACTCAGAATAATTTTTCAAACACAAGAACCACGTTAATCACACTAAAATTACATTAGGCACGAAAACCGGGAATGTCATGTATGCATGTACAGTAATTTCATATGCACAAATGATACTGTGTATCAATCCTATTATGCATGAACAGTCCCATGAAATCTCAATCTAGCACATCCTATACCAATTTACTATTCTACCCTTCCAGTAGGGGGGGGATGTTACATATGCACTTCATTCATGAATGCATATTCAAATAAAGACAGTTGTGACCTGAGCAGCCACCGATTAGAGCTTTAAGCTCAACGAGTGAAATTGACCCTCGAACTCATTATTGATTTCAGAGCCTTTAGCTCAACGCTTAATAAGTCCTATAGGGGACAGTTCAGGCGCTCGGTCACAATACCATAATAATTAGAAAAGTGCCACATGAATATTTCATCTGCATTTGATTAAATATGTTGGCTTGAGTGAAAGGCAAACTGTCTTGTACTTATGGGAAATACGTGTGTTCTAAATGTGCACCATATGATCGATGCATTTCAATGCATAAGTGTATGACAGATAATGGCTGTTGTGACCAGAGTCACCACCGATCAGAGCTTTAAACTCAACGAGTGAAAATGAGCTTCGAACTCATAAGTGATTTAGAGCCTCAGGCTCAACGTTTAATGAGCCCTGTATCCTCCAAACGGATAAGGGACAGTTATTAATGAGTCCTACATGGGACAGTTTAGGCACTCGGTCACAACAAAATAATAAATGAAAAGTAAGTCTCATGTGCATTGCATAGGCATAATAGGAATGATTGAGTGTATCGAATATGACTAATTTGGATGTGCAATATTGTATACGCATGAATGTGCAATACTATGAATGTGAATTATGAAATAAAACGAAATGTGTGAATCTTGTATTGTGTGAATGGGTGAACCATCGATGATGGTCACTCACTGAGTTCGCAAAACTCACCCAAAATTTGCAATTATTTTTCAGGACCCAGAAGAATACCCCGTTAGGCAATGGGTGTATAACAACCGCCTGTGAGTGAGAGAAGAGGTCAGGATCAGTTCGCGTCTGCATTAATGTCTATTAAATTATGTATAAAATTGTATTTTTTGAATTTTTGTATAAATGATTAGGTTAATTTGTAAATTCAATGGGCTAAATTAATTTGTATTTATGAAAAGGGCCCCCGTGGTCATTGTACTTATTAGTGCATGTGTATGTTAATTGATTTCCGCGTATTGTATGTTTGTGTTTAAAAAAAAATACTGAGTTTGGACTGAGTGATGTAGCACGTCACCCTCACAGGGCACGGACTCGAATATCATCGTCGATGTCGGTTGAATCAAATGCGGAGTGGGTGTTACACTATCGATTCTAGATATAAAGTAACTATATTAGCAATTGTAAATTTTTAGCATAAACAAAGCAGAAAAATAAATACGAAATTAAACAGATCAACATCAAAATTTGGTAACACAGTTTGACACACTTTGTCTACATATGTGGAGCTCTTACATAGCTTAATTACTTTCACGAAAGTACAATAGATTTACACAAGGCCTTATTAAGCCGACACCCCTTAATCCTTGGAACTATCTCTCAACCTTGTTTCCTGTGAAAGATTTTCCCACCCGATAGCATGATCGACTCATGTTAACCTCAACAGAAGATTTTTCTCTACTACTCTTAATGAAAGACAATTAATTAAAATAATTAAAATGATCAATCAACTAAGGAAAGAATAACAAAACACTTCAGATAAAAAAAGGACTTCCCTATAAGTTCAACTTCCGGAAATATATCTGAATAATTGTCCACCTATTAGGTTGATCCATGCCAACTTCAGAATCAGGTCACAACTGCTCAGTCAACAAGTAGTTCACAATAGAAGACACACCCAATTCTTAGAGACAATCCAGCTGTGAAATACTCAAGGAGATGAATGTTCAACGTGAATAGCTCCCAAAAAAATTAATGTAAAATCGATAAACTCCCAAGCTAGAAAAACCACAAGTAATCCTCAAAAGTTGTCCAATTGTGAGTTACTCCAGCAACTCAATACCAAACCGTGAACACCAAGGCTTCACTCTCACATGATTAATTAAAAGCTTGTAACACACACTACAAAATATTTCACACTTAAGCTTTCAACACCAAGAACTTCCAATCACTCCGTATGGCATAAGACACACATATTTCACCCAAAAATCAATCAACCGTGTATCATCGACGCAGAACTCACGCACACACTCGGCTATATTTTCAAAATTCAATTAACGCACACCCACCAAAATTTCTGCACTACCCCAACAATGACACTTTCGTAATCCACACCACATTTTACCAAGATACACATCAATTAGAGATAAAACTCTATCACAATTAGAAGATTATCCCGAATAATTTTTTGAATCCAAGTTAATTAAGGATTAACAATTAGCTATCAGTGTCCAATTAATATCTTATAGGTCCAATTAATAAACAAAATGTCAAAACAAAATAAGTAGATATATATCATATATCTAACATTTTCAATGTCAAAAGAATGTGTCCTGACTTATCATGTTAATCTATAAAATGCTTGGGAAAAAGGTTGGTTAAGATTCTCTTCTTTGTTAGGTTCTTCAAAAGTAGCACGTGTATTGTAATATTCTTCTTCGATGTGTATCAAGCATTGTAAGAGTAGTATATATAATTGAGAAGTCGGAACCGAGTTCAATGCCATAGAGATTGTACTACGACGCTCAGTAAGACCTATCTTAATGAAATATGTATAAGAATGAAAGGTAGATTTTCATGATCACTTTTCAAGCTTGATGGTAATCTAAAATTTTGGGAATTTGTAATAATAATTTGGATAAACTTTTCGTGTTGAAAGAATGTTACTTATCTTCTTAATCTACAAAAGATTGGGGAAGAAACAGTAAAGATTCTCTCCTTTGTTAGGCTCTTCAAAAGTAGCGTGTATGCAAGATTCCTTCGATATTTATCACGCATTGTCGAGTAGTATATATAATTGAAGCCCGAACACGAGTTCAAGCCAATACAGATTGTGTGTGTACACCCATTTCTTAGCTAAATCAACTTGTCAAGATGCGGTGAAGAGCGCCCAAAGTGGTTATACATGGAACGACTATAGAGCGCTTCAAAGAGTGGTTGTTGAAAACATATGATGTCGACCACGACGGAAAAATAAGCGAGAAGAGCTCGCAAAGCCATCCGTGCCGGAGGCTGGTTTGCAGTCGGAAGGGCAAGCGTGAGTACTGGCTGACCGACTAATCATAACGGCTATATCGACCCCAAAGAAGTCGGACAAAGAACAATTTTAAGAGGTTCGCAGAAAGCACTTGGGTGTCAAGATTTACGACCATTAATACTATATAGTAGTTCTGCAACCTTGTTAATCGGGAGTTGCTCACTGTATGTCTCACTCTCTATCTAATGATCTCGGTGATGTGTTGAAGTTTCCATTTCATATCTATGAATAAGCTTGATTACATGACATGATGACAAATCTCGATCCTTAGATATCAAGTTAAACTGTTGGGAATTTGGAGTAAGAGTATTTAAATAATAGCATTCAACAAGCCACTTAAGAGACAGATGGGCAAAAGAAAATGCAAGGTCATCAATTCATATAATGAAACGAAAAAACTAAACTAAAAAATTCCAATGACATAAAAGATTTACCCACAAATTTTAATTTGAAATTGTGAGCTTCATCCAATTAACATAAACTTTTAATTGTCCTATTTTCTTGTAGTGTATACACGTCATAGGTTCAAGACATAAACCAATCAAATTTGTATAGAAAACTAGGTACTTTTCCAACTTCCAACCAAGAAGTCTACAAATTGTTTCAAGAACATAGACAAAACACTATGGAAGGCCCGTGTCTTGCCAAACTCGGTGCTCGACATCTTCCGTAAAAATTATTTCAGAACATAGACAAACACGGTAAAAGATCTTCAAGGACATTCAAGTGACCACCAAAAGTTGATAGATATGCTATTCCATATCAAATGGAAAAGTAAGGTTGATTTGAAAGGGTTGGCTCATAATACACTATATATCTTGCATCAATGTTATGGATTCTAAAATGGAATTTTATGCATGTTGGAGGCCCAATGTAACATGCATCGACCGTGATCACTAATCACCACGCCAAATCTGAGTTACTTAATATTCCAGTAAAGTAATAAGAATTAGACTTAAACGATTCACGAAGTCCGTTGGGGACGAGATGAATGATTGGATTAACACTTCCAACCATATAGTATAATTTAGGTCAAGCTTTTTATATTTTTTGTTTTACTCTTATTATAATATAATAATTGAAAGTTGTTTGCTAAATTTTAAAGGATTAAGTAATCTTTATTTCATAGAAACATAAGGGATCACCTACGCCAATATCATCCTGGACATTATGGCGGTTGTTGAACCACAAGTATTGGATTAAAAGCTTAGCAGATAATGTAAAAGGCATGTTTTAATTACTCTACGTGTATTGAGTCTTCGCTTCTCAAAATTATAATCTATAACATGACAAGTACTAAAACAACATTTCAATAGATATATATTACAAGATAATTTACAATGTTATTGGTTCTGCCGGATTCTGGCAGGATAGAACGTTGTCGTTGTGCTCCATGTGATTGACTGTCTTCTGTGGTGAATTCAGTATGAAGATACCTACAAAACAAAGAAGGCTTGACGGGGGTTGTGTCCCGATTAGCCCTCCGGCGCCAAGTCGGTTTTACGGTGAATGTGAGGTTGATAAACACGAGAAAGCTAGGTTAATGATTGTGCGTACCTACATTATGAGAATAATACCTTTTATATGGTTTTTCAGCCAGGTTTAGGTCTTTACGATTCGCATGTGAGATATTCTTCTACTGTTGGGCCATGGATATGTGGGTCAGGCCCGAATTAATTGGTGGATGTGAGACCGATCGATCGGCCTGTGGGATTGGGCTCGGGTCCAATATAGCCGACCCAACCATAAGCCCCCCTACTCCTCGAGTCTGAGCGAAGAGCAGGGTCGAAGGAGTATGTTGGACGTTGGCGTTCGTCGGTTTCCTCATAGCTCGTAAGCAAGGCTGCTCGTAAGGTGGTTGATCGGTCAGGTATTGGCCTTATAACCCGGTCATGGGATTGCTCGGGCAGTTTCGATCGGTCGGGTGCCGACTAGTCGTGCTCGATCGTCAGATTGGGGTCGATTGATTGAGGCCCCGATGATCGGTCTCGGCACTTCTCGCGTGATGACTTGCGCTATGGTAGGTCGATAGCCATCATTGGCGTGGCGCTGACTTGAAACATTTATTATTTGACGACGCGTTCTCGATAATGTTCGTAATCAAACGACGTCCTTGTAACCGTTGTCTGGTATCCCGTCGTCCTTTCAACTACCGCTCCTTTCCGGATTTGAACAACCCTAATTCTTGTGGCTTAGATCATGCCGCGTGTCTGAGCATAGCTCGGATTTTCCCGTGTCGTAGTCCGATTGGGTCACTTTCGAGTGTTCCTTCTGCCTACCCTCTATAAATACTCATAGTCGACGAGTTGTGGCGGTTTTTACCTTTTGCTTCGTTCTCCCGCTTACACTTTGTCTTCGCTTGTTTTTTGTCGTTCGCGGTTCCATAAATTTCCTTTCACTTGATCGTCCGATTTCCTGTTTGAACCCCGATTAGGTACGTCCTTTTCTTTATTCCTCTTCTTTTCAAAAGTCTTTTCTTGGTGAACATGTCGACGGGTAGTTCGGGAGCATAGTGGAGTGCGGAGGAGATGTCGATGAGAGAGAAAAGATGGTTTAGTTGTGGAGTTGCCGCTAAAGACAAAGATCGTCGATGACCGTGGGGAGTTGAACAAATTGACTCTTAAGTATAATATTCCTACGTCTTGGGGCCCCGACCGGCCTTTAGGAATGGCGGATCCACAAGAACTTCAAGGATACTTCGCCGTCTCGAGGCTTTTTCTCGATGGGCGGCATGAGGCTCCCTGTGACGCCGATTATTGACGAGGTGTGCGCCATGTTGGGTTATTGCCGAGCAAATTCCTCCGAGCAGTTGGAGGTTTATAAGCGGGTTGGCATTCTTTGTGCCATCGCTTCGCCATCCGCCTATTAGTCGGTGATTCTGCGCCATTTCACGAGGATGAGCCATAGTCAGAGCTCGGTGGAATCCCTACGCAATATAAAGATGCTCGGTATCGCCCGGCCAGGACACCCTCAAAAATTTCTTCTGGCGGACCAAGTATTTCTTTGTGAAGCCCAGGATCTTCCTCACGAGTGCCGACCATGGAGGTATCCTCTGGTAGCAATGGAATGATTAGTCGACCTTGTCCCTTAGCGAGGAGGAGTGGGAGGTGGTCCGTCGTATCAAGGAGCTCGGCGGAATCGATTTTGCTCGACTCATTCAGGGATACCCCAGGGGGGCCTCGGCCGATTCTTTCCTCGTCGACCCCCCTCCTCGTATTAGCGGGCTAAAGGAAGAAACCGCCCCGTCCGGTTGACTCCTCGTGATTGTATTAATTGTCGAACTTTTGTGCATTAGTTTTGTTCTCTAACTCAATTTATCATTGTGCAACCATGGTGAGGATGGGAGCTCGAGCTTCTACGTCAAGGAAGCAGGCCTCTCAGAAGAAGAGGAGTGAGGCGGAGACCGGTGAGGGCGCCGCTTTGTCTGCGGGGTTGGTCTCCTCGGCTGTGCCGGCGGGTGCTCCCCCTGCCGGGGACCTTCCTATTGCGTCGGAGCCATTGCCGATTGTACCAGTGGTAAAGGAGGAGGAGGAGGACGGGTCCTCCTCTTAAGAGGAAGAAGGTTGGTTTCGGTTTGGTGACCTTCCATCCCGCCTGCCCGGTCAAGCCGGAGCAGTAAGCAGAAGAAAGGCAAGGAGAAAGGCGCGGTAGTGAGCCTTAGGCGGTGGAACTGCCATCAAGTTAGGCAGGGCGTGTCGATCGGGGACCTCGAGGTGTCCCTTACTTACCGAAGGGTTACTCCCCGGCGGACGAGCGATTCATGGAGAAGAAAGGTAACTGGGTTGGGTTCTCACTGTTCGTCTTGGTATGCGGGCTGCGATGATGTCCTTTGCCATCTTCGGCGTTTGGAGACTCTGGACCGAAGTCCAGGATCTCCATGATCGAGATGAAGGGTTTGAAAGACGAGCTGTCGAGGTGAAGGAGGAGAGACCTCCTTGAGCTAAAAACGTCCGCCTGAAGAGGAAGAAGGCCCAGGAGGGAGATGAGAGCTTTGGCTCGGACCGGCGAAGTTGAGAAGGAGAGAGGAGAAGAGAGAGAGAGGAGGAGAAGGAGAATGAGGAGTGGAGGAAGGCTGTGAGGCGGAGAGGAGATCAACAAGAAGTGCATGAAGACCGCCATTCCGCCGTGGTGGATAGAGATAGGCCGAAAACCTGCGGGAGGTGCGGTGCTCTGTCGTGGGAGCAGCATGGATTAAGCGATCAGCGATGGAAGAGGCGGTTCTTATGAGGAGAGTTTGGAGCTCGCGTGAGGTAACCTCTCGGTTTTGAAGAGGGCTCTGAGCTCCATGCTCTGAGGGGTGGAATGCCCTTCATTCAAGTCTATCTTGGTAGCTTATTCCCATGACTTTGGGCTTTCTTTGGAGGAGATCCAAAGAAAGTCGAGGGAGAACCTGGCGATGTTCGAATGAAAAGCTAGATCTCGACTCAAGAGGAAGAGCTCCCTGGTGAAGATGTTCCTTGAGTTGCTCCCGGTCCTCCTCCTGTTCTCATTGTGTAGCTCTCGGAGAGGAAGAGCTTACTAGTGAAGATATCCTCCGGTTGCTCCCGGGTCCGCTCCTACTTCGCCGTCTCTTCCGCCCGCTTCGAGGCTTCCCTGGTATTCTCCTTCTCCTTGGTTATTAGTAGTTCCCTTCTCCCATGTTGTAGAGCTCACTTTGGTGGGGCTTGTGGCGAGGATCAATCCACATAATAAAATTCTTTTTGAAGTTACTTTAGTGTTTTCGCTTTACATTTTCGATCATAGTGTAGTTTGGTAAAATCGCTCATGGCCAATCCGGCCGAGGTCGATCTATAATTGAGGCCGAGCTACGGTCTCGGCGATTCTGCTTATGGCGACCGATCGACCTTAGTCAATCCGTATCGAAGCGGCGAAAGGTCCCAAGGATCTTGTCTTGGCGACCCGACCGGCCGTAGTCGATCTATGGAGAATGCCGGCGATGGCGATGGCGAGGTCCCAGGATCTTGTCTTGGCAATCGACCGACCGTGGTCGATCTATGGAGAATGCCGGCGATGGCGATGGCGAGGTCCCGAGGATCTTGTCTTGGCGACCGATCGACCTTAGTCGATCTATGGAGAATGCCGAGCGATGGAGATGGCGAGGGTCCCAAGGATCTTGTCTTGGCAACCCGACCGACCGTGATCGATCTATGGAGAATGCCAAGCAATTGGCGATGGCGAGGGTCCCAAGGATCTTGTCTTGGCGACCCGACGATCGTGGGTCGATCTATGGAGAATACCGAGCAATTGGCGATGGAGAGGGTCCCGAGGATCTTGTCTTGGCGACCCGACCGGTATGGTCGATCTATGGAGAATCCGAGCAATTGGCGATGGCGAGGTCCCAAAGATCTTGTCTTGACGACCCGACCGATCGTGGTCGATCTATGGAGAATGTCGGCGATGGTTACTGGATTTTCTATTATTTGCCATACATGATTGAATTCTTTATTGCCAAAATCTGAAAACCCTTTATTGATAATAATGAGGCGGTAGGGTTAAAAACACATGTCTGCAGGGACGGAAAAAGGTACCCACATGTATACAAAAATGATAATAAGAAAAGATTAACTAAAGTAAAACTTATCTATTGGTAAACGCCTTCAAGTTATGTGAGTTTCAAGGCCTTGGTAGAAACTTCCCTTTCTCATCGCTGAGGATGTAAGAACCATACCCGACACGCTAATCACTTTCGGTAAGGTCCTTCTCACGTCTGTCCGAGCTTTCCGGGATGCTTTCGATCGCCTCGCTTTTAGTAGGGCGTAACCACCTACCTTTACATCGCTCGACCTTGACCCTTACATTGTAGAACTTGGTCGCCTTTTGCACGATGGCTTCGAGCGGCGGCCCCTTTTCTATCCTCGCTAAGGAGAACGAGCTCTGCTCTGCGGGCTTCATCATTCTGCTCTTCTTCATAGCCCGACACCCTTTGATTGTACAATGTCACCTCTATTGGAACTAGGGCTTTTGCCCCGAAGGTCATCCTGAACGGTGTTTCTCCTGTGGCTCCGTTCGGTGTGATTCTATATGCCCACAATACTTCGTCTACTTCTTCCACCTGTGTCTTTCGGTAGTCCGGGCATTTTGAGGCGTTCATTATCTTTTTGTTGGTGTTCTCTGCGAGACCGTTACTTTGGGGATGGGCTACGAAGTCAACCGTGGTTTGATCTTTAGTCGATCGCAAAAATCTCTAAACTTGTGGTTGTCGAGGCTGCCACCATTATCCGTAACCAACACCATAGGCATCCGAGTGGCATAGTATATTCTTCTTTATGAAACTTTCCACTTTCCCTCGGTGATTGTGGCGGCGGACTCGCTTCTACCCACAGTGAAATATTCCACCGCCACTATCGGAATTTCTTTTGTCCGGGCCGAGAGGAAGGGCCCCAAGATATCCGGTCCCCATTGGGCGAAAGGGATAGGATGGCTCACGATTTGCATTCGCTCGATCGGCTGGTGAGACAGGCTGCTGTTTCTCTGGCAGGCCTCACATCGGTCGACCTTTTCCTGACAATCTCTTCTCATTGTCGGCCAGTAGTACCCCTATCTGATCAATCGGTGAGCCAACATTCTGCCCCCTATGTGATTTCCGCACATCCCTTCATGGACTTCGGCCATTGCCTGCTCGGCTTCTTCTTCATTCAAGCATCGAAGCAGCGGTCAGTCGTAAGACCGCTTATATAGGGTACCGTTGACGATCGTGTATTCGGATGCCTTTATCCTTAAATTCTTGGCCTCTGACGCGTCCTCCGGTTGCTTTCCTTCTAAAAGGTACTGCGTGATCGGTTCTGTCCAACTCGACCGATCGATTCTCACGTTGAGAACTTCCTCGACTTTCTGAATGCTAGGCCGATCAAGTCGTTCGACTAGAACATTGTTTATGGCATCAAGGTCGGAAGCCATTTTCGAGAGCGCATCTGCTTTAGCATTTCGAGCTCGTTCTATTCTGCTGATTGAGTGCTGTTCGAAATTGCTCAATTCCTATTTTACTAGCTCCAGATACTTGATCATGTTGTTCCCCTTGGCCTCATACTTCCCGGTGACTTGGCCTACCACCACTTGGTTGTCGCTATATATCTTCAGGTGCTTCACCCCATCTCCACAGCTAGTTGAGGCGGTTATCGAGCCTCATATTACGCCTCGTTATTGGAGGCCTTGAATTCTAGCCGAAGGGCGTATTCCACCTTTTCATCCATATGCGGGCTGACCAGCACTACTCCCGCTCCGCATCCCTCGGCATTGGATGACCCGTCGACAAACAAGCTCCAGGCGGGGAAAGGCTCGTCCTTCGAGCTAGGTTGGCTCATCTCTGCAATGAAGTCTGCCAACACCTGCGCTTTAATGGTCGTGCGGGGCTTATACTGTATGTCGAACTCTCCCAGTTCTACCGCCCACTTTATCAGTGCCACCTGAAGTTTCGGGCTTTTGAAGGCCTTGCCTGAGGGGTTGATCATTCCACACCTCAATGGTATGACTTTGGAGTAAGGCCTCAACTTCCTAGCTGCCATTATCAAAGAGAGGGCTAGCTTCTCTATGGGCGTATATCGCGTTTCTGGCCCGGTCAACACTTTGCTGACATAGTAGATGGGATGCTACTCATTTCCTTCTGATCGGATAAGTACCGCACTGATCGACCCCTCCATAATCGCCAAGTATAAAATCAGGTTCTCCCCCTCTACCGGGCTTTGCAGAATAGGCGGGCTAGACAAATATTGTTTTAAGTGTTGGAAAACTTTTTCGCACTCATCCGGCCATTGAAACTGGGTCACGTTAAGCTTTTCAAGACTTTGAAAATGGGAGGCACTTGTCTCCTAGTGCGAAATGAACACCTTTCGGTGAAACTATCCGACCGGTCGATGATCGAACATCTTTCAAGCATTGCGGCGAAGGCATCTGTATGATGGCCTCAATCTTCTCTGGATTAGCTTCGATTCCCCGCTGAGTGATCATAAATCCCAGGAATTTTCCGGATGCCACCCCAAACACACATTTTTTCGGGTTTAGCTTCATCTGGAATTTATTCAGGGTCTGGAAGACTTCCTTGAGATCTTGTACATGCTCCGCGGACGTCTTACTTTTGACCACCATATCATCCACATAAGCTTCCACCGTTCGGCCAATCTGTTTTTTAAAGACTTCTGTGACGAGCCGTTGATAGGTCGCCCCGGTATTTTTTAGGCCGAAAGGCATTACTTGGCAGCAATATGTTCCTTGGTCGATTATGAAGGCGGTCTTTTCTTCGTCTTCCAGACTCATTTGGATCTGATGATAGCCCGAGAAAGCATCCAAGAAGCTGAGCAGCTCATGCCCTGAGGTGGAGTCTACTAATTGGTCGATCTTAGGCAATGGGAAGTTGTCCTTTGGACACGCTTTATTCAGGTCGGTGAAATCTATACACATTCTCCACTTCCCGTTCTTCTTTTTTACTAAAACGACATTAGCGAGCCATTCAGGATATTTGACCTCTCGGATGAACCCGGCCTCCAGCAACTTCGCTACTTCCTTCTCGATCACCCACAATGCCCTCAGCGCGTGCCGTCGCTTCTTTTATGATCGAACTTATAGTCATCCGAATACCGAGGAGTGAGACGCCTTGACCGAGAAATTCCGAGCATGTCGCCCGGTACCCAAGCGAAAATCGACCTATTTTTTATCAAACAATCTGTGATTTCTTTAACCAGGTCCCTCTGCATTCCGGAACCTAGGTTTGTGAACTTGGAAGGGTCGGCTTCGTCCAGTACGACCCTCTGCGTTTCTTCCACTGGGTTCATCCTGTTCGTCTCTTCGTCGGTTCTCACATCAAGAGAGCTCGTCAGCACTACCGCCCCATCTAATGTTTTAGTCTCTGCTAAGTAACATTCTCTAGCGATTCTCTGCTGACCTCTGACAATCCGACTTCGTGGGGTGTCGGGAACTTCATAACTTGGTAGTAGGTGGAGACGACTGACCTGAGGGCATTTTGAGTTGTCCGCCCGATTATTGCATTATCGCCTTTAAAACTTCGACCGAGAACTCAGCGTCCCTTTCTATCGACCTGACTTCGCCTCGAACTTCACTTTCAAGTACACCCGGCGAACGGGTAGGCTAACTCCCCGGTTACCCCTTTGATGGGGCCATCTGTGGGTAGTAGCCGATCTTCGGGTATCTTCATCTATTTGAAGGCCTCATAATACAACAAGTCGACCGAGCTGCCCATGTCAATCATCACCCGTTTCACCTCGTATCCGTCCATGTTCAGGTTTACCACGAGGACGTCGTCATGAGGGCAGCTTACTCCTTTGAGGTCGGACTCGTCAAATGATATCATGCCGTCACTCTCCCTCGGCTTTTTGATGGATGAGTCTTTGCCGACCTGTTTGGCATATCTTTTTCTCCCTTTGCTGGTGGATCCCCTGGCTGCATTTCCACCGAATATCATATTAATGACCCTAGTCGGTCGGTCGTCTTATTGCACGACATTTCCGTCATTTCTTTCCCTCGACCGCCCTCTCCGTTCTTGTCGATTATCCGAATTCGCATTCTGCCTCCCTTCATCATTTCTATCATTTCTACTCCAGGGTGGTCGTCTGGCCGACCTGTCCTGCGTCGATTATCCCGATCGGCATTCTGCCTGTGCTTCACAAATCGGCCTAACCTTTCCCTTTGTGTGAGGAATTCGATTTCTTTTTTCAACTGCCAGCAATCTTCCGTGTCATGACCGACCTCTTTGTGGAAACGGCAATACAAATTAGGGTTCTTGTCCTTGTAGGGGGTCTTCATTTTTTCGGGTTCTCGGACAGTTTCCCCATCTGCTCTCATTGCTGCCAACACTTCTTCATATCGCCTGTTTAGTGGGGTGAACTCCTGTCGATATCCTTGTCGGTCGGTCGGTCTTCTCGATTCGGTGACCTTTTTGCCTCTTTATGCGAATTGCATCGCATCATTCGGCGAGCGATCATCCGTTCGACGCCTCGTATTTTTCAGCACTTCTTCAAGCTGAATATACCTATCTGCCCTGTTTCTTATTTCCTGAACGGATCGGGGCTGATCGAGGGCCAGGGACTTCTTAAACTCCTCGTCCCTCGTATTGGTCATGAGCGCGACCAGCATGGACGAGCAGGTGAGGTCGGGCACCTCGACCGCTTCGTTATTGAACCGAGTGATGAACTCCCGCAAACTCTCGTTTCTTCCTTGGGTAAGTTGCATCACCTTCAGGGCTGTCTTTTGCGGCCGCTTACTAGTGGCGAACTGGTTCAGGAATAACAACCTGAAATCTTCGAAGCATGTGATACAGCCAGGGGGCAAGCTGTTGAACCATCGCCGAGCTCCCTCTTGGAAGGCCGTGTAGAAAGCCTTACATTGGATGGCTTCGAACACAATGTAGATTCATCGTAGGCTGGAAGTCTTGTAGATAATCCGAGGTCGGTCTTTCCAAAGTATTTCTCGGGTCGGTATTTTTGTTCCGTGTGCGGAGGCTTTCAAGATTTCAGGGTGAAGGAGAGGCATCTGCGCCATTAGGCGATCGAATGGCTTCATACGCGTTAATCCGATCATCTGCGATTTTTCTAGGGCTTGAATGGGCAATGATCGGTTGTTAAGTGATTTATCGAGGCGGTGGCATGTGAGCAGATGAGCTATTGTGCCGGTTGAGGCTGCGAGATCTGGCGAATCACCGTTCACCGCCTCCTCTATCTGCTTCCGATCGAGGGTGGTGTGCGTGGGCGGAGGAGGATCTGCGCTTAACGGTCTTTGGAGATTGGCGCGCATTGAATGCAACGTTATCCTCTAAGGCTATGCTCGTTCTTCTTGTTCTAAGGTTTGAGGATGCGATTGATCGTTTGGATTAGAGGATTGTGCGGGAGATATGTGGTGTAGGCGGCGATCGCGAGGCCGCGAGCTTATCGTTGCATCGCCTAGAGCCACGACAATGATTATGTCGGGATTCATCGCTTATTTGCTGGTGATTTGTGTGTTCTACGGGCGTGGTGCGGAAGTGGGCCCCACGATGGCGCCATTGGTTCTGCCGGATTCAGGCGAGATGGAACGTTGCCGTTGTGCTCCATGTGATTGATCGCTTACGTGGTGAATTCGGTATGAAGATACTGCAAAACAAAGAAGGCTTGACGGGGGTTGTGTCCCGATTAGCCCTCCACGCTTCAAGTCGGTTTTGGTGAAGGTGAGGTTGATAAACAGAGAAAGCTAAGTTAATGATTATGCGTACCTCATTATGAGAATAATATCTTTTATATGGTTTTCAACTAGGTTTAGGTCTTTACGTGTCTGCACGGGAGATATTCTTCTACTGTTGGGCCATGGATGTGTGGAATGGGGCCGAATTAATTAGTAGATGTGAGACCGATCGATCGGCTCACGTAGGATTGGGCTCGGGTCCAATATAGCCGACCCAACCAGTTATAATTATAAATATATGTTTAAATGAGAATTTTAATTATAAATTTTAAATAAAATAATATAAAAATAAATCCTAATCCTACCAAACAACCATCATCCATTAAATTCAATGTCATTAATTGACTTCCACGTAAAGAGTAATTTAGTCTTTTTGTACGATAATATCCATAAAAACTATCAAGAAAAAATTGCTCATACTTTTTTCAGAGAAGAATCTGGTTTTATGCATTCAAAGATAAGACATGCACATTCAAGCCGACCAACAAAAGTGGCAGATATGTCTGGTTAAAAGTATTGATTGCTTATTTCTGAACCGAGTCAAAAAGAAAGATGTATATATTCTACGCTGTTCCAAATCATATGGAAAAGTAAACTAGATTTTGAGAGGATTACACTATATATATATCTTGAGTTCTAATATGGAAAGTTGCTTGGAGAATCAAGTTGTTGAAATTGCTGTAATTTTGGAAAGCAAATTCTTCAACAGTGAAGATGTTTTAGTTAAAAAATTGGTCACCTTTTAAATACTTTTTTTTTGGGTAAATATCCTTTTAAATACTTTAACTAAGTTTAGATACAAACTTTCAATATAAAAGATATTTTACAAAAGTGAATTCCAGCTTTTGACTTTATTCCAATTCGGAAACAAAACAACTAAATGCAATTGCTGTGGAGTCCACGTTGATTCAGGAATGGTTTGGCCTTTTTACACACTTTCGTTGATCAGAACTAATCCACCAGATTGAGACATCCACCGAAACTTTGCAATTTGCCATCAAACATATAGAATCCAAAGCATATCACTCTTACCTTATCCTCAACTATCTATAAGAGCTAGTCGCAGTCACAGGTGGATGTTCCACAAAACTCAAAAGGAATGAGTTTTTTTTTGGAAATTTAATAGAAAATATATTAACAAAGCAAAAACTTATACACGATCCTCCTTAAGGATCCTACAAGCAGTAAAAAAGCTACACTATATAGAATGTACAATAATTACAAATAAAATATCAGATTAACCATAATGATCTAAGTATTTGGCTAATGTTGTCTTGCTTCCCTTTGGCTATCATAGTCTCTAAAATCAAATTGACAACTGCCTCGGCAAGTTTATACTTGTGCTGCTCCTCGTTATTGTAGATTCTCCTATTTCTTTCAGTTATAATAGATCACCATCTAGAAAGAAGTCTTGATGATTAATCCATCCCTCTGACCTGAGTTGGAGTATCGAGTTGTTAGGATGTCAAGTGTAAGTAGGAATCTTATATTAAAAAGAGATAAAATTAGTGAAGGACATATAAGTAAAAATGACTCATAAACCTAATGTCTTAAAATTTTTGGTTGAAGTATAGTGTCAAAGCCCATGAATGGCTGTTGGATGGACTGTTTTGTATATTGTGTGTAATTCCTACTGTGGATTGTGTATTATGTGTGCAGTCGTGACTTGGTTCAAATTTTTGCATGAATCAGCCCATTGTTGTTGCGATGACTTCCGGATTTAGTTCATTCGAGTTGAATCTCTCAGGAAGTTGTTCTTCTCTTTTATCTCAAATGCATTATTGTTATGTTCTTAGTTGATTGATCACTTGAGCTGTTTGTTTAATTTTCTTTTATTAAAAGTTGTTTAGAAAAATCCTTTATCAAAGTTAACACGAGTCAGTCGTATTATTAAGTATGAAAATCTTTCACGGAAAGTAAGGTTAAGTGATAGTTACAAAGATAAAGTGGTGTTAGCTTAGTGAGCCCTTATGTAAATCTATTGCATTTTCGTGAAATTAATTAAGCTAAGTGAGGGCCTCGTAGACATAGACAAGGTATGTTGAATTACATTAACAAATCTCGATATCATTTAATTTAGTTCTTTTAATTTTTTTATTATTAGTGCTTGCCAGAAACAGATTAGAAAGTTTGCGAAATAACCACTTACACGGTTTTTCAATAACATTCTTGCCTTAATGTAATAGAAAATATTCTTATGGGTATAATTAACAAGATAGAGCACCATGACATCCAAGTAATTAGTTAGTAGTTTATCAAAAGGTAGTATATTTCCACTCTTCATTCTTTTTAGCACTCTTTATTTTATAAAAAAAGTTCTCAAGTAAACTAAAGTTTGAAGTTAAAATTTTAATTATTTACAAATATGATTAAAATTTTCATTGACTAATATATGTGTTTAAAGCCATTTTACATATTTGCTTCTACTTTAAGTTAGTTTAGTTTACCCAGCGCATTGGGAGATCATGAGGATTGTGCCAACCTAGAATAGAAACCTACACATTTTGGCGAAAACCTAAACTTTGTTTAGTATTAATAGATGAATATACTACTTGTCTATGAAAAAAGCCCTTGTACTTATCAAGTTGGAATTGGCGGCGAGGCTTTAGCTGTCTACCTCTATATAAACCCTTGGTTGCACTCTGATGCACCAAAGGCAGAGAAACTAGCTATTCCTCCTTAGGAGCTCTCAGTAGAACAAGTATAAAAAATGTGTCCAGGCATCCAGAAGTGTAAATGTTTCCCTGTGTCTTATAATAAGGCTCAAGTACGCCATATTTTTAGTCGTTGTGAATTGAATCGAGATGGTCTTCTTGACAGGAATGAGCTCAAAAAAGCATTCAAGAACTTGGGTTCACGACTCCCTAGTTGGCGAGCCTCTAGAGCTCTGCGTCACGGCGATGCAGATGGGGACGGGCATATAAACAAGGAGGAACTAGAGCTGGTAGTCAGATATGCTTTGAAATGTGGTTACATGAGCAAGTAGATCAGTTCATGGATCGTCATGGCATGCACTACTATTCTGTTACTTTATTACAATGTTTTAAAAACCGAACCGAACCGTACGGTCCGACCAAAATTTTTTTGAACCAGTCAGTGGTCCGGTTCGGTTTTTCCTAAAAACCTCTATATATGAAAACCGGCAAGTTTTGGTATGACCGTACGGTCCGGTCTGGTTTGTTTGCAAGAACGAAACCGTTGATGGACCGGAAGCATACTGAACGGAAGAGAAGAGAAGTGACGATCTACGTTATCATCTACATCTACATCTTAGAAGAGTAGATTGAAGAAGAGTAGATTGAAGAAGAGTCTAGATTGAAGGAGTGGGCACCATAATCTACATCTGATGAATCAACTAACAAAGAAACATCTACATCTTAGAGCTCTTCTCAAACCAAAATGGCGAGGATCTTCACCACCGCGCTTTCGACAGAATCAGTATCCTTGGCATCTCCCGGTGAGCCTTGTTCCTTCGACCCGTCTATTGAGCAACGCCTCCTCTTTGGGGTTAGAATGATCCGCACTACGGTGACACTTCGCTTCTGATCGCGTAAATCGGCCACGGGAAGAGAGAGCCACGTGGGATTATGAGGCCTCGTAGTGTTTCCCGAAAATGGCTAAGCTTGTAGGAACCAACGAGATTTCTCGAACCCAAGCTTTGAAGCTCATTTGAAGCGCACATCAAGGGCTACAATCTTCGGGACCCTAATAACAAAAAGAGTCTAGATTGAAGGAGAGCACAGTAATCTAAACATGAAAGGAGTATGAGGTTTAGCTTTTTAGATTTGCGTGAGGATGAGTTTGAGGTTTAGCTTTTTAGATTTGCGATGAGTTTTATGGTAAAGCTCATCCTCTCACGTTAACTAATAGTCCATTCTTAACTAAAATTTTAGTTAAGAATGGATTATTAACTAAAAAGGTTTTTAGTTAAGAATGGACTATTAGAGTTGCATTAGGATGGAGTTTGGTTATACACTTATAGTGCCAAATAGTTATGTAAGGTGTTTAGTTAATAATTCATTCTCTACTATGCTACAAATTTATGTCGATTTTAACTTTTTATTAGAATTCTTGCAACAATCAACTTTGTTATTAGCATTCCATCGTTAACAAAGCCAATTATCTTAAATAATTTTGCTTAACTCATCTCCGGTATTGTGGAGGTTTGTAACATTTAGAATTCTATTTTATATTAATTTCTATAATATTTAGAACTTTATTTTATATCAATTTATGGTAGTGATAAGTTTTATAATATTTAGAACTCTATTTTATATCAATTTTATAACATTTAGAACTTTATTTCATATCAATTTATGTAACATTTAAACCTCTATTTCATATCAATTTCGTAATATTTAAAACTCTATTTCGTATCAATTTACGGCTTTGATAGTTCGGTTATATATAGTCTTTCAACTATTCAATTTGTTGATCTAAAGTAGCAATATTGAAAACTAGCAATATTGCAGTTAGGCTATTTAAAGTGGAGTAATTCTTTGAAGCAAAGTTTAATAAGTAAGTAATATCTGTTGATCTTTTGTGTATCTATTTTGCTGCTGTTGGTCTTCTTTATTACAATTGATAATGAGAATTATTTAGGTTGCATACTTTTGCCCTAACAGTAGTATACCCATTTTTTTTTACTTTTTAGGTTAAATCATAATGGAAAATATGGAATCATCCTCTACTCGTGGTAAGTTCGATCCAGCATGGAATTATTTTTCTTCCTCTCAAGCATCTGATGGGAATGTCCAATATAATTATATGTTTTGTGGTAGAATATTTAAAGGGGGAAGAATTTTTAGAATGAAAGAACATCTTACTGGTGTTGAGGGTAATATTGCTCCTTGCAAAAAAGTGTCACTTGATGTGCGTGATATGATTAGAAAATATTTGCAGCAACAAGTAAAAAAGAAAAAGGAAAATAAAGAGGCTCATGATATATCTTTTGGAGATGATGAAATACCACAAGCGTTAGATAAAGGAAAAAGAAAAGCTACTATTGACATAGATTCATATTTTTCTCCAAGAACTACACCTGGTTCTCAACCTAGTCTAAAAAGTTTGATGGTTGATAAGGATGTTGTTTTGAGATGTAAAAGAGCATAGGCTAGATGGTTCTATCATTCATGTATTCCTTTAAATGCTTTAAATTCACCATATTTTCAAGAAGCAATTGATGCTACAATAGCAATAGGCCCAGGATTTAAGGTGCCATCTTATTATGAGTTGCGTGTGCCTTTGCTTCAAGATTTAAAAAAGGAATGTCAGTTAATTGTGGATACATATAAATCTAGTTGGGAATCAACGGGATGCACTGTTATGGCAGATGGGTGGACTGATCAAAGACAAAGAACCTTGATTAATTTCTTGGTTTATTGTGATATGGGAACAACTTTTATCAAGTCTGTTGATGCTTCTGACATGGTAAAAAGTGATAATGCTTTATCTGAATTATTCTCTGAAATTGTCGAGTGGGTTGGACTAAAGAATGTTGTGCATTTTGTGACAGACAATGCAGCTAATTATGTATTAGCTGGGCACTTATTACAATCAAAGTATGGGCATATTTATTGGTCTCCATGTGCTGCTCATTATATAAATCTTATTTAAAAAGATATTGGTGGTATGGATCATATTTCTAGTCTTGCTTCACGCGCATCTAAGATCACAATTTTTGTGTATAATCATGTCACATTTTTGTCTTGGTTAAGAAAGCAAGAAGATTGGGTTGAGATCGTGCGTCCCGCTGTTACCAGGTTTGCAACTACATTTATTACTTTGAAAAGTGTTTATCAACATAAGCACCAACTTCAAAATTTGGTGACAAATAAACACTTTTCAAGTCATAAATTATCAAAGAGTGAAAAAGGAAAAGAAGTTTGTGCTATTATTCTAGATAATAAATTTGGGATGCTTGCTTGATCATTGTGAAGATTGTGGCTCCACTTATAAGGTTGTTGAGGATTGTTGACTCAAATGAGAAGCCATCTTTGGGGTATATATATGATGGTACGTATAGAGCTCGCAAAACAATTACAAATCTTTTTAAAGGGAAGGAGAGATTATACAAGCCTTATATAGATATTATTGATCGACGATGGGATAAGCATCTTACTCAAAGGTTCCACTTAGCAGCTTATTTTCTCAATCCTTATTGCTTATATAATGGAGAAGTATGTACAAGTAATATTATGGGAGGTTTGTTTGATGTGATTAAATGCAATGGTATTTTTCTAATGAAGAGCAATCCTGTTTATAAATGAAATTAAATTGTATCGTGAAGGTTTAGAGAGTTTTGCTAGATCATCAACAAAAGAGAACCGGCGATGAAAAAATGCAGCCAGTAAGTTTTATACTTTTAAGTTTTAATTCATTAATATATATTTTTATCATAACTATTATTTTAAAATCCAGATGAGTGGTGGAGATTATTTGGTGACAGTGCTCCAACATTGAGAAAACTCGCTATTAGGTTACTCAGTCAAACAACTTCTGCATCAGGTTGTGAACGTAATTAGAGTGTTTTTGAACGTATTCATACAAAGAAACAAAATCGTTTGGAACATCAAAGACTTAGTGACTTTGTTTACGTTACTTATAATTTGGAATGAAGAATGTATTTTGTATTTTTATTTTATTTCAATAATTTAATTTTTGTTATTGTCTTTATAACTGCTCTATTATGTGTTCAGAGCGCTTAATAAGAAGAGAACATATGATCCAATTGATATTGATTGTATTGAGCATACTAATTTTTGGATCGAAGAAGAAGAACCATTGCCTGATTTTGATTATAATGAACTTGAAACGATCATTTATGAAGAAAATGCATTCGTCACAACAAATGAATTAAGAACATCTACTGATGGTCAGTTTATATCTTATTTTGATTATATTTAAGTTAAAATTATACTGTACACAAGTTTACAATTGAGAATAATTTCATACGTTACTAATTTGTAATTTATTTTAATGCAAGAGTGAAGTGGATGCAAATACTTTGGATGAAAGCATAGTTTACGAATCTTTAAATAGCGTTGGAGAATTTGGAGCTTTTGACGATGATGAGACGCAACCTCATTCAGAAATACAATTTTAATTTTTATTGTTATTTTAAGTTTTATATTGGATTCATATTTATTTATTTTTAGTTCATTATATAATAATAAACATTGGTGTATTTTTCATTTCAATAAAATATTTTATTTTTATTTATTCTTATAAAATTTCCATCTTATTTATTATATTCCGGTTTGATAGCGGTTCTCTACCGGTTGAACCTCTAAACCTTAAACCTTTCCTTCGACTGGTTCGATGTCCGATCCGGTTTTTAAAACATTGCTTTATTATTGTTCTGAGATGGGCTTTTAGTGTTTAAATGGAGTTGGAATCGACTGTGGTCCGTCCAGTGAGAAATAAACTGTAGAAGATTTTTACTTGTTTCCTTGCAGAGGTATCTTCCTCAGTGTGGTTAAGTTGGGTTGTTTTAGTGGAACCAAATCCAATATTCCAACGCTAGGGGATTCAAAAAATTCAAAATCAAATTCATTTAATAATCAATCTTTAAATTCAATCTAATACACTACAATAATTTGGTCCACTCACCTAGAATAGTTAAAATTGTTAAGAAAACTATGCAAAATTACCCTTGATCGGGGTCAAGCGATAATGCTAATAAAAGTAGATTGGTCATATTCAAAAAATTTTGTAAACAAGTCAAAATTTTAGTTAGAAAGAGGTGTACTTAAGTGCTAATAAAAATGAATTACGTTAAAAGGAGATGCACTTCCTCGTAAAGGAGGGTGGTTTTGGTATCATTAGATTAATCAACCAAGAACTCCTCAAAGTTTTTTCTTTTAAAGAAGAAATAATTTCATTTACAAGCTCTAAAGGGCACTAGAAATTGATGGCAATACAGAGGGTTTAAAGAAACAAAAGGTACTAAGGATACAACAAAATTAACATTACATGTTAAGTAATGAGACTATTTAGAGACAACAACTATTTAATTTAATTTCCATCTTCTTACGAGAGAGGAACTCAATTTTTATATGAGATTATGAGCCACTATAATTTCTCTAATCCAACAACTCAATCAATGAGCGAGAACATATTTTTCAAAAATAGAATTCCTGAAAATCCTTGAGTTCCTTTTTTTCCAAATAGAATATACAGTGCAATTAAGACAAAGGCTTAAGCCACTACAAGAAATGAATGCATTACTGGCGAAAATTTGGCAACGGCAAAAAACCGTAGCTAATTCTCGACGGAATTGTATATCGTCGAAAAATTAGTATGGAAAATTTTATTTAGCTTACGTAACCAATATCCATCGCTGAAATTGGAGAAAGTCATGTCTTACCGATGAAAATTCTATAGCCGTCGAAAAAAGTGTCTAGAAAATTTTCGATTTGCGATGGACCAAGTACCGTCGGTGAATAAGGCGGGAGAAAATGGCAGTAAGTTAAAGAATTGACATTACCGATGGATTATTAGCAACGTAATATTCTGTCGGTAAAATTTAAAGCAATATGTTGCCATCACTTTGTGATTGAACGTTATAAACTTAATCTCTCCCCCCACCCCCTCGGTTGGGTCTCCAACCATTTTTTTCTCCTCCCTCCCACGTCATCTCCTCTCCTTTGGTGATGACTCCTCCCCGTTTTCTGGTCAGACATCGGTGTTGTGGTCGGCGGGGGAAGCTTGTCCTCTTCTCGCACGGCCGTTGTATTTTTGTGAGGTATGTTGGAAACGGTTTAGTTTTTTGTTGACGTCGGTGTTGTGTTTATTTGATTTATTTGATATGTTTGAGTATTTTGTAAATGAGTAAGAAGAATTAAGGTTGAAATGTTAGTGTTAGAAGGTTGTGTTATGAAATTTTGTTGTGATGTTGCAAAGGTTATTTTATGCATGTTAGATGTTTGTTGAAATGCTTATTCTTCAAATAAAGTTTGGATTGGATATGATGATTATATTTTGAAGGATTCATGACTCTATCCTAGTAAGTAAAGATAGAGAAAAACATAGTATAAAAGCACTAAAGAAGTCCCTGACTAGAAAAAATTAGTTTATTGTTTCATTATAAAATATTAAATTAGATGTTAGGTATCATATTTTACCACCTAAGTAGTTACCCCAATCTAAAATACACTTTGAAAATGTCAATTTTGAAAAGAAAATAAAGTTAGCTAGGTGTAAGTGTAAAAGAAAATCTGGTTGAACAAATTACACATATAGTTGAATGTTTAGAAGTTTGTGGTTTGACTTAGAATTAAAGCATAACAAAGACCTAGAGTGATGTATATGGATTAAAAATTAAAACATAAGGATAAATGCCTAAGATTTAAAACTAAAGACTTTTAAAGGCTTCAACTTGGCGTAAATGGAAAAATGTTGCAACAACTTTAATATGCTTAAGAGCATAAACTTAAAGAAAGAGAAATAATTTCTTTTTGAAAAGTTAAAGAATTGTACTAAAGAAACACCTTATAAATGTAATTGGTCCAAGGTATAGTATCACTATATTACAAAAGGTCCATCTAAATAATTACAACACCATAACCAGCTACTAACACTTATTTATTTTCAGATTTTGAGCTGTGTATCTAGCTTAGTGCTTGACTTTAAGGTTTAAATCCCTACTTCATTCTGATTGTGCTAGGATTCTCTATGAATTACCATACTTAGACGACAACTCTTTACTTCATGGTTATAAGCTAGTTATTCCCTTATCTATTGCACAATTTCCCTTAGAAGTTTTTCCTTAGCATTCTCTCATTGAAACATCTACTGTTTGTTTCCTTCCAGATTTTATACATATAAGAGCCTAAGCTTATAAGAATGAAAACTAGATCACCCTTATTAATTGGTTTGCCTTTTGCAACCACTTTACTACACTTTTATAGTTAAATTGTTTCCTATAAATGAGTCATTGGTCTTATATTTTGTCCCATAGCCATTAGAGAAATTGCATTCAAAGAATAGACAGTAGTCATCTCACTTTCGTCCTTACGTAGAGAGCACTGATCTTGGATATTAAGGAACCTTTTCCTATCCTTTCATGGTTAATCTATGTTTAATGGTTAGCCACATTAGGAAAGACACTTTTAGGGATAAGTTTTTATTCTAAATTACATTGTAACAAGTCACTTTCACTTTCTCTCTAGCTCCTCTTAATACTTGCCTGTATGACTATTTTTGTAAATTTATCAGTTAAATGTCACAACCAGATGTATCTATCCTCCCTCTCTAAATATGGTTTGTATTTAGGTATTACTTAAGAAAGTCAAGAGGAAAATTGTTCCATTGGTTACCTGTGATCCATTCCTTCACTTTAGCATTCTCTAAGAGTCTGTATTACATTTGAGCTCAAAGGTTGAATTGCTATAAAATTTCCTCTTTATTCCATATTTCATTTTATATTGAAGCTCTTTCACCATTCTCTATCTTGCATTTTAAAGAGTTTGACAATGTCTCTTTTGGTTTCATAAGTTGTGCCATGGACTAAGAGGCTTTAAGATTAGGACGCATCTCCCATAAGTTCATGAATTTAAGGAAATAAGTGTAGATTCATTTAATCTGTTGAGTATCCTTATTCTTCAATGACCTCCACAACCTTTTTGCAATGATGAACTTATTGCTTAGACTAATGGAAGTAATTCCCAAACTCCTTTCTACTGCTAGTTTGCATATCTCCTTGCAACTTATCTTAACCATGGTTTTGCCCTCTCTCCTACCTCCCTACAAATATGTTTTCATCATTCTTTCAATCGATTTGATTATACCTTTAGATAGGAACATAAGAGCATACTAGTAAATATGTAAGGAGTTAAATGAAGACTTTATCAGCAATAATCTACCATGATAAAGTTGGTCTTTATTACACCAATAACTCAATCATTTTTATAGAATTTTTTTATTAAAGGAATACAACCTTTATATTAAATTATCTTTACAAATATAGGCAGTCCAAGATAAGTAAATGAGGGTCATTTGATTTGAAACCCTGATATCTTTGACAACCATCCATCATCATGCATTGTACTTAAGGAAATATTCAATGAATTTTTGTTACAGTCCATATTTAGTCTAAATGATTCTTTAAACATTTGTAGGAAAATTACTAGTGTTGGGACACGATCCAAAAATCGGATCCCAATCAAAAAACGGAAACGAATACGATATGAAAGCAAATCGAATCAAGGAACACAAGGCAGAAGCAAAATCATAAGCGAATCAAACATCGGATCGAATCGAACGAAACCAATTTATTTGACATCCGTAAACAAATATTTTAGGAAAAGCATCGCGTTGGAAACCTTAAGACAATTCTCAAAACCCGTATAAATTTTTCCTTTTCTTTCTTTCATTTCCATTCCATCTTTTACACAGTGACTTCAATATCCAATTGAAATCATTCGCACTCAAACTCAATTTATTTGCTTCTTCATTTACAATCATATCTCATCGATTTAGACTCTCACTTTTCATTTCCATAAAATTGCGCACATCCCAATTTAAACACCATCAATTCTCAAACGATTAGCACTTTAAATGTTTCAAACCAACCATCACAATCATATACCCAATTTCCATACACAAAATCCATAACTTGAAACATAATTCATTTTACTATTCCGTATACAAATCCATAGCTTAATCCAATACATATGTCCAGAATTCAGAATACATTCTCAAAATGATACACAACAATTCTAAATTTCTTAGCGATCACTTAGCTAAACAAATTATACCATATGAACACATACAAATAGAAACCTTCACTTTTCTTTACCCGATCTTCTTCTCATCACCTGTGGATGGGAATGAAGGGGGGTGAGCTTTACAGCCCATGGGTAACAGTTTATAACAAATATATAAGCAAAATCCTTGAAATTCTTTTTCTTTTCTGTTCTTAGAAAACACTTCTTTGAAATCCGTAAAGCACATTTTCTAAAAATTCCGCTCTTGCTGTAGTCAAATCACAATTGCAAAACATATGATTTTTAGGCTTTCATCCATAAATCCATAGGTTGCAAAACATGAATGCATCAACTTGACAATTCATAAATGCAATGGCAAACCATATATGCAATGCACAACACATGGCTCCAGAGTTCCGTGGAATACAACGAATAAACAGAAGTTTATCGTAAACACAACGAGTCTGATTTCTTAGGATCTCGTGACCTCAAGCGGCCAGCTATAAGAAGGCTATACATCGACGTGCACGTGACTAACACAACGTTCCTCTCTCGCCCAAACAAAAGCACATATTCATGCTCAATCACTTTATCGAATGCTCTTTTTCAAATATACGAAATGCCATGGAACCTTTCGAGGTATAACACAAATGTATTTTGCATTTCATCAAAAGTTTATGTATGGAATCAATAATGATCTTTCAAATCATTCACATAATGGTGAAACATTTACGATGCAATTGAAATCGAAAAATCTCTTTGTTTAAAGAAAGCATTAGTGGCTTACAAATTTTATTATAAACAGGTACCCACCTCATTTCCATGGTTGAAGCTTGTCCAATGCTTCAATTTGACCATTTCTTCTTTCTTTCTTCCAATAGAAAAATTCCCTACACCAATTTCCCACAAATTCAATCTCATAGATAACATAATCCTTAATATTGAACTTAGAAAAAACTAATTCCACATATAATCAAGCCATCTAAATCACCAATTTTCAAAAACCCCAATTCATAAAATTGGGCATAACCCTAATTAATTTTCATCCAAAATTAAACTCATAATACTAAGCAATCACCAAAATTGACTCCATAATACACAAATCCATATCATTTTCCATGATTCTAAACCAACAATCTTCCAAAAACCCCAATTACAAAATTAGGCATAAACCCTAATTCCCAATTATCCAAAATTGATCCCATTAAAACATGAAATCTCCATAATTGACTTTAGAATTCACAAACCCATACCAATTCTAAGGTATCTAATCCAAAAACTCTCTAAAAGATCAAAGATCAAAAATCGACTCTTACCTTCATCTTCTCAAATTTCAAATTTTCTTAGTTCATGAAGAAGCTCTCTCCATCCTCCACCTTTTTCTCTCTTGGAATGACATCAAAATGTCTCTTCAAGTGGTAGAAAAATCGAGCCCTAGCTTTCTCTCCTTTTTCTCCACCGAAGCTTGCTCTCCCTTCTCTCTTATTCTCTTATTTATTTCCTTCTTTTCTCTTAAGTGTCGTGCGTTGCCTCTTAAAATGACAGCCCACTTGCTTTTATAGTGCCATGTCATTAAATGAATGGGGAATGACCCATATGCCCCTCCATTTAAGCCTATAAACTTAACCTTTAAGTAAACTTCCAAAATTGCCCCTTCCTTTTTGCCTTAAAAACTTTAAGGAAATGTCCCTCTATGTCTTACGAATCCATCGCTTCAAGAATCAGATCATTTGGAGCTCTATAACTCAAGATATCTCCAAAATACTGAAGTCTATTCTTTAAACTCAAGGCTGAACATTACACTTGACTTCCAACCCAAAATTGAAAGTCTTAGAGGCTAAATTATAGCTCGGCTCCTTCATAACATTTGTAGCCCCATGTCTATATTTTAATTAGAAATAAGAATTAACTCAATCCGAGCTCTAGTGATCGAGATATATCCAAAATACTGAACACTGTTCAGCCACTATAACACCGGGACTGAACACTACACTGAACTTCCGACCTACATTTGGAAGTCTTAGAGGCTAAATTATAGCTCAGCTCCTTCATAACATTTGTAGCCCCATCTCTCTAGTTTAATTTTCAAAAAGAATCTCATCAATCGGAGCTCTACCGATCGAGATATCTCCAAAATACTGAATACTATTAGGACCTTTTCCACAGGTCAGCTCACTTAGATCAGGTCGATCTTTTTCCATTTAATGCTAAAACCAATAAATACAGTATGGAAAGATAGAAAAATGTCTTAGGAATCTAACACTTCAAAAATCGGATCAATCGGATGTCTATCCAAAAAGTTATGACAAAAAGAAGGTAGGGAGGTTGGTCTGCCGCAAGTCGACCCCAAAGGTCGCTCGGCAGAGGCAAGAGCCCGCCTGCTGCTGGCTCTTGGCGTGGAAGCTTCGCCAGCTGGCTCGTCTGTGAGCTTCGCCTCGTGGGCTGCGCTAAGAGAGCTTCACTGGCTGGCGAGCGATCGACCACGCGATCCGACCTCCAAACTTTAAACCTCCATATCTTTTGACTCCGAGCTCTAAATTAGACACGGTTTGATTCGTTAGAAAGCTAAGAGACAGCTCTACCATTTTCAAAAAGGACCCAAAGGCAAGCTCAGTCACTAAAGGGGTCAAAAGTTTGCTACAATGTGACCGATCGATAAACTCCTCAACAGTACCAACACTTGTAAAAATCATAACTTTTGATCCAAAACTCCAAATTTAACAAACGTAGTGTCTATAGAAAGGTAAAAGAACCCTCTACAACTTTCATGAAGGCCTTAAACATCAGATCAACCTCTAAATGAGTCAAAAACTCCACATAAAGTGACTGGTGGATCAGCTTCACACTAAACAACATTAAAACTTCTAACAATCATAACTTTCTACTCCCTTGTCCAATATTTTCGTGCTTTATATCAATGGAAAGATAAAAACAATCTCTACAATGTTCATGAAGGACTCCAAAGCAACTTCAACCTCTAGCTAAGTTAATGTTTCAATCGAAGTTTCTGCCCTTATAGCAATCACCTAAGCAATATCCAAATTTCACATTATCATATCTTTCAACCTCCACAACCAAGAATCGCATATTATACATCATTTTAAAGCTATTCAATTTCTCTATAACTTTCATGTAGACCATTTACTCCAATTCAAACCACATCAGTACGGAAATCACCTCAAAGCACAACATATACAATCCTACACTTAGAGCATTTTTCAAAACCAAAGCTAAATACACTTAACTTTCAAAGATCATAACTTTCAATCCCGATATCGAAAAATAGCATACTTTATGGCTACGAAAAGCTCTCAACATAAGCTACAATTTCATGAAGATCATTTCCTCAAAATCTGCCTAAATCAAAAGTCAACTTTCAAATCAAACTTTCTATTTTCTTCAAAATATAACACTTTCACTAATTATTTCTTGCTTTTCAACTTCCATTTCAATCAACTAGTTCATTTTGAATTTCATAACTCATACAACTCTACTCAAATTTCAAAGTCATCAAAATCAACCACTTCATTTCTCATCAATTTCCTCAAGGCATAAAAACTTCTATAACACAATTCATATCCGAAAATACTCATTGAATTCATTTAATATCTCTAATTTCTATCGAAAGTTCGGGGTCCAACAACTAGTGTCTAAAATGACTATCATGAACTTTACAGAAAAGAAGCAGATCATTTGCAAATAAAAGACTTGAGTAATATAATCTCTTTACATCCACTATGTTAAAAATAATTTGGATTTATGGATATATTGTATCTTACTAGTTTGTAGAAAACTTCCATACATAATATAAACAGATAAGGGGATATTCGAGCCCCGTCCTTAGGTCCTTTCCTTAAAATAAAGGGCATTATAGGTTCCCCATTTATAAGTATACTGAATGAGGTAGAGGAGATACATTGTTAATCCATTCTCTAAATTTCCTTAGAAAGCCAAACATCTTAAACACTTGTATCATTAAATCCCAAATGATTATGTTATAAGCCTTATATAAATATACTTTCAAGACATAATTTTGTAGGTAAGTGCTTCCTCTAAACAACTCTCAAGCTAACAAAACATTGTCCTCAATTAGCCTCTCTTCTAAAAAAATCCCTTTTGTATCACTTATTAATTCACCTTCCTTATCCTTGAAGCTAGTAGTTTTGATATGAATCAGATGAAGAATTGTTTATCCTTGCCAAGGTTAAGCTTTTGTTGTACTAGTTAGAAATTCCTCTATAGAGTTGACAAATGTGCACTAAGTAAATCAGCTTTATCTCTATCTAGCTAATGAAAATAGTTAGAAAACTAAAAGCTTTAAGGGGGTTCATTACAAAGTCCTAACATTATTGATTTCATTTAGTAATTTAGTTGTATTGTTTTTATTTAATAGTTTAATTTATCAAATCTTATTTCTTAATTTATCAGTTAATTAAGGTTAATAAAATTAATGACATATAGTTTGGAGACCAAAATTGAGTTGTGGTTATTAGTGGATATAGAATATAATTTTATTGCAGGAATGACTCTTTTTTGAAAAGGGAGATGTCCATTTTATAGGAAAAATTATGCCGAATTTTCAATAGGCTCTTCATATAGCTAATGACCTTCATTGATTATAATAATTCATGGTAATTGTTTTAATATATCTCGCTTTGTAAAATGTGAGCGTTTTTGGGAATAGGTTGTAGGATCTCAATTGTTCGCATTACTTATATTTTCAAGGAGATTGAAGAGAAGCTTTAGCAGGTATTAAAATGACATTCATATTCTTATCACTATGGATTTCAAGAATGATTTTTGACACATATTGGAAAATGACATTTGTATCAGTTTCTATATTTCTCATTCTAGGTCTGTCATCATCATCTTCCTTCATGTACTTTAGGAAGATCCTTCTACTGCTTGGTTGAGGTTAGTGATTTTGTTTGTTACTATGTTTTCTTGAACTTACCTTTATTTGGGTATTTACACTACAAGAAAAGGACCCCTTCTGCGACGTTTTTAAAACGTCGCAGAAGGCAATATAACATTGCAAAAAACCTTCTCTGACGTTTACTAAAACGTCATAAAAAACGTTGTAGATGGTGGGGTAGGTAATAGGTATGGGCGACATCTGATGGAAAATGTTGTGAAAGGTACCGATATTTGGTGACATTTCATAAAACGTCAGGAAAGAAGGGGATATTTGGCGACGTTGTATGAAAACGTCACGAATTGTTAGAGTTTTAACGACGTTTTAAGGACGTCGCAGAAAAGTTGTAATATGCGATGTTTAATTTATTAGACGTCACGGATTGTAAGACATTTATTAAATTTAATTTATCCAAAAATAAATTAATTTTAAAATTTTAAAAATTTATAATAAAATTTTCATTTATCCGAAAATAATTAATATTTAATAATGATTCAATATAAATTATAATTTTTCGTTGTTTTCATTTATCTGAATATAGGAGAGAAAAATTAGCATTTCCGCCGTAAAATAAACAGAATCGATACATTACAAAATCAAATAAATATCTTTTTCATGCGACAACGTGCACCATATAAGGTGCTTTTATGTAGAACCACTAAGGAAGATGCTATGCTGCGGGCCGAAGAACGTCTAAATCTTGAAGGTAGCAAGTTTGAATGAATGAAATTGAGAGCGGCAACCTTTGGCGTATAACGAACTCCAATTATATATCCACAAAGTATTGGCTATATATACGTCATAGGTTCAAGACATATAAACCAATCAAATTTGTATATAAAAACTAGGTACTTTGCCAACTTCCGACCAGTAAATCTACAAATTGTTCCAAGAACATAGACAAAACACTATGGAAGGCCTGGCTCAGGTGATTGACGACATCTTCCGTAAAAATTGCCTCGGGAACATAGGCAAACACGGTAAAAGATCTTCAAGGACATTCAAAATGACGATAAAAAATTTTCAATCCAATATTACTCTGTCTTATTCTGTCTCATATAATTTTAACCATTTATTTTATGGGATCTACGCGAGATCTATGCGGAACCTACATAAATAAATGACTGAGATTTATTGAACATAATAAGACACTATAATATTATATATAAGATTTAGACTCCAAAATGACCACCAAAAGTTGCATAGATATGCTATTCCATATCAAATGCAAAAGTAAAGTTGATTTGAAAGGGTGGCTCATAATACACTGTATATGTCTTGCATTAATGTTATGGATTCTAAAATGGAATTTTAGGCATGTTGGGGGCACTGGGTAACATGCATCGACTTCGTGATCACTAATCACCACGTCAAATATAGAGTCACGAATAATCCAGCACCCTCCAACCATACAGTATAATTTAGGTGAAGCTTTTTTTATATTCTGTGTTTTTACTCTTATTATAATAATAATTGAAAGTTGTTTGCTAAATTTTAAAGGATTAAGTAATCTTTATTTTATAGAAACATAAGGGATCAGGTACACCGATATCATCCGGACATTATGGCAGTTGTTGAGCCACGAATTATTGGATTAAAAGCTTATAAGATAACAGCTGAAAAGGCATATTTTAATTGCTCTACGTGTATTGGTTCTTCTGGCTTCTCAAAATTATAATCTATAACATGACAGTGAAACAACACTCCAATAGATATATATATATATATATATATATATATATATATATATATATATATATATATATATATATATATATATATATATTACAGTATAATTTGACAATATTATAATTATAAATATATATTTATACGAGAATTTTAATTAAAAATATTAAATAAAATAATATAAAATAAATCCTAATCCTAACAAACAACCCTCATCCATCAAATTCAGTGTCATTAAATATCGACTTCCACGTAAAGAGTAATTTAGTCCTTTTGTACTATAATATTCATAAAATTAAACTAATTAACAAAATAATGCTCATACTTCTGGTTTTATGCAGTCAAAGATAAGGCATGCCCCTTCAAGCCGACCAACAAAAGCGGCAGATATGTCTGGTTAAAAGTATTGATTGTGGTCGGGTCGGTCGTGTTGGGTTTGGATCCAGTTAAAATGACCCGTGAGTCGATCGGTTCATTCTTCAGAGGTCACTTTTATGCCTAGGCCAAGTCCAAGTCCGGCTCATGTCCTCCTTGACCCATCCGTAGAAGGAAGTCTCCCATGCAAACACGTAAAGACATAAACCTAGTTGCAAAATCATATATAAGGTATAATTCTCCCATAACAGAGGTACGCAACTCATAACCTAGTTTGTTCTCTGCATTCATCAACCTCACCTTCACCAAAGGACTGACTTGAGCGTCGGAGTGGCTAATCGGGACACAACCCCTGACAAGCTTTCTTTGTTTTGCAGGTATCTTCACATCGGATTCATCACAGAAAGTAGCCGACTTATGGATCCAAACGGCAACGTACAGTTCAGCCAAAATCCAGCAGAACCAGATTGCTTATTTTTGAACCGAGTCAAAAAGAAAGATGCATATATTCTACGCTGTTCCAAATTAATCATATGGAAAAGTAAACTAGAATTGAGAGGATTACACTATATGTATCTTGCGTAAATGTTTGTGAGTTCTAATATGGAAAGTTGCTTGGAGAATCAAGTTGTTGAAATTGCTGTAAGTTTGAAAAGCAAATTCTTCAACGGTGAAGATGTTTTACTTAAAAATTGGTCACTTTTTAAATACTTTAACTAAGTTTAGATACAAACTTTCAATTAAAAAATATTTTCTTGTATTTTATAATTGATAATATAACTTGTCATGTCAACTAACGTATTTACCACATGGATGACATGTGCATTTTAGTTTCACATCAGCATATTATAAAATAAATATGTAATTTTTAATTTGATTAATTTAACATAATTTATAATATTTAAAATTAATAAAAATATTAACGTATAAAGCATTACTTCTCTCGCCTGTCATCTGTCAGTTTTTCTGTATTTTAGTTTCTTTGCTTTTGTTGTTGACAAGTTATTACCATCTCTTTTCTACCATATAATAATCAATCTCTTATTTTTTTGCTCTTTCTTTTATGGCCAATATTATCTTTGTTTAGAACATGGTTAAGATTATCGTACGTCTGCATTAAAAATGGTACGGTAATGGTTGCTTCGGCACCGGTCGTAAATACCGGCCAGTATCGATTTTTTCGGGCTTGTACCTAAAATATAGGTGTATACCTGCCGATACCATAAATTTGGGAATATAGGAGGACTAATTTGCAATTTTCAAATCTTTAACCCTAAGTTTCAACATACGTTGTCAGCGCAACTCCAGTACATCGCACCATTGCACCCCTGACACATTTGTCAAGGTGGACAACTCGAAAACCTGAATCAACAACCCAACAGTTTCATTTTTTTGGGTGTGTTATTTTTTGTTTTCTAATTATTGCTGGCTAATTACAAATTTTATTGTGTTGAATTGGAATTAGATTTGGATTTTGTCATTGTTAGATGATGAATTTGGAAGTTGGATGTTTTCGGTGGATGATGAATTTCCTGTTCATCTCATGGTTTTGGATTTGCATGTATATGAATTGGTTTTATTTTGGAATGAAATTGCTCACAGTATTGGATTTGTATGTATGTTAATTGGTTTGATTTTGGAATGGAATTGTTGAAGTTGAATACCGTAAGCTATTGATTTGGGTATTGTGATTTTGTCATTTCTAAAATAAAAAATAGATTTGGAATTGGAAATGGAATTGTAAAATAGGGTGGTGTGGTGTTCGGTGGTGATATGAATATATTATGCACGGCTTAATAATGTTGATTACTTGATTATTAAAATTGAAAGTTGATAATCAACATTTAAACCTAAATGTAAAATTAATAATCAAATGTGAACTTGATAATCAAATGTAAAATTAATAATCAAATGTAAACTTGTAAAATTGATAATCAAATTTTGTAAAATTGTAAAACTTAAATCATTTACCGATACATTCTTAATATTTGTGAAATGGTAATTTATTTTAATTTTGGGTATTAAATTTAGGTAAATAGATAGTTGAGTATAAAATTATGCAATTAAAATTAATAATAATTCGGATGTAGTTAATGATAGTATTTGCCTATTTGGGTATTAGTTTTGGGTAAATAATTAATTGAGTATAAAATATGTTGAACTTTAATTATTTGGTAAGATATATGTATAGGTATCATAAATATTTATAATTGGTAATATGTGAAAGAATAAAGTAGTGATGTAGTAAATGTTTCGAAAAGAACTTTTGTTGTCAAATTGTGAATATGTTGTAGACTTATAGATTCCAATCATTTATACTTACACTTATTAATGTCAATTAAAATTGTAAAAGCAACATATATATTTAAGAACTAAATATGAAATGGTGTATATAATATTATGGTTTGTTAGAAATGAAAAGAAGATTCAAAGCTTTAAATAAGAAAAAATATTTCCAAAGAAGTTATATGCTTGAACTTGATCTCATGTCATGAATATATCTTTCAACTTGATGATCATGTTATGAATATATGTATGAGCAATTGTATAAGATATGTAACATATTATTTGCCAATTATGTAAGTCATATCATACCCTTCAACTTGATCCTCATTTTTGAAACTTTGAATTGAAATTGTTGGAAATAGAATTAAAAATTGTTTGAAATTGTTGGAAATTCAATTGGAATTATGAATGGAAATCGAAATGGAATTATGATTATTTTGTGATTGTTGGAATTGGAAATAGTTGTAAATGGAAGGAAATGGAAATAGAATTATGATTGTTTTGTGATTGTTGGAATTGAAAATTGTTGTAAATGGAAGGAAATGAAAATGGAATTATGATTGTTTTGTAATTGTTGAAATTGGAAAATGTTGAAAATGGAAATGAAATTACAATTGTTTTGTGATTGTTCGAATTGGAAATCATTGTGAATGGAAGAAAATGGAAATGGAATTATGATTGTTGGAATTAGAAATTGTTGTAAATGGAAGGAAATGAAAATGAAATTATGATTGTTTTGTGATTGTTGGAGTTGAAAATTGTTGGAATTGTTAGAAATGGAAATGAAATTATGCATGTTTTGTGATTATTAGAATTGGAAATTGTTATAAATATAAATGAAATTATGATTGTTGGAATTGTTAGAAATGGAAATGAAATTATGCATATTTTGTGATTGTTGGAATTGGAAATTGTTGTAAATGGAAATGAAATTATGATTGTTTTGTTATTGTTGAAATTAGAAATTGTTGCAAATGGAAGGAAATGGAAATAAAATTATGATTGTTTTGTGATTGTTGGAATTAGAAATTGTTGGAAACCAAAATAGAATTATGAATTTTTTGTGATTGTTGAAATTGAAAATTGTTGGAATTAGAAAAGAGTTATATTATACAAGATGGATATGCATATTGTGTACTGAAATTATGTGTTATTTATTTTTATATGTACAGATAAATAGAAGAAAGTTCAAGTACTCCCGATCAACTCACATTAGGAAGATACAATGATCTAGCTTGGGCTCATGCTGCATTGGTTCCCGATATGAAGAACCATATCATTTGTTTGTTTTGTAATAAGCATTTGAAAAGTGGAGGAATCACTTGATTAAAAAAATATTTAGTTGGGGTTAAAGGAGATATGAAAGCCTATAAAAAAGTAAGTTATAATGTGAAGTGACAGATGAAAACATTATTTGATGAACATCAATTTGAGAGAAATATAAGGGAAAGACTGAATTTTGAAATTGGTAGTGGAAGTTCGTTTTCTAGTTTCTATGGCAGATGAAAACATTGCTTGATGAACATCAATTTGAGAGAGATAGAAGGGAAAGATTGAATTTTGAAATTGGAAGTGGAAGTTCATTTTATAGTTTTCGTGGTGATTTTGAAAATGTTGAAGGTGGAAGTGATAATGATAGTGGTGGTAGTGATATTGGTAGTGTTCCATCTCAGGCTCATGAATAATCTGATGTGAGGAAGAGAAGAAGGCAGGTGACTAGTTTTTTGCACCATGAACAACTCCTGGAGCCCAACCATCAATTTGTAGTGCAATGCAATCAAGAGATGTAGCTCACAATGTTGATATGGCAGTTGCTAGATGGTAGTATGATTCAGGTTCATCATTCAATACTTCTCAGTATTATTATCAACCTATGATGGATGCAATAGCCTCTTATGGCCCAGGATATAAAGGTTCTTCGATTGATAACTTAAGAGGTAGACTTTTGAGTTGTGTTATTTCTGAAATTAAAAATTATTTGGCTAGAAGAAGAGTGAATTGAGGTGGTTATAGATATTTAATTATGTGTAACGGTTGGAGAAATAGGAGACAAGTGCCTACTATAAATTTTTTAGTTTATTCTTCAAATGGCTCTATGTTTTTTAAATCTATTGATGCTTCTTGCCTTATTAGAAATGCTGAGACTTTGTTTGGGATATTTGATAAAGTTGTGAATGAAGTAGTGCCGAAAAACATTGTTCAGTTTATTACTAAATAATGATTATGCTTATAAAGTGGCAGTAAAAAAGGTTGTAGAATATGTATAATTTATTTTTTTAAACTCCTTGCATTGCACATTGTACTGACCTAATGTTGAAGAATATAAGGGATCCTAAGAATTTTCCTGTTATTGATGAGACTATGAAGAAGGCTAAAAAGGTGACAAATTTTATTTATAATCGTGTATGGGTTTTGAATTTGATGAGAAAGTAATTTACCAATGGTAGGAATTTGTGTCGTCTTGCTGTGACAAGATTTGCCACAAATTTCTTATCACTTCAGTCTTTTATTTCGATGAAGAAGGAGTTAAGACAAATGTTTATAAGTGATAAGTAGATTGCATCTCAGCATGCTAAGTCTAATGCTAGAGTGGAGGGTTGTAATAGTATACTGGAAGATAGAAAATTTTAGTCTCAATGTCAATTTGTTATCTGAGTTTATGAGCCTTTGGTGAAGGTGCTTCGCTTGGCTGATAAAGAAGAAAAGCCAACAATAGGTTATATTTTTGATATCATGAAGAGAGCGACAGAAGCAATCAAGGCCAATATGAAAAATAGGCATTCTTTATACATACCATATCTTTCAATCATTAATGAGAGAAGGGAAAGACAACTTTCTTCTCCATTGTTTGCAGCTGGGGTATTGAATCCTAGTTTGTATTTTAAACTGAATCTTACAAAGCAAGTTGAAGTTAATAGGGGAATGCTTTTAACAATTACAACAATTGCTCGCATTGACGCAATGCAAAATCTTTTAAGCTCACAAATGGAGCTTTACAAGTTATCTTATGGAAATTTTGGAATGTCGATTCTTTGTTACAAAGAGGAAAACTTTCTCCGTATTAGTTATTTTTTTTCTTATTTTTGAAATTAATTATCACTTTATTTTGTTTATAACACTACTTTTGTTATCTTATAACTTACAGCTTTTTAGTGGGATCAATTCAGAAATGGTGTTCCAAAATTGAAAAAGTTTACGATTCAGATTTTAAGTCAATATGTGAATGCAACAGGTTGTGAACAAAATTGGAGCACATTTGAATTTATCCACACACAAAAAAAGAAAAAGACTGGAGCATAAAAAGTTGAATGACTTGGTTTTTGTTTGTTACAATTTAAAGCTTCAGGAAATGTATGTTATTTTCATTATTATCATTATTAATTTCGATACAATTGTTTATAATTTTCTAATAATTAAATTTAATTGTTTACTAAAAGTCTTAATAACACAAGTATTTCAACTGATCCAACTTTCATTGATAATATTGATCTTTTGGTGGATTGGGCTTTTAAAGAACCGAATTTGGTTGATGTAAATGATTTGAATTTGAAAAATAATCTTGGATGGGAAAGCATTGACATGTCATTTGGTGCATTATATTTGAATGATAATGATAATGAAGCTCATCTCAATGATGGGGATTTTGTACCAAATGATCACTAGGATCGGTGCAGTTCTAGTGGTTATCCTCCCATTGACGATTGAATTTTGTTACAGGTTTTATTTTTTCTTTTAATTTTACTTATATTTGATGTTTATATTAAATTCTATATATGTAATGTAACTGTAATGTTTTTGTTTTAGGTTTAACTTCTACTTGATTGTTTCTTCGTCATCAACTCTTTTGTAAATTGTTTAAGGATATTTATTGCTCTTTTTATTGGGTGTTTTGAATCTTTTGATGTAATATATTTATTAAAATGATGAAATTGTATTATTGTAATATTTTAAATACTTTGTTGAATTCTTAATTTTATATTTGTATGATGATGACTGTCTTTTGTTATATTAATTATGATTATTTTTATATGTAAAATATTTAAAATTATTGTTATTTTATATTAATTGTCATTATTATTTATTATTATAATTTTGAAAACAGGTTGATATAAATAATAAACTAGTAAAGTATACAGACAATTATACGATATACCAATAGACTAATTTGCAAAATTTAAAAATTTTAGGAATTATTTTATAAATTTAAAAATTACGAAGCGGTATCTGATCTTGATCGATGCCAAGACAAGATCGTATCAAAACTCAATCCAGTACCAAATCTAGTACGGTATTCATAATATTGATTTAGAAGTTAAAGGAAAAACAAAGAAGGGGGAGAGAGAGAGAGGAAAAGTAGAGAAGTTAGAGAGCGAGAGAAATTTAAGAGAGATCCAAATTGCTTACATCAATGCTTCATTTTGAAAATTTAAGTTTTTTCCTTTGTTCTACATCCTCACTTATGTGTTTGTTTGCCTTTTCATGCTCCAAACACAGTGAGAGTTGTGTCTTTCCCACATCTCTTACAACCCTTTTGCCACATTTCTGAATAGGCACATTTTTTGTAAAATTTGGAGAAGAGAGAGTTGAGAAATAATGAAGAGAAACCGGAGAGAGTAGAGAAGAGATGGTGACAGATACAGGGTAGATTTTGGAAGGCAAAAGCAAGGGAGTTGTAAGAGTTAGGTTGGAATTTGAGAAAAATAATTAATTGTGTTATTTAATATTAATTAATTAAAATTTACAAAATTATGACATAGACATCTATTCAAAGTTATGAATATCGTACCGAGCTTGGTATCGGATTGAGCTCTGGAATAGAACTGTACCGGTATCGATCGGTACCGGTATCATTTCGGAGAATTTTTTAAAATTATGAACTAGTCCTTAAAATTTTTAAAAATTGCAAAATAGTCCATATTGGTATATTATACTGATTATCTGTACACTTTACTAGTTCTTGTTTACATCAATCATGTTTTCAAAATCTTAATAATAAATAATAATGACAATTAATATGAAATAACAATAATTTTTAAATATTTTACATATAAATAATAACCACAATTAATATAAACAAAGACAATCATCATCATACCATTATAAAATTAAGACTAATACAAAGTATTTAAAATATTACAATAATATAATTTCATCATTTTAATAAATAATATTAAATCAAAAGATTCAAAATATTTGATAAAAAGAACAATAAATATTACAAAAGAGTTGATGACGAAGGAACAATCAAGTAGCGATTAAACCTGGAACAAAAACATTACAGTTATATTACATATATAGAATTTAACATAAAAATCAAATACAATTAAAATTCAAAGAACAAGAAAAACAAAAACCTAGAATTCAATCGTCAATGGGAGGGAATCCGCTAGAACTACATTGACCCCAGTGATCATTTGGTACAAAATCTTCATCATTAAGAGGAGTTTCATCATCATTATCATTTAAATTTAATGCACCAAATGGCATGTCATTGTTTTTCCATTCAAGATTATCTTCCAAATTCAAATCACTCACATCAATCAAATTGGGTTCTTCATAAACCTAATCAGCCAAAACATCAATATTATCAAGGACAATTGGATCATTTGAACAACTTCTGCTACTAAGACTCCTAGTAAACATTTAAATTTAATTATTAGAAAATTATATCAAAATTAATAATGAAAATAACATACCATTCTCGAAGCTTTAAATTGTAACGAACATAAACCAAGTCATTCAACCTCTTATGCTCCAATCTATTCCTTTTATTTGAATGGATAAATTCAAATGTGCTCCAGTTTCATTCCCAGTTGCACTCACATATTCACTTAAAATCCGTATCGTTAACCTTCTCAATTCTGGAACAGAGCATCCGAATTGATCCCACCAAGAAACTGCAAGTTATAAGATAACAAAAGTAGTGTTATAAACAAAATAAAGTGATAAATAATTTTCAATAAATAAGAAATAGGAAATAAGTAACACCTGGAGAAAGTTTTCCTCTTTGTCGAATCGCAAATGACATTCCAAAATCCCCATTACACGACTTATAAAGCTCCATTTGTGAGCTTAAAATTTCTTGCATTTTGTCATTAGGAACAATTGTTGTAATTGTGAAAAGCATTCCTCTACTAATTTCAACTTGCTTTTCAACATCCAGTCTAAAATATACACTAGGACTCAAAAATGCCCCAACTGTAAACAATGAAGAAGAAAGTTGTCTTCTCCTTCTCTCATTAATGATTGAGAGATATGGTACGTATAAAGAAGGCCTATTTTTTAGATTGGTCTTGATAGCTTCTGTTGCTCTCTCCATAGCATCAAAAATATAACTCATTGTTGACTTTTCTTCACTATCAGCCAACCGAAGCACCCTCACCAAAGGCTCACAAACTCGGATAACAAATTGACATTGCGACCAAAATTTCTTATCTTTTAGTATGATACTACAAACCTCCATTCTAGCATTAGACCTAACATGCTGAGATGTAACCCACTTATCACTTGTAAACATTTGCCTTAACTCCTTCTTCAACGAAACAAAAGACTGAAGTGATAAGAAATTTGTTTCAAATCTTGTCACAGTAGGGTGATATAAATTCCTACCATTGGTAAATTCCCTTCTCATCAAATTCAAAATCCATGCACGATTATAAATAAATTTTGTCACATTTTTTGCCTTCTGCATGGTCTCATCAATAACAGGAAAATACCTAGGATCTCTTATATTCTCCAACATTAAGTCAATGCAATGTGCAACACAAGGAGTCCAAAAAAATGAATTATAGGTACTCTGTAACCTTTTCTCTACCGCTTTATAAGTGGAATCATTTTCAGTAATAAACTGAACAATGTTTTCCACCCCTACTTCATTCGCAACTTCATCAAATATCCCAAACAAAGTATCAGCAATTCTAATCAGGCCAGATGCATCAATAGATTTTAAAAACATAGTGCTATTTGAAGAATAAACCAAAAAATTTATAATAGGCTCTTGTCTCCTATTTGTCCAACCATCACACATAATTGAGCATCCATTAATACCCTAACTCACTCTTCTTTCAGCCAAATAAGTTCTCATTTCAGAAATAACACAACTCAAAAGTTTACCTCTTAAGTCGTCAATCGATAGCTCTTTGTATCCTGGACCATAAGAGCCTATGCCATTTATCATAGGTTGATAATAATATGATTGAGAAGCATTAAATGACGAACCTGTATCATACCACCATCTAGCTACTGCCATATCTATATTGTGAGCCGCATCTCTTGTCTGCATTGCACTACGAATTGAAGGTTGGGCTCCAGGAGTTATTCGTGGTGCAAAGAAACTAGATACCTGCCTTCTTCTCTTCCTCACATCAGATTCTTCAGGATCCTGAGGATGAGATGGAACAGTACCAGTACCAGTACCACTTCCATCTTCAACATTTTCATAATCACCACGAAAACTAGAAAACAAACTGCCACTACCAATTTCAAAATTCAATCTTCCCTTTCTATCTTTCTCAAATTGATGTTCATCAAGCAATGTTTTCATCTACCACTTCACATAATGACTTACTTTTCTACACGTTTCCACATCTCCTTTAATCCCAGCTAAATACCTTTTCAATTGGGTGATTCATCCACCTTTCAAATGCTTATTACAAAACAAGCAAATGGTATGATTCTTTTGACCGGGAACTGCACCAACGTGAGCCTAAGCTGGATCATTGTATCTTCCTGAACTAGATTGATCGGGAGTATTTGAACTTCCTTCTATTTATCTGTACACAAAAATAAATAACACATAATTTTAGTACACAATGACAATATGCATATCTATCTTATAAAATATAACTCATTTTGTAATAATCACAAAACTAACGATTTCCAACTTCCAACAATCACAAAACATTAACAACTTCCATTTCCAACAAGTTCCAATTTCCTACAATCACAAGACATACATCTTCAATTTCCATTTTGATCAATTTCTAACAATTTCCAATTTCCAACAATCTCAAAACATACATCAACAAATTTCATTTTTATCAATTTCCAATTTCACACAATCACAAAACATACATTAACAACTTCATTTTTTATCAATTTCTAACAATTATCAATTTCCAACTATCACAAACATACATTAACAAATTCCATTTCCAACAATTTCTAATTTTCAACAATCACAAAACATACATCTACAATTTCCATTTTTGTCAATTTCCAATTTTCAACAATCAAGAAACATACATCAACAACTTCCATTTTTATCAATTTCTAACAATTTTCAACTTCCAACAATCACAAAACATACATTAACAACTTCTATTTCCAACAAGTTCCAATTTCTCACAATCACAAAACATACATCTACGATTTCCATTTTTGTCAATTTCTAACAATTTCTAATTTTCAACTATCACACACATACATCAACAAATTCCATTTCCAACAGTTCCCATTTCCTACAATCACAAGACATACATCTTCAATTTCCATTTTGATCAACTTCTAACAATTTCCAATTTCTAACAATCTCAAAACATACATCAACAAATTCCATTTTATCAATTTCCAATTTCACAAATCACAAAACATACATTAATGACTTCCTTTTAATCAATTTCTAACAATTTCCAATTTCACACAATCGCAAAACATACATTAACAACTTCCTTTTTATCAATTTCTAACAATTTTCAATTTCACATAATCACAAAACATACATTAAAATTTCATTTTTATCAATTTCTAACAATTTCTAATTTCACACAATCACAAAACATATATTAACAACTTCCATTTTAATCATCATCAACAATTTCATTTTATTATAAAACCAATATTTAATTTGATAAAATCATGTGAGAGTACAAAATTATATGTATGTTATTTATAGTATCATAATTTTCAAATTAAGAGTTACAAAATTTTCAATTTGATTCTAAGGATCTTAACGCTAACAATAGCCCTTTTATATTTCCAATCAAGTATCAAACCAATGCAAATTCAATTTCTACATTTGTTGACTTAAAAGGATTTTCATTATTTTCTAATTTTGTGCCTTAAATTACAATTTTTCTTGACAACTTTCAAGGTAAACTGTTAACATGTTTCATTATGTTATAAATTTATGTCCTTAATTTATAATTTGCAACTTCATATAATCAAAACCAAATTGCAAACCAAAAGATCACAAATGACATTTATTTAAGATTCGACATTTTCGAAAATTCTAACCAAATATTCCAACCAACACCACCGTGCATCATCCAACCAACACCGTGCATCATCCATGAAAATTCCAAAACCCAGATCAGTCACGCAACAAGCCAACATCACAAAAAAACCATCCAACTATCCAAGTCTCCAACTGTCCAACACCGATCCAACCAAAATACCAAATCCACTAGAAATTCACATTTTCACAATCCAACATTCCAACTATCCGGGTATCCAATCCAACACAACAAAAAACAAGCAAATGGCATGAAATTTTAGAATTAAAAAAAATATAAAACCGGTTTCGGGTCTCTTGGCGGGTCTTCGGATTTTTTCACGAGTCAGGGTGTCGACCCATCTTTAGTGGCTTCGGTTGCATCTTTGGTGGCTTCCCTTTGGTGTCATAGTGTTGTGGTGCAGCAGCGAGGATCGAAGAAGGTGGTGGTGGCATCGGGTCTGTGTGGAGGAATGACGAAGCGAAGTCGGCGAGAATCGGAGAAGGAAGCGAGCATCGAGGAGGCAAGCGTCGACGATGAGGCGACCGACGGCGATGGTGGGAAGAGCAGAGGCGACCGGCAGTGGCGAGGAGGAGCGGCGCGACACAGAGATGAGAGGGAGAGCAGATCAGCTGTGTGGGGGGAGAGAAGAGAGACCGAGTGTCGGGAGAGGGGGGGTTAAAAATTTTTAGGTTAAAACTTTTAAAATTTGCAATTTAGTCCCTAGGATTTTTCAACTTTACGATACCGACCGGTATGTTCCGATCTTGTCGATCTTGACCCAAAACCACCGATCTTGACCGGTTTTTGGCGGTATCAATGGTTGTTCGTTTCGTTCCAGATCCCGGCTGGAACGGAACGGATCTCACAACATTACATCTATTACACCTAAAATCTTACGTTTTAGAAAACACATCCGATTTAGTTTGCCTCGTTAACTCCATTAAAAAACACTAATATTGATAATATTTAAGAAAAATTGAAAGTTTAGACATTCAATTATCACTTTCTAAAATTTGAGCTATAATTAAGAAATTGTGAAAAGTTTGAAATTTTGTAATTAACCCAAAATATTAAAATTTATTAAATTCATTTGAAATTATTTTAATACAATTTATATTTTATAACTAAAATTATATATAAAAAGTCAGACATACTTTGTCGTATATTTAATAATCAATCACACAAAATTTACTTTTAAAATAATTCAAAAGAAATTAAATAAAAATATTATTTAGTAATTTTAATATAAAACTTATTTTAAAGTGAAACTACAAAATTCTACATCTTTTACTCCTTTAACTAAAGTGAATTCCAGCTTTTGACTTTATTCCAATTCGGAAACAAAACAACTAAAAAGCAATTGCTGTGGAGTCGACATTGATTCAGTAATGGTTTGGCCTTTTTACACGTTTATGTTGATCAGAACTAATCCACCAGATTGAGACATCCACCGAAACTTTGCAATTTGCCATGAAACATTTAAAATCCAAAGCATATCACTCTTACCTTATCCAACTATCTATAAGAGCTAGTCGCAGTCGCAGGTGGATGTTCCACAAAACTCAAAAGGAATGATTTTTTTTTTGGAAATTTAATAAAAAATATATTAAGAAAACATAAACTGATACACGATCCTCGAGATCCTACAAGCAATAAAAAAAGCTACACTAAATAGAATGTACAAAAATTACAGATAAAATATCAAATTAACTATAACGATATAAGTTTTGGGCTAATGTTGTCTTGCTTCCCTTTGGCTATTATAGTCTCTCTAATCAAATTGACAATTGCCTCGGTAAGTTCATACTTGTGTTGCTCTTCATTATTGTAGATTCTCCTATTTCTTTCCCGCCACACATAATAGATCACCATATAGAAACAAGTCTTGATGATTAGTCCATCCCTCTTACTTGAATTGGAGTACCGAATTGTTAAAATGTCAAGTGTGAGTAAGAATCTCACATTAAAAAAAGATGAAATTAGTGAAGGATATATAAGTGGAAATGACCCATAATCTTAATGTCTTAAAGTTTTGAGTTGAAGTATAGTGTCAAAGCTTATGAGTATATTCCCTTATTAAGCCCATGATAAAGATCTCTTATGAAAGTGGGCTGCCCAAATCCAATACACATGATAGATTTCAATGTTTCATTCCAATCAAAAGAGAACCTTGGAAGTTGAATTATGTTCAAAATTCTACTACATACAAATTTGCTATAGCTGCACTCAAAGAACACATGATTTCTACTCTTATTTACTTGTTTACATAAGACATAGAAAATCGCATTTTTTGGACTCAACTGGCTTCCATATGGTTTTTGCCCATGGGACTAACTCCATTGGCTCCATCAATAGATTATGAGTCGATTTTTTATTGAATACCCCACTAGCTTGTAAAGTCTATATCAACTTATCATTCCTTCGTATAGTAGGCATAGGGACGGAGCCAGACTCAACTCTAAGGGGAGGCCGGGAGTCAACATCTAAGGAGACACTTATATTTTTAAGGGGAGCTACTTATATTTATAATTTTAAAAATTTTAATTATATAAGTAATTTTTTTAAAAAAAATATTTGAAAGGGGGGGCCATAGCCCCCCCTCCCCAATACATGGCTCCGTCCCTGAGTAGGCAGCTCAAGTAAGTAGTTCTCCGATAATTGAAAATGCCTAATATAACAGATCCTATCCCTCTCTTGGATGAACCATACAATTTTAGCCTTCTTAAGAATCCTACTTTAAGGCTTGCAAGTCATTACGCAAGTGAAGAAGACTGAACTTAGTTCAATTATCATACCACAACCATATGTCTTCTCCATTCCCTACTTTATACTTCATAAAGGATAAATTTGCTCCCTAAGGTTCAATATGCTCTTAAATATTCATGAATATTAACGGTTCTATTGGAGATGCCAAAAGGGCTGAGTTACTAATGCTGTAATGTGTAAGGGACATTACGGACCTGTAAGGCAAGTATGATGTTGCTAGTCGCAGGTCGTATCACCAAATAGTTCGTTCATATCCACAATCAAATTCTTGTAGAAAGAAGAATATCACTTTTTCCAAGCAAGCCTTCGCATATGTACCCAACGTTTTACTACAAGGAAGAAGCCTCTTGCGTTACGCCTCATACACAAGGGCTCCTTACGCAAATATTCCATTTTGTTTCTGTTTTTTTTTCCTTTAGAATTGATAGATCTTCAAACATTTTTTGCCTCGTATAGTACTTTCTGATTTCATTTTTCTTCCTTTCGATTATCCCTTAATGTTGAAAATGGATATTCTTCTTTATCATATTTCACATAGGATTCATATACACTGGAATTATGGTATTACTTCCTTAATTTTAGCAGTTTAATTAATGTAAGGAACGTTGGTAAGGTTGGATGAGGTGCCTCATTCTTAATTAATAACTATTAGATATATGGTGTACATATTTACTTATATTTTTTGACATAATTTTATAAATTGCACTTATAAGATATTTTTATTAATCAGAAAATCATAGCTAATTGATAATCCTTATTTAACTTAGATTCAAAAGCTGCATAGATAATCTTCTGGTTGTAAAAGAATATCATCTTAGATTAAACTTTATCTTGAAAGGGTATATGATGCATCATGTGGGTGTAAAGCTTAGGGGTAGAGCTGGAAGCTGTGTGTGACCATGCATTGATTGAATTTGTTGAATAGTTGAAGATATGTGGGTGACGTTTTTGTTAATTAGAAAACATTAATGTGATGATTTAATGCTATCGAAAAATGCATCATTTTTCTACGTTTTTATTTAGCTTCTGGAGTTGCTCACGTCTGGGTAATTCTAGTGCATTGTGCTTGTATTTTCTGGCCAAGAGATTTATGACTTTGCATTGATTTTGTAGGGTGTTAATTAAGCTGGACGTTCATCTTCATGGAGTGGCTCTTGAGTGGACTATTTTGTATGTTATGTGTAACTGCTGTTGTGGATTGTGTGTTATGTGTGCAGCCGTGACTTGGTTCAGATTTCTACGTAAATCAGCACATTATTGTTGCGATAATTTCTAGAGTTATTTCATTGGAGTTGAATCTTTCGGAAAGTTGTTATTCTCTTTTATCTCAGATGTATGTTGTTATGTTCTGAGTTGATTGATCACTTGAGTTCTTTGTTTAATTGTCTTCTATTAAAAGTTGTTTAGAAAAATCTTCTGTCGAGGTTAACATGAGTCGGTCGTATTATTGGGTGTGCAAATCTTTCACGAAAAGTAAGGTTGAGAAATAATTATAAGGATTGAATGGTGTTGGTTCAGTGTGACCTTACGTAAATCTATTGCACTTTCGTAAAATTAATTAAATTAGGTAAGGATTCCACAGATGTAGGCAAGGTCTGCCAAACTGCATAATTAACAAATCTCGGTATGGTTTAATTTGATGCTTTTTATTTTTCTGTTATTTATGTTTACTATAAATAGATCAGAAAGTTTACGAAATAACCACTTATACGGTTTTTCAATAACGTCTTGTCTTAATGTAATAGAAAATATTCTTATGGGTATAATTAGCAATATAGAGCACCATGACAACCAATATATGGGAAGTAATTAGTTAGTAGTTTATCAAAAGTAGTATATTGCCACTCTTCATTCTTTTAGCACTCTTTATTTTATAAAAAAGTTATAATTAAAATTTCATTGACTTATATGTGTTTAAAGCCATTTTACATATTTCCTTCTACTTTTAAATTGGTTTAGTTTACCCATCGCACATTTTGGTGATCACGAGGATTGTGCCTACCTAGAATAGAAACCTACACATTTTTTGGAAAGAAAACGTAAACTTTGTTTAGTATTAATAGATGAATATACTACTTGTCTATGAAAAGAAGCCCTTGTACTTATCAAGTTGGAATTGGCCCGAGAGGCTTTAGCTGTCTGCCTCTATATAAACCCTTGTCTGCACTCTGAAGCACCAGAGGCAGAGAAACTAGCTAATCCTCCTTAGGAGCTATAAAAAATGTGTCCAAGCATCGAGAAGTGTAAATGTTTCCCTGTGCCTTATAATAAGGCTCAAGTAGGCCATATTTTCAGTCGTTGTGACTTGAATGGAGATGGTCTTCTTGACAGGAATGAGCTCAAAAAAGGGTTCGAGATCCTGGGGTCCCGACTCCCTAGTTGGCGGGCCTGTAGAGCTCTGCGGCATGGGGATGCAGATGGCGATGGGCATATAAACAAGGAGGAACTAGAGTTGGTAGTCAGATATGCTTTGAAACGTGGTTACATGATCAAGTAGATCATTTCATGGATCGACATGGCATGCACTACTATTCTGTTACTTTGTTATTGTTCTGAGATGGGCTTTTAGTGTTTAAATGGAGTTTGAATCGACTGTGGTCTGTCCCGTGGAAATAAACTGTAGAATATTTTACTTGTTTCCTTGCAGAGGTACCTTCCTCAGTGTGGTTAAGTTGGGTTGTTTTAGTGGAACCAAATCCAATATTCCAACGTTAGGGATTCAAAAATTCAAAATCAAATTCATTTAATGATCAATCTTTAAATTCAATCTAATACACTACAATAATTTGGTCCACTCATCTAGAATAGTTAAAATGGTTATGAAAACTATGCAAAATTACCTTTGATCGGGGTTGGGTGATAATGCTAATAAAAGGATATTGGTCATATTCAAAAAGTTTTGTAAACAAGTCAAAATTTTAGTTAGAAAGAGGTGTACTTAAGTGCTAATAAAAATGAATTACGTTACAAGGAGATGCACTTCCTCATAAAGTAGGGTGGTTTTGGTATCCTTTTCATTAGATTAATCAACCAAGTACTCCTCAAAGTTTTTCTTTTAAAGAAGAAATAATTTCATTTTCAGGCTCTAAAGGGTACTAGAAACTAATTACAATATAGAACTTTTAAAGAAACAAAAGGTACTAAGGATAAAACAAAATTAGCATTACATGTTAAGTAATGAGACTATTTAGAGACAACAACTATTCAATTTTAGGTTCCATTTTCTTACGAGAGAGGAACTCAATTTTTGTATGAGATTATGAGTTACTATAATTTTTGTGATCCAACAACTCAATCAATGAGCAAGAACATATTTGTCAAATGTCGAATTCCTGAAAATCCTTGAGTTCCTTTTCTTTCAAATAGAATATACAGTACAATTAAGACAAAGGCTTAAGCATATATGATCTTTCCCCATTCTTTTGTATTTATTATCAGCGTAAATTAGGGTTTCATTCCAATTATTATAGGGACAATCCAAATTCAAGTAATGTAACATTCTAGCCCAAATAGAGGAAGATTATCCACATTGAACGAAAAGATGATAGCTAGACTCACGAACCAAATTACAAAGGCAGCAAACTTGATTAATTGAAATCTTGAGTCTATCTTTTGTTTTCAATTTACCTCTGCCAGCTAATCATGTGATGAAGGAGGCTTTGACCATCAATAATCCTTTCTAAACAATGTTAAATCAAGGAATATAATGAAGATGAGGTCTCTAATAGCTTCTAGACATGAGAAATTGAAGAATTTCCCATTACTAGTGGAGTTCTAGACATGAGAAATTGAAGAATTTCCCATTACTAGTGGAGTTCTAGACATCTTTATCCTTCGAAAGGTGGTTAGGCAAATAGGTTGAAAGATCATAAAACAATCTATCCATTCCTCTTTCAATGGCTAGCCAAGCACATTGATCAATAATTTTGGAGACTTTAGCATAAGTTGAAATTCTGATTACAAGGGATGAGACTTCACTTTTTGTAGATAGAGGACTAAGAAGGGACTAATTATCAAGCCAAAATTATGTGTCCTCTCCATTTTCAATATGTATTCTCAAAAGAGAATAAATGTTCTCTCTTGTCCTTTACATGAGTATAAAAGGCCGACAATGCTTCTTTTCCTTTAAATGCCAAAAGTTGGATTCTTTCGAGTAGAATTTATTAGTCCACTTGTTCCAAAGTGCTTCCTTGTCATTAAAGAGTCTTCGTATCTTCTTTGCCACTAGCATTGTTTGTATCAAGTTCATCGAGACAAATCCTAGGCCCCCTCTTTGCTTTTTCCATAACTCTCTTTGCCACTAGGATTGTATGTATCAAGTTAATCGAGACAAATTTTAGATGAGGTGAATTCATTTTGTACATTTGATTTTTTTTGTTTGTTTAAAAGAAGTGTTCTAGTCAAGTAAAATCAGCCCCCAATTTCAATTATGCTTTAGGGGAAAAAAAACTCAAACTTAGAAGAACATTCAGAAACTGTATTTAAAGCAAGTCTACTCTACATATTTTCTAAACACGATAATTGAGACACTTTTGATTGTCTAGAAGGTTTTATTTCTTTACGAAGCTACAAATTTCATTTTTTGTCTGTAAAAAGGTCAACTTCTTTTAGTAACCATGTGTAACACAAAATTAGGGCAACGTATTAGCCTACATTAGTGTAATTAACGTGATATTATATTTTAAACATGAATTTTAATTGAAAACCGTCATCCATTAAATCCAATATCTCTCCCTTTCTTTTAGTCTTCCTGGATCATAATGCAGTTCCATGGGGATGAATTATAAGACAAACATAAAAATAGCCTTAATGTATATAAAAAAGTAGTAGAAGATACCATACAAACCTTCCCCTACATTCTTGCTCCTAATCTCGTCTACAGTTCTATGCTACTTATTCTTTTACTCTTCTTTCCGCTCAATAATTATGATACTTATTCTTTACTCCTGGTCTAGCTAGACATGAATATAATTCTTGTTTAAGACCGGAACTTTTGAGTAGCATCTTCCCACATACATGTTTGGTCTTTTTTTTTTCTTCTTATTTGTATTCTCCAGTATTTCACTTAAAATCAGATTCACTATTGAAAAGGAAGAATCTTTAAATTAATTTAAAGGATTATTACTATTCCAAGTTTAAATTTAAAGCACTCATGAAGTATAAAATTATCCGGATTTGCATTAAATAACCGAATATGTTTCCTATTGATATCTTTTAATAGTTACTATTGTCCTCCATAAATACCATGTTAGTTAAATTAACACAATTACCAAGCTACCAAAATTAACACAAACTAAATACATACAAAACTTATCTATTATCTAATATTTATATATACAATCATGCACTATTTCTCAATAGTCTCGCTTAACTTGGAGCATTAAGATCACAAATACCCAACTTGTGAAATTACATTTAAATGTTACTGCCCAAGAGCCTTGGTCAAAATATCTACTGATTGATTCTAAATATGAACTTGAGCAATTGTAATAGTACCATGCTAAATTTCATCATGTACAAAGTGACAATCAACTTCTATATATTTGGTATGTTTGTGAAATAATGGATTAGATGTAAAATGAATTACAGCCTGATTGTCACAATAGAGATGCATCAATTGTGTGGATGAGTAACTCCTATATCATGAAGTAGGCTTTTAAGGCACTTCAATTCACAAGTAGTGGTAGCTATAGACCGGTACTTAGCTTCAGCTAATGAGTGGAAGACAATTTGTTATTTCTTGCTCTTTTAGGAAACGGGTGACTGACCTAATATGATAAAATACCCAGTGAGTGAGCGTCAGGTGAGGAGGCAGCTCTTTTGGTCAAAGTCACAATAAACATATATTTGAAGATCACTATTAGCTTGAAAAAATATTTCTTGCTCCGGACTTCCCTTCAGAGAGCAAAAGACAACTTCCCATTGGTCCACACGTGGATTATGCATAAATTATGCTAAAATATGAACCAAATAACGAAGCTCAGCCTGAGAAATAGTCAAATAAATCAATCTACCAACAAGACGACGATATTTCTCACGATCATCAAGGAATGCCCCCTTTGCAACAGTTAGGCACTTATTCTGTTTAATAGAAAAAGATGTCAGCTTGCCCCTAGGAATCCTATTTCATAAATAATATTAGGTGTATATTTTCGTTGGCAAAGAAATATCCCTTTCGTTCCTCAAAAAACTTCAATACCCAAAAAATACTTTTAACTATCCTATGTCCATATGAGAACATTGACTCAGGTACTACCTGAATTTCCTTGGCATGTCCCTATTATTGCTAACCACTATTAAGTCATTAACACAACCAAAGATGCTCAAAATAGAATTATGCTTGCCGTAACTAAATACTGAATAATCAAAGTGAGATTGGAGCTTGCCGTAAGCCATAAAGTGATTTCTGTAATTTGCACAGTTTGCCTGGGTCTGCAGAATATCTAGGAGGCAAGCATATGCATACATCCTCTACTAAATCTCCATGCAAGAATGTTTAGTGAACTTCCATCTGATAGAGTTCCTAATTCTTTGTTGCAACAACTGCTAGAAAGATGGGTACTATAACCATTTTAGTGAGTGGTGCAAACGTTTCAGTAAACCTATATGCCCTTAACTTAAGTGTTGCCAAGAACCATCAATTAAAAGTTATACCGTTCAATTGTTCCATCTGAATGGCACTTGATTTTGTAGACTCATTTATAACGATAGCCTTTTTACCTAGGGATAAATCCTGCAAAGTTGAAGCTCCATTGCGTTCTAGAGTTGTAATTTTTTGTTTTGGCCTCACACTATTAGGGATGATGTACTACAACAAAACTTATAGGCTTACATCATGCTATGTTCGCTGCTAGAAACTGCCTGTGTCTTAAAGAAAAGTTACCGCAAGTCATATAATGGGCAATATGATACATGACACTTGAGGAACAAGTTGTACTAGACGAGTTAGCAAGGCGGTCACTGTGTATGGCAATAATAGTATTTCAACTTTTTTGAAGGTCATCGAACTCAGATTCCCCAACTAAGTGGTTCTCTAAATATTATGCGTGGCACATTATAATTGAAATCTCCCTATCATTAGTAGTGGTTAGGGTGGACTCGTCACTCCTCGTTATAGTAGGGCTGGATACATACATAGGACTCCCCCTTTCTTATGAGTCTCAGATTGATTAACAGGCCGGGGTAAAAAGGCAAGTAGTGAGGTGTCCATTTCATCTTTGTTAATGGCAAGAGGCATGGAACCTATATGTGTAGGAGAGGAGTATAATAAGTCATCATGTTGAGATTGACGAGGAAACTCATGTTCTAAAAAAACAGTATCCTGATCAAACTATAAATTTATTACTCTCCAAGTCATAAAGATGTCATTCCGGCTCCTCAAAATGATAGCTCACAAAGATACAATGTCTCCCTCACAGTGCAAATTTATCCTTATCACGAGTTCATTGATAAGCGTAACAAAAACATTGTTGGTTTTTTTATGCAGAGAAGATATGTACGGAGAAGACTCTCAATTTTTATTGAATAGAAGCTTGTCAATTTATAGTCTTTCTCAAATTAAAATTCAAAAATCAGATAACATCTAATCTAAATCAGTATAAAATAAAATCTAATTTATTTAATAGCTATCAAATCAATATTTCTAAACTGATTTTAAAAATCAAGCACTAAATATCATAATCAAATTTGCCTAAGACCTAGTCTATGATCATTTATTTCGTAAGAATCTGCAAACCTAACGGATTTTCCAACAAAGCCCTCCATGCCTTAGGAGTGCAGAGCTTTAATGTCAAAATAATTCATCCTCCTCAAGTTGATCGTTTACAGCTTGCTTGGCTTCTATCACATTTTGTTGCGCTTTACATATCCTTTCAACATGTCCTAGTTGTCCACACTTGTTTCATCTTATATCTGGCCTCCACCAGTACTTGTGTTCTGGATGATTTGTTTTTTTGCAATACGAACATGGTGGAAAACTTTGAGCATTGTTGTTATTAATCCTTTTTTTTTTCTTGTATGACTTTACTAGAAAAGTGTCTTCCACGATTCTTTCTTGCCTCATGAGTCTCCTTTGTTTTTGTTCCTGTAATGTACTTAACAATTCTGCCAAATTGATTGTTGCGAAATCTTTTAAGTTTTCAAGTGATGAAATTGTAGCCTCAAATCTATATGGGATGGTTACTAGAATTTTTTGAACTATTCTAAATTCATCAAAATTAGAATCAAGAAATCTTACGTTATTGGCAATGACAATGAGTTTGTTGGAGTAATCCTTGATTGTTTCTGACACCTTCATTGTTTGTATCTCAAATTCTCTGATCAAGTTGAGCATTTGCATTCTTTTGATCTTTTGTTCCCTACATAATCCTCTTTTAAGAAATCCCAAATTTCTTTGCTTGTTTTGAGCATCATAATTCTGGAAAAAATTGTTGGTGTGACTCCTGAAAATAAGCAAGCTTTTGCTTTGGATTTCTCTGTTTCTTTTCTTTATGGATTTTGATTTGAGCTCTTGTTGGATTTGCAGCAAGTCGGAATGTCGTAGTCTTCTTCTACAACTTCTCACAAGTCATTTGCTTGAGGAAGGCCTCCATTTGAACAACCTTAACTTAGATAATTTCTTCCATCAAACACCGGCAAAGTAATGGCGGTGAATGATGATTCAATTCATTGACGTATGATTTTGATTTGTGGTGTGGGCGTAGAATAAGTTATAAGTTATAGGTTTGTAGGTTTAGAAGTCCCTTAAGATCAAGAGAGCTCTGATACCAATTGTTGGTTTTTTTTTAATGTGGAGAAGATATGTATAGAGAAGACTCTTAATTTTTATTGAATAGAAGTTTGTCAATTTATAGTCGTTCTCTAACTAAAATTCAAAAATAAGATAATATCGATCTAAATCAAAGATGAAATATAATCTAATTTATTTGATAGCTATCAAATCAATATTTCTAAATTGACTCTTAAAATCAAACACTAAATATCATAATCAAATTTGCCTAAGAACTAGTCTTTGATCATTTATTTCGTGAGAATCTGCAAATTTAAGGGATTTTCCAACAAACATCCAAAAGTTCAAATGGGATTAAACATAGGTTCCTTTTCAAATAAAATATCATATATAATTTTCCTATTATGTATTCTTGTGGGAGTTCAGTTAATTAAATACCCAGTAACTAGAATACACTTACTCTAGACGCAAATAGGTAAGTTGGCTCGGAAACTAAGTACTTACACAACATGCAACACTCCACTTGACCATTTTATTATAAAGGAACTTGCAAAAAGAACCCTTTAGATAATACATCACACTCAAGCCCACCAAACAATAATCATACCATAAAAACCAATTCACATCAGCAGAGCTTCAGTATATATTCTAGAAGACAATCTGTTATAACAAACAATCATTAATTATTATTCTTTCAGTTGTAGTAAAATCTAGGAATATTCCAAATACAAAAGAGTGTATAAGTATACACAATTTACTATGTATCATTCTTTCAAGATATACAAAATAACATTTCTTTTTTTTTCTAAGATTTACATGGTATCAAAGCCCACACAAACTAATGTCCATGGCTACCATATCTTCCTCTCCTTCTTCTTCCACTGCTACTGCTGATTCATCTTCTGATCAGCTTCTCAATTTTCCTTCTCTTCCTAAATCTCTGAATTTTATCATTACTAAGATTACTCTATCCAATTATATTCTTGGAGAGCCCAGGTTCTTGCTGCAATTCTCGCCCTGGAGAAATTCATTTCTCCTTCTTCTGTGATCCTTGCTGGTTTTATTTCTTCAAATGATAGTTCTCCTCAGCCCAACCCTGAGTTTCGCTTATGGCGTCAATCTGATCAATTACTCCTCTGCTAGTTACTATCCACTGTTGATGATGATATTGCCAATCTTATTACTCAATCTCAATCTTCTGTTGATGTTTGGATTACTCTTGAGAAGCGTTTTGCTCAAACCAGCATAGTTAAAGTCCTACAATTAAAACGTCATCTATCATCTATTAAAAAGGGATCTGACACTATTAGTACATATATACAGAAGATAAAAATTATTAGAGACTCTCTTCTTTTGGATGGTCATCCAGTCTTTGAAACTGAGTTAATTCTCAGTGCTCTTGTTGGCTTAGGACAAGATTATGATCCTATTATGTATCTGTTATCAAATACTATGGCCTTTTCATCTTTACAAGATGTTCAAAGCTCTCTTCTTATGCATGAGACTTGCCTGGACTAACAAAATGTTGTGTCTCAAATCTCTACACCATTTGTGAATCTTGCCAGTTTTTCTTCTAATACTTGTTCTCCTAATTTTTCTAGTGGTTGATATGAGGGTCGAGTAAGAGGAAGGGGTGGTTGATCTAGTCCTCAAATATTTTGTCAACTCTACCAAAAGCCCAATCATTTAGCTCTCCAATGTCATAAACGTTTTGATCAGCAATGGCAGGGTCCTTTGCAGTTTTAGCAGCCCTAGTAACGATCCCCTTCATAGCCTGTGCACACCTACACTGGTTATAATACTTCTCCTCAAGCTAACTATGTGCATTCTGGTCCTCCTCATACCTATATGGTTCCACAAAAACAACAAGCTACATCGTCTGAACCATCCTCTTAGTCCACCTGGTTTGTTGACAGTGGTGCTACAAATCATGTCACTCCTGACATTCAAAATTTGGGTACCAGCTCTCTTTATACGGGCAATGATCATCTGGCTGTAGGCAATGGTAACATTTTACCCATCACATATACTGGTTCATCCTCTGTTAAAATCAATACTTCATCTTCACCATTACATCTTAAACAAATTTTACATGTACCTTCCATAACTCTTAATCTTTTGAGTATTGCTAAACTTACTAAAGATAATGATATTGTTGTTGAATTTTTTGATAATGGTTGTTTCTTTAAAGATAAGCTTTCAGGGAACACTCTTCTACAGGGCACTCTGTAAGATGGTTTGTATCACCTCACAATAACTAAATCCTCTTCCTCTCCTAGTCAATCTGCTACACATTCCTCTTCTCCTTCTGTTTCTCCTACTGCCTATGTTACCACTGTTGATGCATATGTGCTACATGCTACAATAGGACATCCATCCCCCTTTATACTATCTATGATTGCTAAATCTATAAATCTCCATGTTGATATTAAAACTCTTAAATTTTATGATGCTTGTAAGGTTCGCAAGTTACATCAACTTCTTTTTAAAACTCACTCTATTAATGTCACATAGATATTATATTATTTTTATTGATTCTTATACCAAATTCACGTGGTTCTATCCACTAAAACTCAAATCAAAAGCCTTTTCGACCTTTTTAAAATTCAAAACACACGTGGAATTACAGTTCAGTCATAAAATAAAAGCTTTTCATACTGATAAGGGGGGGAGGGGGAGGGGAAATTAATCATTCATACCTTACCTTACAGCACAAGGCATCACACCACGATTTTCTGTCCCTATACGCCTCAACAAAATGGTGTTTTAGAAAGAAAACATCATCACTTTACCGAAGTGGGACGGATCTTACTCTCCCATGCCTCTATACCTCTCACTTTCTGCCAAGAAGCCTTTAACACATCTACTTATCTCATAAATCACTTACCCAACCCTATCATAAACAACAAATCTCCTTATGAGCTTCCGCATAACAAACAACCATCCTATGATCATCTCAGCCCTTTTAGATGTAGCTGCTATCCTTGCTTAAGGTGTTACTCCTCTCACAAATTCAATTTGTTTTTCCTATCCGTTTACCAGTACAACCTATTTCTTCCTCATCTTCCCCTCTTTAAACAAACACTATCCCTACCCGTCATTCTCTCCCAGCCACTAAGAATCATCTAATGCAAACTCGTTCTAAGAGTGACATCTTCAAACCAAAACTATATCACACCCCTCTACACACCCCACCCTTCACGAAACCCACATTTATTTCCATTGCCTTATAGGATCCTATTTGGAAGGCTGCCATGGATGTTGAAATGCATGCCCTACACCAGAACCAGACTTGGACTCTTGTCCCCTATCATCCTCAAATGAATGTTTTGGGCACTAAATGGGTTTTAGAGTCAAGTATCACTCGGATAGATTTACATTTATTTGGGAGTGCCAACAATTGAAATTTGATATAGAATTCCTTCTTTAGTAAAAAATGTCTTTAGGGCTAGGAAAGTTATTTCGTTATCACTTTGAACAATTTTTTTTTCTATTAGACTGAGGGGTAACCATAATATAGAAATTTTTTAAAAATGTAGCAACTTCAATCTTCTTGGCTAATAAATAAATCTAAATAGCTCGTGACTAATCATTTACAATAGTAAAGAATAATGGGCACTATATGATGAAACAACAAGATGAGGCCATCACAAATCAAAGTGAATCGTTCCAAAAGGTTCAATTACTTCATTGATAATAGTAGGAAAGACTTCTTGAGTTTGTTTAGCTGGTAAACAATTATCATAAGTTCGTTGTTGGAGATTGCTATAATGCAATTTAATACTACAAATATTAGGAAGAATTGAACTACTTAATGAGAAGGATGCTTGAGATGTCGATGTCATAATGTGAAGGAGTCCACCCTGCTCGTTCGATGCGCTCGAGATAAAGTCATAACACATAATAGAATGACCTCACCATGCTACTCATTTGCACCAATCAATGTGCTCATATTTCGGTCTTGTATCACACAAAATTTATTAGAGAAATTTATTGCACAATTCATCTCATCAATCAATTAAGACATGGGGGATTATATTGTAATTCAAACTTGAGATATATAGAACATGTCGCAACATCAAACCATTTATGAGATTAATTTCCCCTTGTTTTGTTGTAGTTGTTTTTTTCCATTTATTAAGCCCACGAGCGTCAAGTAACATGATATAAATTTGTGAGCAAAGTAAGATCCTAGTCATATAATTTGAGGTTTCAGGTCCAGAAGCCAGTGAGTTAATTTGTTCTTACCTATAAAGTTTTCGCTGGTGGAATTTTTATGAGTTTTAAGGAGATTTATAAGTGTATTCCATTCATCATCAATTTGTTGGATCCCGTATCCGGAACCCAACCTCTTGCGAAAAATCATGAAACTTAACTTGAGCGTGCACATCATCTTGAAGGGTTATTGCGTTAAACCCTAATAGCCATAATTTTTTTTTTCATTGGACCCTTAGTAGACATCATCAATTCATCTTTATTCTCATAACATTCCATAAAATTTTACTTACAAATCGTTCCATGGTGATCCACACAACATAGCCACTCTACTAGAACTCACTTTTCACTGCTTGCGGACCGAACACTTTAAATCATAATTTCAATTTGACTTCTTCATATAAATCATAGCTCTATATATCTTGTTTATTTTGAAGCAAGAATCACCTCAAACAGAGTTCTACAACTCAAGATATCATCAAAATACCATAATGTGATCATATCCTAAACAATCCCTCCTATCCGACCTCTCACTTGTTTTTATTCAAACTTTCTCAAATAAACTCCAAATGATACAAATTTGCATGGAGAAATACCTACATGTCTTAGAAATCCATTGTTTCAAGAATCGCTTCAATTGGAGGTCGTATGAGGGAGTTATGATTAAAAGAGTATACCATGTTCATTCCCCAAAAACAATTTGAAAATACTTTGGCGCGATTGTCATAACTTTTTCTACAAATATCCAAATGCCTTCGTTCTTGTGCCATTGGAAAGATAAAATCGAGATATACAACTCGTATTAGAGGCCTCAAAACGAGATTCGACTTCATAACTGGTCAAAAACGCAAATTACTAAAGTTGACCCGTGGCTGTCCGTTAAACGGACATGCATGTCCGTTTAACGGACACATACGGCCCAAACTGCACCAAACCATCCGAGAATGTCCGTTAAACGGACATGAGCAAGGGGAGGGGTCCTTTTGACCCGAGGCTGTACGTTAAACGGACTTCCATGTCCGTTTAACGGACATCATTTCAAAACCTCTTGACCTTTTCCAATGTTTCTTACATCGAACTACCATCATAACCACTTATAATCTTCACATATACTTATTCAAATGTCTAAACTCTTCATAACAACTCAAACATCAAACTTAATTCATCAATCTCTCAATTCTTGTCTTAAATAATTCATCAAAACCACAAACTCTCCTCATACATCAAAGCTATCATATTCATACTCTCATGAGACATCATAACTTACATCAATCCTATCTCTTAACTCCGACATCCAAACATTACAAATTTGATAGCGTCGGAAGCTAAAAGGATCATCTAAAACTTATATGTAGACAAATTTGATCAATTTATCTAGATTTTTCCAGATTTTCCCTTGAATCAGTTCACAACATCATATCCCTATGAAAACTTGATCCTTGTTCCATTTCACTTCCTTTGCTAATACACCACCTATTTTTATCATTCAAATACCAATTTGGAGTTCATCAAATACCAATTCTTCTTTTCCTTAGCATTTCAATTATAAGTAATGGTAACTCATATTCAAAAATCCATCAATTCATCAACTTCAATTTGGGCAAAAACATCTCATGATTATCGTCTTAGCATTTCTATATTTCTTGTCCATATTGCCTCACTTATATATACATATATCAATTCATATACATAGCTTATTAACTCACATGGATCACTTCTTCAATTGTATTCCAGTCCAATTTAAACTCATCCTTACTCTACCTTAATCCATACCCAATCTCACATTCAACTTTGACAATCATCCATGCACAATTTCACATTTCATTATCCAAAACCATCCCAATTCCTGTTGTTCTTTTCCATAATATCTCATTGATGGATACACATATATGTTCATTTGCATATGCATCTACCCATCGTTCATGCTCAACATTCATCATAGTAACCCATATAAAATTTTACATTTCAAAACATACACAATCCCATAACATGACATTTTACAATCTTCAATGGCAACCCATGCCACAATACATTACCCGTAACAATATTGAATATCCAAAACATGCAGAACTCGCCACTTCTCAAAATACATGTAAAACCTTAATTTACATCAATTAATCCCAAAACATAACAAAACATGCAATTACGGAGAAAAGTCTTGACTTTCACTCTGTTTTCCTGCTTATCACCGTGAATGGGGAAAGAGAGTGGGGTGAGCTCAGCTCAGTGGAAACATGCTTATAATAAATAAGGAGCAAAACCGTTCAAAATATTCTTTACCATGGAAAATGCTTGTTGAGTTATAAACGCATAATTCTTAAAATTCTTGTTGAGTCGTGAAACCCATATTTCTCAAAATCCTTGTCAAATAACCAAAACTCACAAACAACACAATTCCTGCGTTTCAACTTTCTCATAAATCATGAATGCATCAAAACTTATCACAATTCATAAACATATAAACACATCATAATGGTTTGGCAAGTCCACAATTCCATAGAATGGCCTTGTGTAGTCGTAAATTCTTGAGGAGTCCTAAAGGAACTCCTTGCCACTTCTTGGGCAAAGGGAGAAGCTTATTCATGGTCGGCGTGCGCGACAGACAGCTTGGGTGGACTATACCTAACCCACATAACATGTAATCATGCTCTTGAAAATGATTGCCCCAAATGACAAAACTCTTGGAATTCTTGTTTTCATAAATCATGCAAATTTTCATGAATCCTTTCATGAGCATGTAACATTCCATATGCAAGGTCATCATCGATTCTCGATTCATCATCACAATGCATACACCAAAACATGCGGCACTATCACAAAACATTCAAAGGCAATAAATGCAACATGTGTAACAATTTCTCAAATCACTTAAAACCAAGCTTTGCATTACTTGTAATAATTTCTCAAATCATTTAAACAATGAATTTGAAATCATTTTATCATTTTGATATTTGAAAGCACATTATGGCTCATTATTCACTATAAACATGAAAACCCACCTTATATCCTTGCTTATTCTTGGAAATCCAAAATCAATGGCTTCCTCCTTCTTGCCCTTGGAAAGGTCCTTAATAACCTTAACACAAACAAAATTTCATAAATTTCCATTAAATTTGAAAAACCCCCAAATTTCTCTAATTATCACATAAATTCCATAAACCCTAATCAATCTCTAATCTAACCCAACCATGGTTCATGTGGGTTAGAAAACTTCAAACCTAGCTTAGAAACCCAAAACTCCAAAGGATTTCACCATCTTCTTCTTCCTTTTAACTTTCTCTCTCTAGAACTTCTCCAAGAACAACCCTAACTATTTCTCAACAAAGAAGATGAAAAGTGGGAGAACTTACCTTAGAAAGCTTGAATCCTCTCCTTGATCCACGAAATTCCTTCACTTTTCTCTTGGATTTCCTTCTCTTCTTTCTTTCCCTCTTCTCCTCCACGACATCTCTCCCTCTCTTCTCTATTTTCTCTTGTTTTTCCTCTCATTTTTGTGAATCTCTTCCCTTACATACCAAGCCTACATGTCTTTTGCCCATAATACCCTTAATGAAAGGCCTTGCAACACAAATGACTTAAGTTGTCTTCCCATTTTGCCCTCAATGCTATTTACCACCTTAATACACTTAATTCATGCCCTATGATCTTAGTCAAATTAACATGTTAATTAAATCCCATTAACATGCTAATCAATTTCCTCAAAGTCATCAAATATGACCAAGTCTCAAATATCATAAAATCATGCTTAACTTAGAACATTTTTCTAATAATCAATATGAAGGAATTTGCTAGAACTTCCTTCTAGAGAATTGTTCCCCTATGTCTTAATTTCATAATGCCACAAAAATCATCCAATTTAGAGCACTACATCAAAAGTTATGCTCAAAACATGTCGGACATATCATTTTACTTACACATTTTCCAGTACTTTAATTCCATCCAAAATTAACCTTCTTAAGAGCCAAATTGAAACTCGATTCCTTCATAACAAATGTAGCCCTATTCCTCTAATTTAATCCAAATTAAAATAATCTCAATTGAATAACTAGGGATCAAGTTATGGCTAAAACACCGAAGCATACTCTATGAACATATTTCACTTGAAATTTCTTGTTCTTTAACTTCAACATATCACATAAAATCCATCTTATATCTATACCATATTTTTCATTTGAATTCCATTTCATGAATTCCTTATTTCTTTACACATGAATGATTTCCAATAATTCACTTAATAGTTCTAATTTCTATAAAAGGTTCGGGGCCCAACACAATTAAAGCTAGAAATCCTCTTCAGTTTGTGTTCCTTAGCCTACCAATACTAAGGGGCTACATTACTTTATTATGATGAGTTTGCACTGCATTAATAGTATCTCCCACTCCACATCTTTATCCTGTATTGTTGACTCCCCTCACCATATATATTTCTGTGTCTATTATACCACCAATCAACACAAGACAATCTATAGCCTCGTGCCCTACCTTGTTGCAATAGGTTTAGGTAGGTTTATTGCCTAAAGTATCGTTGTCACTTCCTGAAGCCCAAGTTTTTGCAGTATTTTGGCCAGTAAATGTTAAGGAAAATGCTCTCGAATCAGATATCGATTGAATTTAATAGCTCGAAAATTAGTAACAAAAATAAATATAGGTCAAACATAATCGAACAAAACACAAAGATTTACGTAGTTCGGTTAATGTGACCTACATCCACAATTGGAGGGTGAGCAATTTTACTAATATATGAAAATTTACAAAACGTACAAAGAGGTTTAATAAATATCTCTAAAAGAGAAATGAAAGAAGAAAGAAGGAATGCTGGCTTTGTGTTTTTGGTGCTCGTTCTGAAGCCTTAGCATTTCCTCTATTTATAGCAACATTTTAGAGCATCCATCCAAGCTCAATTCTGTCAAATTTTCAAACTCTTCGTGATCTTCACACAGGAAAAATCCATGACAAAGCATGCTTGAAGACTTTTGGCCAAGCATGGCCAAAAGAGTCTTCCTTGGTTGGCCAAGCATGACCAAAAAAGTCTTCCTTGGCCAACAATTTTTTGACTCTTGAGGGGCTAATGCATGTAACAAATCTTCACCTTGACTTGGTCCCGAATAATTAGTGATCTACTCCACCTTCTCCGACAATGTCCAAAAAGAGCTATATCATCAATTAAAAATGCCAATCAAGTCTAAGCACTGCTTGAACTTGTAAACTAGAAAAACCTTTGTAAAAATGTCAACAGGATTATCCTCAGTGTTGATCTTCTGAATAAGGACCTTCTTCTTTGCAATAGGATCCCAAATGAAATGATACTTCACGTCAATATACTTCATCTTCTCATGATACATCTGGTCTTTTGTCAAATGAAAAGCACTTTAACTGTCACAATAAACAGTAGTAACCCCTTGATGAAGGGATAACTCGCCAAATAAACCTCTCAAACATAATGCTTCTTTAATAGCCTTAGTAACTACCATATATTCTGGTTCAGTAGTAGATAAAGTCACTACATGTTGTAGAGTAGCTTTTCAGCTAACGGCACAACCTCCAATGCAAAATACATAACCTGTCAGAGACTTGCGTTTGTCGAGATCACAGGCATAATCTGAATCTACAAAATCAAACAAAGTGTTGCTGGTTCTACCAAACTCTAAAGAAAAGTTTAAAGTGTCCTTTAAGTATCTGAGAATTCATTTCACTGCCTGCCAATGTTCTTTTCTAGGATTGGCCATATATCTGCTAACGACACTATCAACTTGTGAAATATCAGGACGGGTTCATACCATTACATACATAATATTGCCGACGACACTAGAATATGGAACTTGTGCTATATAATTTTCCTCTTCCTGTGACTGTGGTGATTGAGTAGCAAATAGTCTAAAATGACTAGCAAGAGGAGTACTAACTTCTTTGGCATCTCGCATGTCAAATCTCTCCAAAAATTTATTGAAATAATTCTCCTAGGTCAAGAATAATTTACCAACCTCTTGATCACGTCTTAGATTCATGCAAAAAATTTTCTTTGCTGCTCCTAAATGTTTCATCTCAAATTCACCATGCAATAAGGCCTTCAAATGGTGAATATCTGTGACATTCTTGGTAGCAATGAGCATATCATCAACATATAACAATAAATAGATGAATGAGCCATCATTTAACTTCTGAAAGTAAACACAACTATATACATGCTTCTGGAGAAATCATGACCCAACATAAACGAATCAAACCTCTTGTTCCACTGTGTTGGGGACTGCTTCAATCCATACAATGATTTCTTAAACAAACATACCTGGTCTTACTTTCCTGTAACTTCAAAACCTTCAGGTTGTTTCATATAAATTTGTTCATCTAGTTCTCCATGCAAGAATGCTGTCTTGATGTCAAGTTGTTCTAATTTCAAATCAAACATGGCAACTAATGCAAGTAATATACGAATAGAGCTATGTTTCACCACTGGTGAGAAAATACCATTAAAATCAACACCTTGTACCTGACTGTAGCCCTTTGCAACTAATAGTGCCTTATACCTTGCATTTTCAATACTTGAAGTACCTTCTTTTCTTTTCAAAACTCATTTGCAGCTAACAATTTTCTTACCCTTTGGCGGCTTCACCAGAACCCATGTATCATTCTTGTGCAAAGATTCCATTTCTTCATTCATAGCCACCACCCACTTATCAGCATCAACATTTGAAACTGCCTCCGTATATATGGAAGGTTCACTATCTCCACCTGTTTCCTGTGCCACTGATAAAGCATATGCAACTAAATTTGGATACCTCTGTGGTGGTCGAATTTGTTGTCTTGGTCTGTCTCTAGTTATGGAATGTTCTTCTTCTACTGGTTCATCTTGAACATGATTAGGATATGATTCATCAGCTTGATCTGTTTGATGTGTAGAAGATGTTACATGTCTTGGCCCCTCAAGAGTCAAAAAATTGTTGGCCAAGGAGGACTCTTTTGGCCATGCTTGGCCAAAAGTCTTCAAGAATGATTTGACATGGATTTTTCCTGCAAGAAGACCGTGGAGAGTTTAAAAATTTGACAGAACTAAGCTTGGACGGATGCTCTAAAATGTTGCTATAAATAGAGGAAATGCTGAGGCTTCATAACGAGCACCAAAAACACAAAACCAGCATTACTTCTTTCTTTTCTCTTTTAGAGAAATTTATTAAACCTCTTTGTATATTTTATAAATTTCTACATAATAGTAAATTGCTCACACTTCGACCATGGATGTAGGTCACATTGACTTAACTATGTAAATCTTTATATTCTATTCCATTTTGTTTTGACTATATTTATTTTTTTTTATTAATTTTTGGGCTATTAAATTCAACCGATATCTGATTAGAGAGCATTTTCTTTAACAAACTGGTATCAAGATTCTCCTGTTGATCTAACTTACGGTATGCTTTGTGATTGCCACTAAGGTGGACCCTCCACATTAGGAAGTAACTTAGATTTTTATTGTGAGTATAAACAAAGCCCACTGCCTTGAATTTATCTTACGGAGCCCACAACCTCGGTTTTATCTTATGGGGCCCACTACCTCGATTTTGTAAGAGGAGTTCAACTTTGCTTGTTTGGCCCACATCCTAACTTTGCTTATGAGGCCCCCATCTAGTGTTTTTTGTAGGGTCCGCTATCTCGGTTTCACTTATGGGGCCACTTGTAGAAAAATAGTAGGAATATCATTTTTTTGTCGTCATGACGATAACGAAGACCTCTATTAAAAAGTTTGACCGGAGTGTTAACTTTAGTATGTGGCAACTCAAGATGTAAGCCATTTTTGTAACACCCCACTCCCGAGTGACCCGAACCCGATATCGTTAGTGATATCCGAGTCCGTACCCCGCGAGGGTGGCGTATTACATCAGTCGATTAAAACCCAGTATACATTTTTTTTAAGCCATTGATTCCACGTTAAGCGGGCAAAATAATAAGTAACTAAAACTCATGTTCATAATAAACCGCCAGCTTATTACGGTCATCCAGAATAATTTACAATCGTTAATGAGTAAAACATTAAAACCATAATGGGCTCAGTAGAAATACAATGCATTGTTATACAGTGATCGCGGAACACAATTTGATAAGACACTATTGCAAACACGGACTGATCCCGACCTCTATCCTTTACATGCCTACAGTAGACATACTCCCGTGTCAACCGGGGTATTCTTCAAGACCTGAAAATTAGATGCAAATTTTGGGTGAGTTTTGCGAACTCAGTGAGAAATCATCATCGATGGTTCACTCAAATCATGCATATACACAGTATAACACAGATACACACAGTTCTTTCACCAAAACACATTCAGAAGTACCACATGATTACTATACCAGTCAAAGGAACCAATTCAAATGCACATGAAATACGTATGTGGCGCTTTTCAATTTATTACGTTGTTGTGACGGCGCGCCTAAAATCTGTCCCATTAAGGCGCATTAAGCGGTGAGCCTTAGGCTCAATTATCAGGGCTCAAGGCCCAATCACGTTGAGCATTAAGCTCGTTGGTTGCTCCGTCACAACTGGCGCCAATTATCGATCATGCAATTATGCATGAAATGCATATGTCCAAATAAAACAATACCAACATCATAACGATCCCAATTTAACATATTCACGCAAGTCACCACAGTAACCACATGAAAATCACATATAGCACTTCTATGTCGAATCTCCCAATCCATCGGACCTCCGGTCCAATCCAAGCATAAACAAACACAATCGTCCACCATTATTCTCCACGAGTTATAAGTGCGAGAATTACAAACACTTACTAATCGAGGAACCATCTAGGTTACTCACATAATAACTTCCGAGCTAATACCGAAAAGTCTCTGCAACGTCCGTGGGATGACATTCCAACTGTGCCTCTATAACAATTAAAATAAAGACACGTTACCAACTGGATAGTTAGAAATATCAACCAATGCACATGAGATGATTAAAACGTGTATAATGCATGTTCATGGCATTCTCGGCCCTAATCCAAAATTTTCCCATAATAAAATCCGTCTAACAATTAGAAGCATATTGGCGCTGACGGTGAGCAATTCGGACCTCTATAAGTCCCCAATTAAACAAAACAGTGATTAAAGGCTCCGTTACCCGGGGCCACGTCAATTTCCCGTCCAAAAATTCCCAATTTCTCACAAAATGAAATTAAATGTTCTACGAATCCGATGCCTCAATAATCAGGTCAATCGGACGTCGGACGGAAAAGAAATTGACAAAAGAAACAATTAGGTCACTTAATGCCAAATAATAATAAAATAAAAATATATATATATTGCCGCCCATTTGGGCGGCGTCGCCTAGCGAGGCCGACTCGCTTCACCTCGTCGCTAGGGCGAGGCGTCGCCCTAGCGACCGGGCCATCCTACCTCGCCTCGCTAGGGCGAGGCGTCGCCCTAGCGATCCGGCGAGGTTCTACTCACATCCTTCCTTTCTTTTTCCTATTTCCAATCCGAATTTCCAACACCCATAACTCTTTGCACACAAATCGAAAAAATACAAACCATAGCTTGTTGGAAAGATCAAGAAAAGTTCTACCATTCTCATGAAGACCATAAAGATCAATTTCACCCCTAAGGGTGTCAAAAATCCAACCAAACCTACTACCCACTCAAAACTTATCAACACAGGGCAGTACATTGTAAATTCAATAACTCTCTTATTCTTCAGTCAATAATTACACAATAATTAAGGCCGTAAGATCACAATGTTATCTACAACTTTCATGAACAACCCAAAATCAAATTCACTTTCTAACTAGGTCAAACAATTCACCAAAGCATCAGCCCTCTGAAATCAACCAATCTGGACAGTAATGTTCCAAACAGCATATCTCTTAGCAAAAAAGTCACAAAATTCACTACCTTATATCCCTGAAAAGCTAAGATCTCAAACTTCAATTTTCAGGAGAACTCAAACTCCAATTCGATTTCTAACAATTTCAAAACTGTTATGGAAGTTACTGCCATTATCAGCAATTCACAACCTAATGCAGGGTCAGTTTTTGCAAAATCGTAACTCCCAACTCTGACCTCTAAAAATTACACACCATATATCATTTTCAAGATAATTTCTTCCTCTACAACTTTGTAGAAGATCACTCACACCAATTCAGTTCACATAAATTGTTAAAATTGCTCCCAAACAGCAAGCTCACAAAATCAACACTTTGACTAGGTTTCTCCAAAAAGCATAAAACCAATCAATAGAAATCAGTTCATATCTCCCAAGATACAACTCGAAAATTAGCAAGATCAGTGGCAATGGAAAGCTAACTCAATATTCTACAACTTTCATGAAGACAATTTTTCTTAGTTCCATATCAATTAATGTAGAAAAATCAACAAAGTAATCAGGTCATAACTGCAGGTACTGTTCACAGGCAATAAAACAGTAACTTTCCATGCAAAATTTCGCCCTTCTAGCATTACAATTTACCAACACCTATTTCACACAAAGTTGTATCCAACATCCCAAAGTTTAATTGGGCACAAACCTCAACTCATTTTCTCACCTACACAATTAGTTATGATCAAAGCATTACAATAGGTCCAAGATTCATTTTCCAGCTTTCAACATTAACCTAACTCCTATCACTTCTAATATCAATACTACATCCCTAAGCATCCAATTATACCTCTAATTAAACCACAAATTCATCACAACATATACTTATATAATAGAGCATAAGTGGCAGCACCTACTTCTTTAATTCTTTGCAAGAATAAACATCCATATTCAATTCAAAATCAAGCTAAAACACTTCACTTATACTACTTCATCCAACCATACATTAACCTTACCCACCAATTCAAACTATAATTTTCATCAAATTCATGCATCAATAAATACAATAATTTCACCAAAATTCTCATTGAATGCATCTAACAATCATGATTTATTAACTACCTAATCAAAGCATAATAAAAGTTTAACTACATCACTTACCAATTCAAGCTTCCACTCTTCACTTCTTGAATAAATACCCTAACTCACTACCTTCTCCACTCTCTTTACCACCATGCATATGTAATTCCATCAAGGAAAGAAAGGAGTTGGTTGCATGAAGAAACCCTTAAGTTTGGAGGAAGGATTTACTTTAAGGAGAAGAAAATCAATGGAGGAATGAAAAAATGGAGGAGGAATTTGATTGGAATGGTTCCAATTAAGCCTCCAAGTCTTCTTTTATTCTTTCCTTCTTGTCTTAAAGCATAAACGAATATGAGACAATGAGCAAACCAAGAAAAAGGCAATTAATGAAGGGGAGAGGTGGCAATATAAGATTAGTCCAAGCTTAAAGGAAAAGTCAAAGAAACAAGTGGTCTTTTATAAAAGAATCCAAGGAAATTTCGGTTCCAACAACTTTAAGGGTCTACTTTTAGGTCCCACCAAGATATTTAAGAGTTTTAAGATCAAATAACAGTAGAAATTCAACCAGTTCGCCACTTGGTGATTTTTTTTTCGGGTCCGGGAATTTTCTCCGGAAAATTCCAGAAAAATTCCTATAATTCAAGTAAAATAGAAAACAATTTATGGCGCACTCAGAATAATTTTTCAAACCCATTAACCACGTTAATCCCAATAAAATTGTCTTAGGTACGCAAACCGGGAATGTCATGTATGCATGTACAGTAATTTCATGTGCACCATTTCATTGTTTGACCAATACCAGTACGCATAACATTATAAACCTAATCACTCTCGACCTTTGTCAAATTACTATTTTACCCTTCCTGTAGGGGATGGGATGTTACAACTCCCCCCTCCTTATAAAAATTTCGTCCTCGAAATTCTCAGTCGATGTTTCACTATGACAATTATCATATGTTCTTACATTCCTCATATAGGTTATCACTCAATGACTCACTTTTCGCAAGATCACAATAAACAACTTCAGTCAGTCTTTTAGTTACTTATTTGGCAAATTTAAGAATAGACACCAATTTTATTTCGGACGTTATGGAGCAAGTCATTAATTTTGAACCGGTTCACTTATCACATTTTATCAATCCAATACCTTTTTCTCCAGTAATATGCAGACTAGAGTACACCGTACCAAAGTGGTACTTACAAAAAGACCCTTCATCTCGTCTTTACCATTTCCCTTTCCTTTGTTACTAACACAGTGACACTTATGTCCATTTCGCTATAACCGGTGATAATTCGCCTAACGCATTTATTCTTTCTATTCCATTGGCTCTCCTCTCCTTAATCAATTTACTGTTCTTTAGTGTTCACGTACTCTATTCGTACATGCATTGTACTTTCTTTCTTTTGTCCGATCTTGTTCCACCTTCTCTAATCCATTCAGTTTTCCTAAGTCACTTTCTTTTGTTTCACTCATCACAAGTATCTCGACTCAATTTTGGTATTTGACTCTTGTTAGGCACATTTCCGTGTAATACTAGCGTGTGCAATCCCTTTTTGTGATCATCATAATCCCTATGGTCATTCAGTCAAAAACTATATACCAAGGTCATAATTCTCTAAAGGCCAAAACACGTAAGCACTTTGCACGTGGAACATTCAAACTATAATCACTTCGTTCTATACCTATTAGTAACTCAAATTCACTCTTTGCGTATTTCTACGAGAATGTCCCGCTTTGATTATTCAATTTCTTTGCTCACCAATTCCTTTGCTCAATCACTTTTGTCAGGTACATGTACTTATTCCTTGAATCACTCAATACTGTTCTTCCGATTTTACTCGAACGTCCGATCAAGATGGAAATCATCATTTTGACTCTTGAACTTTTAGCCTTTCTTAACTCTATCTAGCTCCACTATCTACAAACTTCCATGGTCTAGTAACACTTCCTTTTACTCCATATTCTACGTGACATTTTGCCTTCTTGAGTGGAAACCTCAATATCGGTATTTATTCTGTTCAGTTCATAATTGTCTGTTCACTATTTGAGACTACAGATGACCTTTATCAAGATATAATAGTCAATTGTGTATGCCGTTCAAACTCAAACTTTTCTCAAGTTACATGATGTATACCTTATAGGAATCCAAGGTGTGAGGCTTTAAACAATTTCGATTGTAGCCCCAACACCATGTATCCAAATCAACTCAATTCATATTATACCATTCTAACATATTGTCTCATTTGACATTTCATCACACACTGTCCAATCTCCAAAGGTATGCTTCTTGTCAGTGTTAGGTTCCTTCCTTATTCATATAGCTCTTTTTACCTTTCAACTCTATCAAACACATTCCATCTATGATCATAGTCATCCATTTGTTTACCTCGTATCAATCTCTATTGGGGCATAGTTGACTTTAACAGACATCAGTCAAATTTTCCAGTGAGTCCACAGTTCGTGTATTTGCGACTCCTTAATGAAGGTACCAATACTTTATGAAATTTTTAGTGTCCCAGACTTCTCTACTAAGTTTCTCCGTTCATGCCATTGCTGTGAGTTTACATCAACCGATGCCAATGCCTATTTATTCATACATGTACCTCCATAAATTCCACTTTATTTGAGTATTTCACTTTGTGGGTTGATATTATTTTTCGTAGATTCAATTCAAGATCTCTCACATTTTTGCATCAAAAATATGGAGGCCTATTCTTTTCACATTGCATTAGAATCACCTCAAATTAGAATTCCACTTATGGTGTTGGATACTTTACATTCCCGTACACACACAATACATATAACCTCAATCGTATATTTCACTTGTTATATCTAAATCAATTTCACTTTTGATTTCGTCCGTACTTCTTTTCGTTTGACCATTAGTTTTGCTACCATCATTATACTGTTCACGAAATTCTCATCAGCCAACTAGTTTCCCTAATTGCTTTTCAAGCATCCGTAGTATCTCAAAAGCTCAATTTCACTATACACACGATCTCAGTCAGAACAATTTTATGCCATAATTTAAAAGATCAGAACATTCCTTACACTAAGGTTCCTTGTGACAGTCACATAAACACTTTCTTTCACACTTATTCAGTAATCTATACCTCAAAGATTTTATCCTAAACCAATTAATAACCTATACAATTCAGACTTCCATAAGACTCCTTTCCGTTTATGCTAATTCTCAAATAAATAAATGATGCCATAATCATTTCTCATTTCCTCTCATAAAGGTACATTCAGTCCTCCTATGTCTTACTTTAACCTAATAGAAACTTTACACTTATAGGCACTCATAGAAGCACATATTTAATCATTCACCGATCATCTTCTATGATTTCCATGTATCTTTCACTTACGTTTCATTAATCATGATCAACCTTATCGCCTAATAAATACTCCCAACGATAAATCGACTTAAATCGACAACTCTTTTCATATATCACTATCATTGTTTCATATTCCACGTATCATTGAACTATATGTCTCATCATTTTATTTCCATATCAGTCACGTGCAAGTTTGACCTTGTAAGGTCATAACGACTTGACTTATACACTATCATCTCCTTATTACTGTATTTCTTTCTTTATTTTCCTTAAACAATCTATGATAAGGTATTCACAGTCCCCAATACACGACAAAATCGGTGATACAACTCCACTGTATCTCCATCCATTTATCTATTTGCCCATCCATTTATCATTTCTGTGTCCAATACTTTTTCTTCACTCTACTAGGCACTAGGCACTAGGCACCTTGCTCTTGCAGCTCTTTCAATTCAAGTAGACCGTTCTGATATAACCTTGTTCCTAGTACAATCTCGCTATCATCATTTGCCTATAATATCTACTGATATCTAACACGAATGCAGTGAATCAATATATGCCTGATCGGACCATCTACACTTTACTCCGATCCAATATTTCCCATTTCATGACATATACAGTCAGAGCTGTAATTACCTAACCATCCCGGACTTTTAATCTCACTTAGGTCTACTATAACGAGTATGCTTCCCATATCTCTAGTGGACCTCTCCCAGTTCTAGACATATTCATTTTTCTATCACCACAATATTACCATTTTAATCCGAGAATTCATTGATATCAATTCTTTCTTTAATCCGCCTAGACCAACACAGTCATTCTAACCACAGTACAATATTAATCTCCTTATCTATTTTTCCTAATTGTTTATACACTTTCAGGGGTTCACCCTCTAACACAGTCTCACTTTTCTCTCACTTAGTCACTTGACACGTGCATTTGCGTAGGATTTCTACCCGTGCGACTCAAACTAGGGATCGATTGCCACGATCTGCAATAACACGACTCAAATACATGCACCTATGTTTGGTCGTGCCCAGATACATTACGTACTCATCGGGCTCGATACCACATAAATGTAACACCCCACTCCCGAGTGACCCGAACCCGATATCGTTGGTGATATCCGAGTCCGTGCCCCGCGAGGGTGGCGTACTACATCAGTCGATTAAAACCCAAGATACATTTTTTGAAGCCATTGATTCCACGTTAAGCGCGGCAAAATAGTAAGTAACTAAAACTCATGTTCATAATAAACCGCTTTCGATTATTATACCATCCAAGAATAATTTACAATCGCTAATGAGTAAAACATTAAAACCACAATGGGCTCGAGAAATACAATGCATTGTTATACGGTGATCGCGAACACAATTTGATAAGACACTATTGCAGATACGGATGATCCGACCTCTATCCTTTACATGCCTACAGTGAGACATACTCCGTGTCAGCCGGGGTATTCTTCAGGACCTGAAAAATAGATGCAAATTTTGGGTGAGTTTTGCGAACTCAGTGAGAAACCATCATCGATGGTTCACTCAAATCATGCATATACACAGTATAACACAGATACACACAATTATTTCACCAAAACACATTCAGAAGTACCACATGATTACTATACCAGTCAAAGGAACCAATTCAAATGCACATGAAATACGTATGTGACGCTTTTCCAATTTATTACGTTGTTGTAACCGAGCGCCTAAAATTGTCCCATTAAGGGCGCATTAAACGGTGAGCCTTAGGCTCTAAATCACTGTGGGCTCAAGACCCAATCACGTTGAGCATTAAGCTCTCGTTGGCTGCTCTGGTCACAACTGCCAATTACTGATCATGTAATTATGCATGAAATGCATATGTCCAAATAAAACAAAACCAACATCATAACTGATCCCAATTTAACATATTCATGCAAGTCACTCACAAGTAACCACATGAAAATCACATATAGCACTTCTATGTCAGAATCTCCCAATCCATCGAACCTCGGTCCATGATCCAAGCATAAACAAACACAATCGTCCCACCATTATTCTCCACGAGTTATAAGTGCGTAATTACAAACACTTACTAATCGAGGAACCATCTAGGTTACTCACATAATAACTTCCGAGATAATGCCGGAAAGTCTCTGCAACGTCCGTGGGATGACGTTCCAACTGTGCCTCTATAACAATTAAAATAAAGACACGTTACCAACTGGATAGTTAGAAATATCAACCAATGCACATGAGATGATTAAAACGTGTATAATGCATGTTCATGGCATTCCCGGACCTAATTCAAAATTTTTCCATAATAAAATCCGTCTAACAATTAGAAGCATATTGGCGCTGACGGGGCGCAATTGGGACCTCTATAAGTCCCCAATTAAACAAAAGCGATGATTAAAGGCTCCGTTGCAGGGGCCACGTCAATTCCGTCCAAAATTTCCAATTTCTCACAAAATGAAATTAAATGTTCTCTGAATCCGATGGCTCAATAATCAGGTCAATCGGACGTCGGACGGAAAAGAAATTGACAAAAGAAACAATTAGGTCACTTAATGCCAAATAATAAAAAAAAAAAAATATATATATAGCTGCGCCTGCCTCGCTGGGGCGAGGCGTCGCCCTAGCGAGGCCGACTCGCTTCACCTCGTCGCTAGGGCGAGGCGTCGCCCTAGCGACCGGGCCATCCTACCTCGCCTCGATGGGGCGAGGCGTCGCCCTAGCGATCCGGCGAGGTTCTACTCACATCCTTCCTTTCTTTTTCCTATTTCCAATCCGAATTCCAACACCCATAACTCTTTGTACACAAATCGAAAAAATACAAACCATAGCTTGTTGGAAAGATCATGAAAAGTTCTACCATTCTCATGAAGACCATAAAGATCAATTTCACCCCTAAGGGTGTAAAAAATCCAACCAAACCTACTGCCCACTCAAAACCTATCAACACAGGGCAGTACATTGTAAATTCAATAACTCTCTGATTCTTCAGTCAATAATTACACAATAAATAAGGCCGTAAGATCACAATGTTATCTACAACTTTCATGAACAACCCAAATAATTCACTTTCTAACTAGGTCAAACAATTCACCAAAGCATCAGCCCTCTGAAATCAACCAATCTGGACAGTAATGTTCCAAACAGCATATCTCTTAGCACAAAAGTCATAAAATTCACTACCTTATATCCCTGAAAAGCTAAGATCTCAAACTTCAATTTTCATGAAGAAGTCAAACTCCAATTAGATTTCTAACAATTTCAAAACTGTTATGGAAGTTACTGCCATTATCAACAATTCACAACCTAATGCAGGGTCAGTTTTTGCAAAATCGTAACTCCCAACTCTGACCTCTAAAAATTACACACCATATATCATTTTCAAGATAATTTCTTCCTCTACAACTTTTTAGAAGATCACTCACACCAATTCAGTTCACATAAATTGTTAAAATTGCTCCCAAACAGCAAGCTCACAAAATCAACACTTTGACTAGGTTTCTCCAAAAAGCATAAAACCAATCAATAGAAATCAGTTCATATCTCCCAATATACAACTCTAAAATTATCAAGATCAGTGGAAATGGAAAGCTAACTCAATATGCTACAACTTTCATGAAGACCATTTTTCTTAGTTCCATATCAATTAATGTAGAAAAATCAACAAAGTAATCAGGTCATAACTGCGGGTACTGTTCACAGACAATAAAACAGTAACTTTCCATGCAAAATTTCGCCCTTCTAGCATTACAATTTACCAACACCTATTTCACACAAAGTTGTAGCCAACATCCCAAAGTTTAATTGGGCACAAACCTCAACTCATTTTCTCACCTACACAATTAGTTATGATCAAAGCATTACAATAGGTCCAAGATTCATTTTCCAGCTTTCAACATTAACCTAACTCCTATCACTTCTAATATCAATACTACATCCCTAAGCATCCAATTATACCTCTAATTAAACCACAAATTCATCACAACATATACTTATATAATAGAGCATAAGTGGCAGCACCTACTTCTTTAATTCTTTGCAAGAATAAACATCCATATTCAATTCAAAATCAAGCTAAAAACACTTCACTTATACTACTTCATCCAACCATACATTAACCTTACCCACCAATTCAAACTATAATTTTCATCAAATTCATGCATCAATAAATACAATAATTTCACCAAAATTCCCATTGAATGCATCTAACAATCATGATTTATTAACTACCTAATCAAAGCATAATAAAAGTTTAACTACATCACTTACCAATTCAAGCTTCCACTCTTCACTTCTTGAATAAATACCCTAACTCACTACCTTCTCCACTCTCTTTTACCACCATGCATATGTAATTCCATCAAGGAAAGAAAGGAGTTGGTTGCATGAAGAAACCCCTTAAGTTTGGAGGAAGGATTTACTTTAAGGAGAAGAAAATCAATGGAGGAATGAAAAAAATGGAGGAGGAATTTCGGTGGAATGGTTCCAATTAAGCCTCCAAGTCTTCTTTTTATTCTTTCCCTTCTTGTCTTAAAGCATAAACGAATATGAGACAATGAGCAAACCAAGAAAAAGGCAATTAATGAAGGGGAGAGGTGGCAATATAAGATTAGTCCAAGCTTAAAGGAAAAGTCAAAGAAACAAGTGGTCTTTTATAAAAGAATCCAAGGAAATTTCGGTTCCAACAACTTTAAGGGTCTACTTTTAGGTCCCACCAAGATATTTAAGAGTTTTAAGATCAAATAACGGTAGAAATTCAACCAGTTAAGCCACTTGGCAATTTTTTTCGGTCAGAATTTTCTCGAAAATTCCAGAAAAATTCCTATAATTCCAATAAAATAGAAAACAATTTATGGCGCACTCAGAATAATTTTTCAAACCCATTAACCACGTTAATCCCAATAAAATTGTCTTAGGCACGCAAACCGGGAATGTCATGTATGCATGTACAGTAATTTCATGTGCACTATTTCATTGTTTGACCAATACCAGTACGCATAACATTATAAACCTAATCACTCTCGACCTTTGCCAAATTACTATTTTACCCTTCCTGTCGGGGATGAGATGTTACAATTTTAATACAAGATGGATGTGAGATTGCACTTGATGGAGTGGAGAAAAAACTAGTAGATATGGCGTAAGATAAATTCATGGATCTAGATAAAAGGCTAGATCAAATATCATATTAAATCTCTCCAATGAGGTTTTGCAGGAGGTTACCGGTGAAAGCATAGCTAAAGATATGTGGGACAAACCTCTTGTATCACTGTCTTGGGGATTGTTTCAATCTGTACAAAGATTTCTTAAACAAACACACCTGGTCTTCCTTTCCTGCAACTTCAAAACCTTTAGATTGTTTCATATAAATCTGCTCATCTAATTTACCATGTAGGAATGCTATCTTGATGTCAAGTTGTTCTAATTTCAAATCAAGCATGGCAACCAATGTTGTTAATGCACGAATAGAGTTATGTTTCACCACTGGTGAGAAAACATCATTAAAATCAACACCTTGTTGTAACACTCCACTCCCGTAGGACCCGGACCCAACATCGATGGTGATATCCGAGTCCGTGCCCTGCGAGAGTGGCGTGATACATCAGTTAGTCAAATAACATTACAAATTTTTGTTTTGAAACAATCATACACTTACATTTTATGTATGTTGCGAAAAACAATTTACATAACAAAACCGGTAAATACATTGCTTATAAATACACAATAATGTAACACCAAAGTCCTCACACTAATGCAGACGCAACTCATCCTGTCCTCTTCTATCACTCTCAAGCGATCAATATACACCCGTTGCCTAACGGGGTATTCTTCTGAGTCCTAAAAAAATAATTGCAATTTTGGGTGAGTTTTGCGAACTCAGTGAGTGACCATCATCGATGGTCCGCTCAATCGTGTAACAAAATCAATTCATAACCTATATTCATATTGCTGTCTATTTGATCTCATTTTACAATTCACATACATCTAACTTTATCTCATAAAACACTTTCACAAAATTGCCCATTTACACATTTACAGAAATTCACATTCATATATCCCATTTTTGATACATACATATTTCACTCACTTACCATTTATTATCATTTTGCTGTGACCGAGTGCCTAAACTGTCCCATTGAAGGGCTCATTAATATCTAACCCTTATCTAGTGCTAGATATAGGGCTCATTATTAGTTGAGCCTGAGGCTCTGAATCTCTCATGAGCTCGAAGCTCATTTTCGCACGTTGAGCTAAAAGCTCTAATCGGTGGTAACTCTGGTCAACAGCCCTAATATTTCATACAACGCTAGGCATATCACAATTTTTCATACATTTTACAATTAGAAGTACCCCATGATTGTTATCACATCAGTATATGGCATTTAGCCATCATTCAATCAAATCTGACATGTAACATTTTTTCAATATATTTCGATGTTGTGATCGGCGCTGAACTGTCCTTATAAGGGCACATTAATCGTTGAGCCAGAGGCTCTGAAACTGTCCCATTAAGGGCTCATTAATCGTTGAGCCAGAGGCTCTGAAACTGTCCCATTAAGGGCTCATTAATTGTTGAGCCGTAGGCTCTAAAACTGTCCCATTAAGGGCTCATTAATCGTTGAGCCAGAGGCTATGAAACTGTCCCATTAAGGGCTCATTAATCGTTGAGCCAGAGGCTCTGAAACTGTCCCATTAAGGGCTCATTAATCATTGAGCCAGAGGCTTTGAAACTGTCCCATTAAGGGCTCATTAATCATTAAGCCAGAGGTTCTGAATCACTGTGGGGCTCGAGGCCCAAATATAACGTTGAGCTAAAAGCTCTGATCAGTAGCTGTTCCGGTCACAATTTTCATTAACTGATTTTTCATTCATGTATGAATGACATGTGACACAATTCAATCATTTTTTTCACATAATCATTTAGGCCACAATTCAATCACTTTATTCATGTATTCCTATATCCCAATCATTTCCAAATTATCACGATCGGACAATTGATTCACACTTTGTCACATTAAAAACACAATCACAATTTCACATACCCATAACACTTCTAAATCATGTCACTCCAATATTACGGACCTTCTGTCTGGAGTTCACAATTAACACTGTCCCACCATTATACTCCAGAGAATTAAAATCACTAAATTATAACACTTAATAATTGAAGAATCGTCTAGGTCACTCACCTGACTTCCGCACTAACGCCTGGAAGTCTCGGCAACGTCGGTGGGCTGAGTTCTAAATGTGCCTCTATCACAAGTCAAAAATACATTTATTTAGCACATCGTCCAATTCAGCAATAATGCACATGTAGAAATGTAAAGATATGTACTATGCACTTTCGTGACATTCCGACACTATCCTAAAAATCTCCCTCACAGCCTTTCCTCAATATCAGAACTCAATAGACACTAAAATTGTTCACTTTGTTTTAGAAAAATCCAAAAAATTATTCTTCAAATAGATACGGACTATCTTTTTGTCAAAACTACAATTGACACTACACTTCCATCCAAAATTGAGAACAATAAAAGAATGATTCAGCACTTTCCTTTTTCATAAACATATAGACCCTTGTCTCTAGTTCATAACAAATCCAAAATTATCTCATTTGAATATCGATATAAAAAGTTATGGTTTAAAAACCAAAACATAACTTGTCCAGGAACAGTAGCTCGCCGCGGCGTGAGAAAGCTCGCCGCGGCGAGGGCACAAGTGTGCGCCACGACGTGCATTCTCGCCTACGCCGCGACGTGCACGTTCGCCTGCGTCGCGGCGTGCACGCCTTCATGAGCCTCCCGTAAGCCTCCCGAAACTTGATTTCTTAACAATTTCAATCCAATTCCTCCCATTTTTCAAAACATAAATCATCTAAACACTTAAACATCACTTATACTCCATTTTCAACTCATTTTAAACCAATATCGCTTACAAAACAATCAAAATTCATCCATACACAATAACCCTAAAAACCAAACATGTAAATCACCCATTCGATAACTTTTAACACTCAAAACAAGAATCAATCAACTAATCAAGAGGAAAGAGGCTTAAACTTACTTGATTTAGCTTTCAAAATCCTTAAACTCTTAGTGATTTCGTCGAAAACCATTTTCTTCTTCTCTTCCTCTTCTTCTTCCACGGTTCCTCCTCTTTTTTTCCCATTTACAAACCCTAATTTCCCTTTTTATACCCTTACTAATTATGAAAAGTCCATTTTGCCCCTTCCTTTAACCTTAAGCCTTATAATCTTAAGTATCATACCCAATTCACTTTGAATTTCATAAATCTCTGCAAATTTCAATGGCTCATGCTAAAACAAAATTCCTAAATCATGTCTTTAATTGGAGTATCAATTGGACAGTTATTTTCAATATCGAAAATCTCATCGGTACCCACTTTGCAATTTTGTGCAGAATACACATAAATCACTCCAATTCAATTTTTCAAACACACAAATTCATATTTTTCACAAAGACACAAAAGCCGGGAATTGTCAGTAGTGCATGGACAATCTTGTGGATTTGCAAAAATTACTTTTCATATCTGTATAGAGGCCATTTTATGCATGTATGCAGAAATACATGTACAAAATTATAACCCGATCCAAGTTTACTATTATATCCTTCCCATCGGTGATGAGATGTTACACTTGTACTTGACTGTAACCCTTTGCAATTAAACGTGTCTTATACCTTGCATTTTCAATACCTGAAGTACCTTTTTTTTTCTTTTGAAGACCCATTTGTAGCCAACAATTTTCTTACCCTTTGACGGCTTTACTAGAACCCAAGTATCATTCTTGTGCAAAGATTTCATTTCTTCATTCATGGCCACCACCCACTTATCAGCATCAACATTTGAAACTGCCTCTATATATGTGGAAGGTTCACTCTCTCTACCTGTTTCCTATGCCATTAATAAAACATATGCAACTAAATTTGCATACCTCTGTAGTGGTCGAATCTCTCATCTTGGTCTGTCTCTGGCTATGGAATGTTCTTCTTCTACTGGTTCATCTTGAACATGATCAGGATCTGGTTCATCAGCTTGATCTGTCTAAAATGTAGAAGACATCTATAAAGGACCTGGTTCAATCTCTCAATCCACTTGTTTCTGTGTACTATCCTCTTTTTCTAAATTACAAGGATTGCAAGAATCTTTTCTAGGATACAACATAAAGGACTCATCAAATGTAACATCCCTACTAATTACAAATTTAGGTGACTTGGGATCAACACACCACAAACGATATCCTTCACCCTTAAAGCATAACCAAGGAAAATAAACTTCTTAGCCCTAAGCTCTAACTTTCCCTCATTTACATGCATATATGTTAGACACCCAAATATTCTTAAAGTGGAGTAATCAGCAGGAGTACCTGACCAAACTTCCTCCAAAGTCTTGAAATTAAGAGGAGCACAAGGAGAGTGGTTAACGATGTAGCAAGCTGCAGCAATGGCTTCTGCCCAAAAATCAAGTATCAACCATGTATTAGAGATCATACACTGAGTCCTTTCCAAAAGAGTCTAGTTCATGCGCTCGGCAACTCCCTTTTGTTGTGGAGTCATTCTGACAGTGTGATACCGAGTAATACCTTCATTCTTGCAAAATTCATTGAATTTACCTCCAAAAAATTCCAAACTATTATCTGTCTGTAGCCGCTTAACATGTTTTTTCTGTTTACCTTTCAGTCAAAACTTTCCATTGCTTAAAGGTTAAGAAAATATCATTTTTATGTTTCAAGAAATACACCCAAACCTTGAATAATCATTAATAAATGTCAACATATATCGAGCACTACCTTTAGATGGAGCACAAGAGGGCTCCCAAAGATCAAAATGAATATAATCCAAAGTATCTTTAGTTAGAGAACTGAAACTGACTCGTTTTTCCTTCCCAAAGATACAATGCTCACAAAAGTCCATCTTACCAATACTTTGACCATAAAGTAGGCTCTCTTGCTTAACAACGTTAAACCTTTCTCACCCATGTGTCCTAAACTTATGTGCCACAATTTGGTAATGTTACCATTGGTAGAGACTGCTGCAGCAGCTGCTACTGTAGATCTCTACAAGCTTTCATCAATAGAAGCTTTCATCAATAGAAGAGCACCTTTAGAAAATTTTAAAACTTCACATTTAGTTGAGAACTTGCACCCTTGAGAATCAAGAGTTCTTAAAGAGATGAGATTTTTCTTCATACATCATACATTTTGATCCAGATTGTATCTTTACTAACAACTTTACAAGCTAGATTATTACCCATCAAAACAATTCCACCATTCAATAACTCGTAAGTGAAAAAATACTCCCTGTCGGGACTCATGTGGTAAGAACAACCCAAATCTAAAATCCACTCCTTATTAGACCTAACTTTATCTTCTGTGGCTACAAAGATAATTCCCTCATTCTCATCTACTACTATACTAGCCCCGACAATGTTGCTGTTATTTTGCTCAACTTTATTTTTCTCCTTATATTGCAATTTATAGCAATCAGTCTTTATATGCCCCTTTTTCTTGCAATAATTACAAATTTTATTTCTATTCCTAGATTTTGACCTGCCTTTGGATCTACTTCTTTCAAAATCTCTATTTTTAAATCTACCCCCTACGAATAGTCATACCTTTGACTTCCACTAGTCTCCCCAGTGATGTCCCTATCAATGTGCTCTTTTGACTTTAATGCAGACTTAATACTATTATAAGAGACCGACTCTTTCCCATAAATCATAGTATCATGAAAATATTTAAAGGACTGGGGAAGAGAACATAACAACAATATGACTTGATCTTCATCCTCAATTTTTACATCTACATTCTTCAAATCTAAAATAAGATAATCGAATTTATGCAGATGTGAAAGAATAGATGTACCTTCTATCATCCTTAACATGTACAACTTTTTTTTCAAATAAAGTCGATTTTCCACCGTCTTCTTCATGTGCATACCTTTCAATTTATCCCACATACTTGTGCTTTCACCAGCAACCTCCTGCAAAACTTCATCAGAGAGATTCAATATGATAGCTGATATAGCCTTTTTATCTAGATCCATGAATTTATCTAACGCCATATCTGTTGGCTTTTTCCCTACTCCATTAAGTGCAGTCTCACACCCATCTTGTATTAAAATGGTTTGCATTTTGAGCTGCCACATATTGAAGTTAACGCTCTGGTCAAACTTTTCAATAGAGGACTTCGTTATCGTCACGATGACAACAAAAATTGATATTCTGACTATTTTTCTATAGGTGGGCCTCACACGTGAAATGGGACACCACAAAAGCACTAAATGCGGGCCCCATAGGCAAAGTCGGGACGTGCTCCCATAAGTAGAGGTGAATTTCGTTTACAAAATCTAAGCAATGGGTCCCATAAGATAAAACTGAGGTGGTGGGCCCTGTAAGATAAATCCTAGACATGGGTCCCGCTTAGATTCACAATAAAAATCTAAGTTACTTTCTGATGTGGAGGGTCCACCTTAGTGACAACCACAGAGCATACGGTAAGTTAGACTAATAGGAGAAGATCTGATACCAATTTGTTAAGGTAAATACCCTTGGATCGAATACCAGTTTAATTTAATAGCCCAAAAAATAGTAACAAAAATAAATATAGACAAAATAAAATGAGACAGAACACAAAGATTTAAGTGGTTCGGTCGATATGACCTATGTCCATGACCGGAGGGTGATTAATTTTACTAATATGTGAAGAGTGTATAAAAGTACAAAGGTTGGCACTAAAGGCTTTTAAAACTCGTCAAATATACAGAAAATAATTGAAGAAAGAATGAGAAGATTTGTGATGTTTTGGTGACTGAAAGAGAGGAATGAATGGTGTGTTAATGTCTCAAACCATGCCTTCTATTTATAGCTAAAGTCCCAAGCTTCTATCCAAAATTTCTTTAATCTGTGTGCAATTTCAACAATTGACAACAATGTCATGCACACAAAGAAAATAATGTATCTATGACAAATTCTAAACGGTGGCCATCTATTGTTGACTTAGTGGAGGAGGCCAAAGCATGCAACCAATAGCCAATAATTTTTGACTTATTGGAGGGACCAAGACATGCAACAGAATGTTTTTTACACACATTTCAAAGTATTTTTCATTTATTTTAGCATTCATTATCTCATATGGAGTATGTGAATCTTTTGTGATTTGTCAAAATATCCAAGCGAGTAAGTTTGAGTTGTAAGTTACATATATGGTTTGTAATAATTATATTGGGAGTATCTAAAGTGGTTTTAGGTTGTTCTTTACCTTGAAGAAATATTAAAGAAAGTTCTTCTTTGCCAAAATAAAAGATTGTACAAAAGTTATTGTTTGCTTTGAAAAAATATAATAAAAATTCAAGACAAGTATTGGGAGTAGATATAGGTAAAGATTATTTGTCAAACTACTATAAATTGGTTTGTATTTCTTTTCCCTTCCTCTTTACTTTGTTGTTTACAATAATAGTTACATTCCTTTCCCTTTACTTCATTCCAGCATTTGTGATAGTCTGTGAACATTATTTTTACAAGTTAGCATATATTCTTTAATTAAAATCTTAAATATACTCAATTCACCCTTCGTCTTAGGTGCTATTAGAGAATATCACAATCATTTAAATCTTCAAATCAAGTTGAAGACTAGCTTGCTCTGGTAATATAAACAATTTTGAGAAATTTGTATTTTGCTATTATTCTAAAAGTGATTACAATATATATCTCATATGATCTAGACTAAATTATTTGTACAAAACACAAATACCAAATTACCTAAACTAACACAAATGCTAAATTGCATAAACAACACAAATTAAATGTATACAAAAACTTATCTAATATTCACATATACAATCATACACTATTTCTTCATGGCTTGTTAGTTATATTAAGTTTGACCGAATTATTACAAGTAAATCACTCTCATTTAGTGCCCGTATCTGACTATTCATTTAGTTATATTAAGTTTGACCGAATTATTACAAGTAAATCATTCTCATTTAGTGCCCGTATCTGACTATTCATTAATGGGATGCGAATTCCGATGCGGTAACAGATTTATCTTTATATTAACGCACAGTGATAATATAGAGAAGTTAAGGTCCAAAGTACGCACCAACAAGCAATAGGTTTCTCTGTAAGTGCCTGAATAGTCCTCATTTTCTTCAGTTCTCAACGTTCTATTTTATTTAAAGGAATAGATTGCAAAAAAGTTACATTGTCCCTTTGTTTTTTTACCCCGTTCATTTAACCACTTCATTTGGCAGTAGATCGTGGAAGGTCTCGTCACAAACAAAACAGAAAATGGCGAAGTCAACATCTGTAAAGCTGACCATCTCTTTGGTCGCTTTGATGCTAATTGCAAGCTGTTAGTTCTATTTTTCTCCTTCCATACATGCGAAAACGACAATAGTTTTGTGTGGAATAATGTTGTTTGTATTTGTTGCAGGTTTTTCATCATCGAGTATGCCGAGGGCCGAAGGTATGTTGGAGTTCGTGGATGCTATGCCAGGTTCGCCCTGCAAGACTAAGGATGATTGCCGAAGCATAAAATGTTCCCCAGGCCCAAAAGGGTGCAAAGTTGTGTGCATGGCCAGCAAATGCCAATGTGAATGTGACTTCAGAAGTTGAAAGAAGATCTGTTCCAAAACTCTGGTGAATTTTTATATAATAAAATAAGCATAGAATAATAGTAAAGATGCTGTTTATGACTGTCCTTTTATGTTTATACTTAAAGTTGGAAATTGACTCTACACAAATGATGGTTGGGACATTAAATATAAACAAATCCTATCTCTAGCACTTGGAAATGCTTGAGAAATCTTGATTCAATACCTACAATATTTGGAGGCACTTCCTTTTGCACCACTTTAATAACCTTAAAAGGGGTACTATTGCGAGACTTTTATTTTCTCTTTTCAATGTTCCTCACGAATTGAAAATAAGGGGACTCTATGAACGGGAATATTCCCGAAACTCATAGCAAATGCTTTGGCTGAACTACTTAGTTTGTTTTGCAAGTGGATTGCTGTCCTCGTTACCAAACCTCATGGGAAGTTCGGAAAGGCCATGCTTGTAGCTATGCAAAGTTGCATTAATGTGAATGTAAAGGTCTAAGTTTCAATTGCTCTCCTCTTTCTGTGTTTCCAAGTCCTCTGCTTCAGTTGTTGCATTTATTATGGTAGGGAATCATTTTGGTGGACATAGGGCCAAAAGACTTTTTTTTTTTCTTGTCTCGTATAAATTCATAATAATAAATGCATAAGATATGTTTAAAATTCGTACTTTGCTTTGATTCAAAATTTAGAAAGACAAATTGGAGGACTACGGAAAATTTTTGACTTGTGTTTTATTGTACAAGCCGGTACCTCGTTTGTTTCTTGTTGGAATTTTCATGAAGTCCAAGTGGAATTAAGGCTATTCAATGGTTTTGAATTCTTTTGTGCTTGTTTTTTTACGTCGGATGTTTAATTATTGATGATGAGATAGCATTGTATGTGAATTATTTTTTTTAATTTTCACTTAATATGAAAAACTCGAACTTTTGCAATTTTTCTACTCTGCCACAGTTCCTTCAAATTGAAATTTACGGTTGCTTTTCAAAAAGCAATTAGGAAGACAACTACGATTTTCCAAGAACTAAATACAAGTAGAAAAATTAAGTGAGACGCAAATAAATCACATACACAGGACACTAAAAATTTGTTAATATAGTTCGGCATACACGACCTATGTCTGTGGAACCCTCATCTAGATTAATCAATATTCACCATATTACAATAGGCATATACAAGGCTATTATAGAAATGATACCACTCACTCCTTCACGCTATCCACTCGTACTCACCCCGTGAAAGTATTGATAAAGTAAACATACTTAAGAGATGAGTGAATTATTAATTTTTTTTTGCCGGTTACTATTAATTTGTATAAACAATAAGGGCTTATTAAATTTAAAAATAAAAGGAGTCTATCAAATTTTTAAATGAAAGGAGCCTATCAAACTTTAAAACGAAAGGAGCCTCGTGTAAACCGAGAACAACAGTGGCTAAAATGTGGATAAAAGTTAAGGAAAGAAAAAGAACAACATAACCAATTTATATTGGTTCGATTTATAACGAAGCCTATATCTAATTCCCAAGTGTCCATCTTGAGTATTTCACTAACAAATCTCCAAGTAGTAATTTGATGAGTCTCTCCAAGCTCATAAGTACATATTTTTCAAGGTTCTTTAACTTTTCACACTAGTAGTATTTATCAAGCCTCTAAAAACTCTCAACTAATGAAGTAGTGCTCAATATGAGTTTCAATAAATATCAATCTCTCTCTTAATTGAGTGTTTTCACTTTTTAAAGCTCAGAATTAATACGGTATAACTTTTCGAGAACAAGTATTGATGCTATTGATGTACTTCTAAAGTCTTTTATGTAATCGAAAGCAATAGCTCTCCCTTAAATAGATATTCCCTTCAACTAGCCATTGCTTCAAATTTATCATCTACTAACTAACTAAATCGGTTTCGATTCTATTACAACTTTTTTCTCACTATCTTTGATAGAATCTACAAGTATCTGGTTGTTTGAATAATCCGTTGACTATTTCTTCGAAGCCAACTATCGAATTGGTTGAATAACATGATCCTTTGTCATAAGAGCTTATCCATTCCGGATATTGCATAACTGTTTCTTACTATCAAAGTCAATTTGTTAGACTTATTCATGTAAAATAGGAAAACATTTTTCTTTTATTTGAACAGATAACCTCTTGAATATCTTTATCTTTAAGGAGGAAAAGATAATATAATAAATATGAATTTTGAAACATTAACTAAATATTATTGAATGTTATCATCAACATCATTGATTTAAAAGCCTTGAGTCAACAAGTATCTCATACCTAATAGCATGATCAACTCATGATAACCTCAACAAAGGATTTTAACACAACTAATGAAAACAATGAGAAGAATATCTCAAGTGATTAAATTAAGAAAAAAGGAAATAAAAAAGCACTTGAGTCAAGGAACACTCTCCTGCGTGTGCAGCATCATTAGAATATAATCAGGGAGAGCCTTCAAACAAAAATATGTTGTTGAACTCTATAAGTAATCTCTCAAAGCACAATAGTCAAAAATTCAGTCTAAATTGTCACGCAGTCGATTGCATCTTGATATACACAAAGTCCTTCCTCTTTTAGGATTCCTTCCTTCCACAAATATCTTAGCTTCCAAAATTCTACATGTTCCAAGATAGTAGGATCTTATACCAAATCAACTTCCTTATATCAAAAGATATCCTAAAAAAATACAAATAATGCCAAAAATAGAATAGAATATCTTAACAATCTCCCCCTTTTAAGATTATTTGTTGCATCAAAATCTCCCCCTGAATAGCAGAAATGGAAACTCCCGCTAAAATAATCGATGATGATAAAAGATATCAAAAAATCAAAGTCAAGGTCAATATCAATTTAATAGTCAACTCTTACCATCAAAACTGTAAATACACAGCTGAAAAATAAAAGCAAGTTTGATCTCCCCCTTGGGACAAATCAATGCCAAAAGAAGCTAAAAATCATGGGACAAAGTAGAATGAAGAACTCATTGTTTGAGTTAGTGAAGAGCAGTCATGCCCACTTGAAAAATGCCTTTAATGCGATCAATCTCAAAAAATAAGGAGACATAAGTATCATTAGAAGATGCAGCAGGTTGTGTGGAGGAATTAGACGAGGAGTATAACAAATCAACCACATAAGCTTGCTTATTGAAATTAAGAATTCGAGGAGAGATTTTTAGGAAGGACACATGCCCAAATATCTCAGAATCAACACGAGAGACACCTTATGCATGCAAGCTTATGTTTCCTGTTTACCAACACCCACAATAATAGCCTCAATAATCAATCCCCCAAAATTTATATTAATCCCGGTGCCTATCACATACACAATCTTAGCTTTGAAGCGGATACCTTTATTACAGTATGGGTGCTGGGCATCCAACTAACTAACAAAAATTTATGAATAATAAAATATTTCTGTGATAGATCAGAAGCATTGAGTGTAGCAGTATAAGGACAAGATGACAATTTATCACTAGTTAATACACTTGCCAACATATCATTACTCACTTCAGAGCCATCCTCATACGACTAATCCCCAATTAAATTCAGAAACCCTAAAAATGTATTCAACGAATCAGGATCAAACTTAAACAATCTCCCCCTCACATATGCCATATGAGAACATAATGCTTTATCACCAAAAACACCCTTATCCAAATTACAGTAAAATTTGTGCACCAAATCAGCAAAAAAATATTTTGGCAATAAAGCAGCATTTAATAAGTGCCTCTCATTCAACAAAATATCCAAATTAAATTATTTATATTCAGCAAGATTGATGGAATGATCGAGAACAAACTTGGTATGAGTGAGAGTAGCCCATCGTTGTTAGGCTGCCGAGGAGTAGAATTTGGTAGACAAGGCTTACTCTACTAAGAAGCGAGCAGGATACTAATGGTAAGGTAACTGAACTAACTTCCGAGCCACTGGTTTCTCCCGGCCTCTTAAAGAAGAAGAAACAGTAGGCGCATTAGAAACAACCGGTAGTGGTGGCACATTAGGTATAACATTGACATCCTCAGAAGTAAAGGAAGAATCATCAATAAAGTAGTCCTTAATAAGATGAGATATTAGACGTTGAACATCATCATCTGTAGCGCTAGAATTGATGGAGGAATGGGAAGCACAATAGGTACCACTGAGGAGGAACTAGCACCGGTGGTCAATGGTGCTCGAAGAGGATGCTACCACAAATGCTCCAATTGACAAGGTGGGACTTAGGTGGGTGGCGGTTTGGCACGAGAAAGTGAAGGAGAGGCGATTGACGTACGGTCTGAAGGATAAGAAGATGTCAGGCATTTGGGATTGTCCATAGTGGCTTTGAGTGGAGCAAGAGAGACATTGGTAGTGAGCAAGTGGCGGCACTGAATTTGAGAAGCAAGGGTCGAAGAGGATGTAAGAAAAAAGGAGAGGGGGTGCGACAACTTTGGATTGTAAGACAAAAGAAAAAAGAAAAGAAAAGAAGGGGGCGACTAAGTATTCAATAAAAGAAAACTAGGTTTTTAATTTTTATTCTTTTACATCAATACACTTCAAAGTTGTAAAGCACATAGTCCTAGTGCCCTATGAAGAAGTTCAAACCTCATAGAGTCAAGACGTTTCGTAAAAATATCAGTCATTTGTTTCCCAGTTGATACATAGGAAAGAACTACAACTTTAGTCTCCACTAGCTCTCGAATGAAATGATACTTCAAATCAATATATTTGGTTCTTGAATGTTGGACTAGTTTTTGGAGATGTCCATGGCCTTTTTGTTACCACACGTAACAGTTAAAACTTTTTTTAACAACTCAATAATCTTCCAACATTTACTTCATCCACAAAAGTTCTAAACACAACAACTGACTATAATATTACTCCGCTTTTGCTATCGACAGTGAGATGGAGTTTACTTTCTTACTGTACCAGGAAATCAGACTATTTCCTAGAAAGAAATAGCCCCTAGATTTGCTTTTTCTATCATCTAAATTTTTGACCCAATCTGCATCATTATAACCAGCCAAGTGAAAAGTAGAATCACATAAGTACTATAATCCAAACTCTGAGGTACTACTCACATATCTGATGATTTGTTTTGCTACTATCAAGTGAGACTCTTTGGGGTATTGATAGGGTGCATATACTCCCATGCTATAGAAAATATCAGGTTGACTCATAGTTAGGTGAAGCAAGCTCCCAATGATACTTCTATATAGGGACGGATCTAGAAAGTTTTTTTAGTGGGGGCAAAACTTTAATGGAAGCAAAATTTTATTTTTTAATGGGATTAAAAACTTAAAATAATAATTTTTATGTAAAATGTTTTGGAGGCAACGGGGATGGCTCCGTCCATGCTTCTATATAAACTCACATCAACATTTTTGCCATGATCATCTTTATTCAACTTTTTTGAGACACTCATTGGTGTTCTAACATGACGTGCACTCTCAAGAAAAAATTTCTTCATCAAATTCTTTGCATATTTAGTTTGAGACATGAAGATGCCATCTTTTACTTGCTTAATTTGTAGTCCTAAGAAAAAATGTAACTCTTCCACCATACTTATCTCAACTCGTTAGTCATCATCTTTACAAAACTATATACCATCTTTAGATGAGTGAAGCCAAATACTATATCATCGACATATATTTGTGCAATCATCAAATCTGATCTGCATTTTTTATAAATAATGTCTTGCCCATGCCACCTCTTTCATATCCTTGATTGATATCCTTGATTGAGTAGATATTGGGCGAGTCTCTCATACCAAACCCTTGGCACTTGCTTATGGCCATAGAGAGCCTTTTTAAGCTTAAACATATGATTAACTTACATCGGATCAATTAAACCCTTTGGTTGCTTAACATATACTTCTTGTAGAAATCCATTCAAGAACGCGCTCTTCAAATTCATTTGATAAATTATGAATCTTTTCAGACATGCTTTAGCCAAAACAAGTCTAATTGACTCAAGCTTTACTACTGGGGCATATGTTCCTTCAAAATCCATGCCTTCTATTTCAGAGTATAATTGAGAAACTAACCTGCTCTTATTCTTCATCACATTACCTCTGTCATTAGTTACATTATAGAAAAACCATGTTGTTCTAATTGCGTTCACATTCAATGGCCTTGGCACCAATTCTCATACATCATTTCGAGAAAACTATGCCAACTTTTCTTGCATTGCAGTAACCCAAAATTCATCTTGCAATGCTTCTTTCACATTCTTTGGCAAATGAGCAAGTGTAGCATATAAGCCCTAAAAGTTCCCAGTAATCTATTATTTTTCCTTCTCTTGTTTTTCTTCTATAACTAATCTCACCAATCACATTCTTAATAGGATAACTATGTCTAATTTGTGATGGAGGATCTGTTGGACCCCGAACTTTTCATGATAATTAGAAATATTAAAATGAATATTAATGAGAAAGAAATTGGTGAGACAATTTATGAATTTAAGAAAATTTGCTGAAATTAAGAAAAATTTATGAGAAAAGAATTATTTAGTTATGAGGACTTTGATATTTGAATGAAGTTATATGGATTATGAGAGGAAAGAGAATGAGTTAATTGAAATGGGAGTGAAAAATCAAGAAATAAAGAAAGAAAGTGAGAGAATTTGAAAAAAATTAAGAAAGTTGACTTTTGGAGATAGAAAGTTTGACTTGAGAGAGTTGACTTTTTGTTTGAGGCAAAATTTGAGAAAATTATCTTCTGGAAACTTGTAGTTTATGTAAAGAGTTTTCTGTAGCCATAAAGTTTGATATTTTTCGATATCGGAAGTGAGAGTTATGATCAGTCAAAGTTCGCTTGGAGTTTGACTTTTTGAAGAAAAAGTTGACTTTTTGATTTAGGCAAAATTCGAGAAAATGATCAACATGGAAATTGTAGCCTCTGTCGAGAGTTTTTTGTGGACATAAAGTTTACTATTTTTCGATTTCGGGATTGAGAGATATGATTTTCCGAAGATATGCTTTGTTTTGAAAATGCTATTAAGTATAGATTTGTGTGTTCTATGCTTCGAGGCCACTCTTTGTATGGATTTAGTTTGAATTAGAGTAAGTGGTCTTCATGTAAATTTTATATGATGTTTTTATCTTTCTATTGATATAAAGTTTATAATTTTTCGATATCGGGGCTAGGAGTTATGGGCGATTAAAAATTGGAAGTCGTTTAGGAAAAGCTGTTTTGGACAGAATCTTTGATTGAGTTTTTGACCTCTTTCGAGACCTAATTTAATTTTGAGTACTGCAGGGAAGTTGTATAGCTTCCCTTGATATTTTTATTGACACCAAATTTGTCAAATTCTGAGTTCGGGATCGAGAGATATGATTTTTGAAAAGTTCGGTTTTGAAGTTCCATTACTTTGTTTTTAATCCGATCCCTTTTGTAATCTTTTGCTTATAATTCCTTCGTCCGACATCCGATTGATTTGATTCTTGAAGCATTGGATTCCTAAGACAATTAATTTAATTTTTATGAAGAATTATGATTTTTTTTTGGAGATTAAATGGAAAGAGATGGATTGAACCAAAGTAAGAGATTTGGTTATAGGTTATAAGTTGGATAATTTTCTGAACATGGTTCAGTATTTTACGAAATTCAGGAGCTTTACAACTCTGATTGAGTTGATTCTTGAGGGAAAATAAAATTAAGATATAGGGCTACAACTCTTGTGAAGGGATCGAAATTTAATTTCATCCCTAAGATTGTCAATTTCTGGAACTAAATTAGCGTAATGTTCAGTCTCGGATTTTTCGCAGGTCCGATAGTATTTTGGCTATAACTTCTTCGTTTCAGATCCGAATTGAGTGCGGTTAGTGGCGTTGGATTCGTATGATCTAAAGGAACACTTTTCAAGAAGAAAGTTTTTCCAAATTATTTCGTTTAGATGCTTGAAAATAGGACACAAACTATCAGATTTTGAAAATCCTGTGTAGGGGTATTTTGGGATTTCAGTTAAAAGGAGGGGCATTTAGGTCATTTACTCCCATTTAATGACCTGGCCTTAAACTCAACTATAGCTGTCATTTTTACCCATTTAAAGCAGCAGAAATTTCACAAAAAATCAAGAGAAAAGAAGAAGAAACGTTGGAGAAGAAAGAAGGGAAGGAATCGGTCGTGGAAGGAAAGTAGAAGAAGGATGAAGCAAGTCAATTTTTCCAGGGATTTTTAAGCAAGATTTCGGTGGTTTTCAAGGTGAAGACATGGAAGAAGAAGGAAGCTTGTCTTGGAGCTCAATAAATCCGAAAATGGTGGAGAAAATGGTAAGAGAGAGAAAGTTGAGTTTGAAATTTTTTGATGAGTTTATTGTGTTAGATGGCTTGGAAAGGTTATGAATTTAAGTTTTCTAAGGTTTATTGAAGAGAATAGGTTATGATTATGTTTAATTTTGGATTAATTGTGAATTGGGGGTTATGTCAAAATTTGCGAATTGGGGTTTTTATAAATTGATGCTTTAGATAACTTGGATTAATGATGAATTTGAGATTTCTTAAGTCAATTTTGATGTTTATGCCTTAAGTGATGTTTAATTTGAAAAATTGTAAATTAGGGGTTTAGGCCAATTGTGAAAATTGGAGATTTTGAAAATTGGAGAGTTAAATAGCTTGAATATGTGAGGAATTGATGTTTGGGAATTGTTTGATTGAATTGAATTAATTTTGGAAAATTGTGAAGTAGGATTTTAGGCCCGATTTTGTAAATTAGAAAAATGAGAGAATTTTGATTTAGATCTCTTGAGGCTAGTATGGGTTTGTGAATTGTGAAATAAATTTTGAGGATTTAGTTATTTATGACGTTGAATTTGGATGATTATGGTTTAGGTTAAATTTCAATTGGAAGAACAAAGGACGCTTTGGTCAAATTGATGATCGAGACGAGGTCCTTGCATCATTTCGAGGTGGGTAGTATGTTTATTTATTGAATTTTAAGCTAAGCATGTATATTTGAAAATATGAATCTGAATAAATTTGATTTTATGATTCAAAGAGGTTAGTGCATACATTGTTGTGAATTTGATTGGTTTGTGATCAAATTGGTGATGTAATTTGTATTAGATGTGTTACATGAATTTATGTGGATATGTGAATGGTTGAAATTTTTTTGAAGAAAAGCAAGATTTTGAAAAGTGTCTTCGGGCATTCCGAACTTTTGTTTTCGATATGTGTTATGTGGGTTTGATCAGGTCCTTTTGTGAGTCAGTGCACTGTCTCTATTCGATATAGCCTTCTCCCAGCTGCCCGCTAGTGGCATGGAGCTCCGATTTCGGACTCCCTTCACGGCTTCTTTGGACATTATGCGGAAAAGTGTAATGCGTTTCATTCTGTTCTGACGCAGGACGCTATCGGGAATGTGCGATCGTTATTTTGGACCGAACAGGACCATTTAATGTGTTTTGTGTGCTTTGTTTATGTTTATAAGTGTGTTGCATGGCATCTTTTGAAAAAGAAATGTGAAAATTTTTGGGAAAGAAATTATCGTAGTTCTTAAACTGAAAAGTGATTGAAATGGTTTTGATTATATTTTTGAAAAGTGTGAGAAATAAGAAAATTGTCGAATTTTCTACTGTGGAATGTTTTTTTTTTTAAAAAGAAAATATGTTTTCACTTATTGTTCAATCTATAAACATATTATCCACGAGCTATTTTAGCTCACATCCCTTTCATCCCCATCTCCAGGTATTCGAGCAGGAGATCGGATGAAAGACTGTCAGGATACCAATTCGATTTGTGTATGTTTTTGAGTAATTTGGATCTTTGTATAAGTTTGTAATGGCTTGAAAAGCCATGAAGGATTTGTAAGAAATTAAATTATAATGTGTATGAAATTATTGAAATTGTATAAGAAATTGTGTTATGGAAATGGATTTATATGTTGAGTTGCGTTTCAAGTTTGCGTATGATGATGGGATTTGGTTATGATGAAAGATTGAGGTTTTATTTGAAATGTTAGATATAGGAGTACGTTTGCTTATGCTGAGATCCCGGATGGAGGGTCCGGTGGATTTTGATTGATTGTGTGTTTGTTGGGTATTTTAGAAGTGTTCTTTTGCCATTTGCAGGTTTTGGGTTAGGTCAAAGGCAGCCATTATGCTGCCGAATTTTCGATAAAATTTGCAATAAAATGTCATTTGGGATTTGTATGGGTATATATAAGAAGAATATGATTTGAGTTTGAGATTGAAATTATGGAATTAGATGAATTCCAAATTGAAAAAGAGTATTGCTTTGTATGAGACCGAGTAAAATGGAAAAAGTAAGAAAGACAGAAAAGAAAGAAAGAAAAGAAAAAAAATTAAAAAATTTATACCAAATTTCGGATCGTTTTAGTCTAGGTTTCCAACACGATTGTTTTCTTCGACGTATATGTCTTCGGATGTCAGATATGTTTCAGTTCAATTTGATCAGTCCGTTCTATTTGCTTCGCTTACCGATTTGCTTCTTTCGATTCTGTATTCGAGTATTCGCTTCGCTGTCGCTTTTTTTAGCTTTATGATTCGATTTCGTTCTATCCGCTTTGTTATTCGTATCCGATTCGCTTATTCGATTCGTTTCCCTATTTTCGCTTTCACTTTTGTCTCGTTCTAGCTATCTGCCACTTCGTTTTCGTTTTCGTCTTTCCGCTTTTCGGTTGGGATCCGGTTCTCGGATCAGATCCCAATATTTATGGTATCAGAGCCCAGTATTATGATCATATTTGGGCCATATGGTTAGTAAGAATGAATTTAGTGATTGTCTGAGTGAGGTTGAGAACTTTGATTGATTTTAGGCGTGTGTTAATGAACTTGAGATTTGAAGTTCATGATGGCATTATGCGATGAGAATTTTAAGATGAATTTGGATGACTCGACTTTACACATTTATGAGATGAAATAAGAAATCTGGAAGGATAGGATTAAATGATATGAAGGTATATCTGAAATATTCAGAGAATTAAATTGATTGTTGATTTGGTGTGAGAATCATGGCCGATTTTAGGAATGTGATAATCAAATGAGATTGGAGATAAATTGATTTTGACTATGCTTATGCTTTAAAGAAAGAGGAAGTGAATCCTTGCAAGATGAGACAAATGATGGATGGTCCTTAAGGTTCATTAAGATTCGAAATAGTGATTAAGTTAAGAATGTATGTGATGGGAAATGGATAAGAAAGAAATTTGACTATGGTTAGGCGGATGTGTTACTTGATGACTAAGTATGAATTTGAGGACGAAATTCTTTTAAGAGGGAGAAATGTTGGACCCTGAACTTTTGATGATAATTAGAAATATTAAAATGAATATTAATGAGAAAGAAATTGGTGAGACAATTTATGAATTTAAGAAAATTCTTTGAAATTAAGAAAAATTTATGAGAAAAGAATTGTTTAGTTTTGAGGACTTTGATATTTGAATGAAGTTATATGGATTACGAGAGGAAGAGAATGAGTTAATTGAAATGGGAGTGGAAAATCAAGAAATAAAGAAAGAAAGAGAGAATTTGAAAAAATTAAGAAAGTTGACTTTTGGAGATAGAAAGTTTGACTTGAGAGAGTTGACTTTTGTTTGAGGCAAAATTTGAAAAATTGTCTTCTGAAACTTGTAGTTTATGTAAAGAGTTTTCTGTAGCCATAAAGTTTGATATTTTCGATATCGGAAGTGAGAGTTATGAGCAGTCAAAGTTAAGCAGGGTTTAACTTTTCAAGAAAAGTTGACTTTTGATTTAGGCAAAATTCGAAAAAATGATCAACATGGAAATTGTAGCCTCTGTCGAGAGTTTTTTGTGGACATAAAGTTTGCTATTTTTCGATGTCGGGATTGAGAGATATGATTTTCCGAAGATATGCTTTGTTTTGAAAATGCTATTAAGTATAGATTTGTGTATTCTATACTTCGAGGCCACTCGTCGTACGGATTTAGTTTGAATTAGAGTAAGTGGTCTTCATAAAAATTTTAGATGATGATTTTATCTTTCCATTGATATAAAGTTTGCAATTTTTCGATATTGGGGCTAAGAGTTATGGGCGATTAAAAATTGGAAGTCGTTTAGGAAAAACTGTTTTGGACAGAATCTTTGATTGAGTTTTTGACCTCTTTCGAGACCTAATTTAATTTTGAGTACTTCAGGGAAGTTTTAGAGCTTCCCTTGATCTTTTTATTGACACTAAATTTGTCAAATTCTGAGTTCGGGATCGAGAGATATGATTTTTGAAATGTTCGATTTTGAAGTTCCATTACTTTGTTTTTAATCCGATCCCTTTTGTAATCTTTTGCTTATAATTCCTTCATCCGACATCCGATTGATTTGATTCTTGAAGCGTTGGATTCCTAAGACAATTAATTTCATTTTTATGAAGAATTATGATTTTTTTTTGGAGATTAAATGGAAAGAGATGGATTGAACCAAAGTAAGAGATTTGGTTATAGGTTATAAGTTGGATAATTTTTTAAACATGGTTCAGTATTTTACGAAATTCGGGAGCTGTACATCTCTGATTGAGTTGATTCTTAAGGGCAAATAAAGTTAAGATATAGGGCTACAACTCTTGTGAAGGGATCGAAATTTAATTTCATCCCTAAGATTGTCAATTTCTGGAACTAAATTAGCGTAATGTTCAGTCTCGGATTTTTCGCAGGTCTGATAGTATTTTGGCTATAACTTCTTCGTTTCAGATCTGAATTGAGTGCAGTTGGTGGAGTTGGATTTGTATGATCTAAAGGAACAATTTTCAAGAAGAAAGTTTGTCCAAATTATTTCGTTTAGATGCTTGAAAACATGATGCAATCTATCAGATTTTGAAAATCCTGTGCAGGGGTATTTTGGGATTTCAGTTAAAAGGAGGGGTATTTCGGTCATTTACTCCCATTTAATGACCTGGCTTTAAACTCAACTATAGCTGTCGTTTTACCCATTTAAAGCAACAGAAAGTTCACGAAAAATCAAGAGAAAAGAAGAAGAAACGTTGGAGAAGAAAGAAGGGAAGGAATCGGTCGTGGAAGGAAAGTAGAAGAAGGATGAAGCAAGTCAGTTTTTCCAGGGGTTTTTAAGCAAGATTTCGGTGGTTTTCAAGGTGAAGACATGGAAGAAGAAGGAAGCTTGTCTTGGAGCTCAATAAATCCAAAAATGGTGGAGAAAATGGTAAGAGAAGAGAAAGTTGAGTTTGAAATTTTTTGATGAGTTTATTGTGTTAGATGGCTTGGAAAGGTTATGAATTTAAGTTTTCTAAGGTTTATTGAAGAGAATAGGTTATGATTATGTTTAATTTTGGATTAATTGTGAATTGGGGGTTATGCCCAAATTTGTGAATTGGGGTTTTTGTAAATTGATGCTTTAGATAGCTTGGATTAATGATGAATTTGAGATTTCTTAAGTCAATTTTGATGTTTATGCCTTAAGTGAGGTTTAATTTGAAAAATTGTAAATTGGGGGTTTAGGCCAATTGTGAAAATTGGAGATTTTAAAAATTGCAGAGTTAAATAGCTTGAATATGTGAGGAATTGATGTTTGGGAATTGCTTGATTGAATTGAATTAATTTTTGAAAATTGTGAAGTAGGGTTTTAGGCCCGATTTTGTAAATTGAAAAAATGAGAGAATTATGATTTAGATCTCTTGAGGTTAGTATGGCTTTGTGAATTGTGAAATAAATTTTGAGGATTTAGTTATTTATGACGTTGAATTTGGATGATTATGGTTTAGGTTAAATTTCAATTGGAAGAACAAAGGGCGCTTTGGTCAAATTGATGATTGGGACGAGGTCCTTGCATCATTTCGAGGTGGGTAGTATGTTTATTTATTGAATTTTAAGCTAAGCATGAATATTTGAAAATATGAATCAGAATAAATTTGATTTTATGATTGAAAGAAATTAGTGCATACATTGTTGTGAATTTGATTGGCTCGTGATCAAATTGGTGATGTAATTTGTATTAGATGTGTTACATGAATTTATGTGGATATGTGAATGGTTGAAAAAAATTTAAAGAAAAGCAAGATTTTGAAAAGTGCCTTCGGGCATTCCGAACCTTTGTTTTCGATATGTGTTATGTGGGTTTGGTCAGGTCCTTCTGTGAGTCAGTGCACTATCTCTATTCGATATAGCCTTCTCCCGGCTGCCCGCTAGTGGCATGGAGCTCCAATTTCGGACTTCTTTCACGGCATCTTTTGAAAGTGTGTTGCATGGCATCTTTTGAAAAAGAAATGTGAAATTTTTGGGAAAGAAATTATCGTAGTTCTTAAACTGAAAAGTGATTGAAATGGTTTTGATTATATTTTTGAAAAGTGTGAGAAATAAGAAAATTGTTGAATTTTCTACTGTGGAATGTTTTTTTTATAAAAAATATAGAAAAAGAATGGCAAAGGTTTTTGCAAATATGTTTTCACTTATTGTTCAATCTATAAACATATTATCCACGAGCTATTTTAACTCACCCCCTTTCATCCCCATCTCCAAGTATTCGAGCAGGAGATCGGATGAAAGACTGTCAGGACACCAATTCGATTTGTGTGGGTTTTTGAGTAATTTGGATCTTTGTATAAGTTTGTAATGGCTTGAAAAGCCATGAAGGATTTGTAATTAATTAAATTATGATGTGTATGAAATTATTGAAATTATATAAGAAATTGTGTTATGGAAATGGATTTATATGTTGAGTTGCGTTTCAAGTTTGCGTATGATGATGGGATTTGGTTATGATGAAAGATTGAGGTTTTATTTGAAATGTTAGATATAGGAGTGCGTTTGCTTATGCTGAGATCCCGGATGGAGGGTCCGGTGGATTTTGATTGATTGTGTGTTTGTTGGGTATTTTAGAAGTGTTCTTTTTCATTTGCGGGTTTCGGTTAGGTCAAAGGTAGTTATCTTATTTAATTTTCGATAAAATTTGAGATAAAATGTCATTTGGGATTTGTATAGGTATATATAAGAAGAATATGATTTGAGTTTGTGATTGAAATTATGGAATTAGATGAATTCCAAATTGAAAAAGAGTATTGCTTTGTATGAGACCGAGTAAAATGGAAAAAGTAAGAAAGACAGAAAAGAAAGAAAGAAAAAAAAAATTACAAAATTTATACCAGATTTCGGATCGTTTTAGCCTAGGTTTCCAACGCGATTGTTTTCTTCGATGTATATGTCTTCGGATGTCGGATATGTTTCAGTTCAATTTGATCCGTCCGTTCTGTTTGCTTCGCTTGCCGATTTGCTTCTTTCGATTCTGTATTCAAGTATTCGCTTCGCTCTCGCTTCGCTCTCGCTTCTTTTTCTTTGTGATTTGAGTTCATTTTTGCTATTGGCTTCCGCATTTTGTTTTCGATTCGATATTTTGATACGAAATTTCCGTTTCCTTTCGCCTCGTTCTTCGCTTTCGTTTCCATCTGTTTCCGCTTTTCGGTTGGGATCCGGTTCCCGGATCGGGTCTCAACAGGATCATTGTTGAAATCACACCCCCTTGAATCTTCGTTATCTACCAAGTTTATTTTTGCATCAGATGTCTGGTTGGTTTCTTCCTCAAAAGCAACCAACTGGTCTTTTGTCTGATTGGTTTCTTTTTTAGTAACAACTAACTATGAGTCTGGATCTTCTCTACTTTTAACTTTGTTGCGTCTCTGATATGATGTGTGGGGTTGATTTAGAAGATTTTCTTCTACCACCTTATCAATCATTTGGTACACAGTATCTATAACAACATTCACAAATTCCATCATCGTCTTGGTTCTTTGGTTGAACACACAATACACCTTACTGTAGTTTAAATATCCAAGGAAGATTCCCTCATTACTCTTATTTTCAAACTTCCTAAGTCTTCCTAAGTTGTTCTAAAGCTATGAGAATGTAGGAATTGCTGCCAAACACATGGCAGTAGCCAACATCCAATTTCTTTCGTCTCTATAGCTCATAAGGCATCTTGTTCAAGATGTTTCTGAGAAGTATTCTATTACATATGTGACATGTTGTGTTTATTGCTTTAGCCCAAAATCTCATTGATATTTTTCTTCCATTCAACATTGAGCCAGCCATCTCTTGAAGAGTGTAATTCTTCCTTTCTGCACTCCATTTGGTTGTGGCGTTTTAGGTGCTGAAAACTCTTACATAATCCTATATCTATCATAAAAATAGTTGAAGCTAGCATTCTCAAACTCCCTTCCATAATCAAATTTGATTATCAAAATTTCATTTTTTTTTTTTGATTTGTAATTTTCACACATATGCTTCTAAATGCCTCAAATGCAATTGATTTTTCTTTTAAGAAAGCTACCCAAGTATATCTTATGTAGTCTTCAACATATGTTAAAAAATATCTCATCCCACCAACACTAGCATGTTATGTTGGACCTAACAAATCCATATGAATCAATTCTAGAATTCGAGAAGTTGTAATGTTTCTTACCTTCTTATGTAGTACTCTCGTCTATTTTCCCATTTGACAAGATCTACAAATCATCTTGTTATTTTTGTTTATTATAGGGAAGCCTCTTACCGCTTCAGATTTGCTCAACTTGTTAATAAGATCATAGTTGGTATGGCCAAGCATTTGGTACCATTTATCATATGTGGCTAAATTGTAGGAAATGATAACTTGCAATATGTAAGAATTATCTGCCAATCTTCTACCACTTACTATATAATCTCCTTGTCAGTTTAACACCTTGTATTCGTCACTGATGAACTTGACTAATAGCTGCCCATCACAAAGTTGACTAATACTCACCAAGTTAGCTTTTAAACCATCCATATGAAGCAATTTTTTTTAATGAGGCAAACCATCCATGAAAGAGTTCCTTTACCAATCACCGTTGCTTTCTTCCTATCACCGAATGTGACATGACCATCTATACAACTTTGATAATTCATCAAGTAGTTTCTTTCACCTATCATATGGCTTGAACACCTGCTATCAAAGTACCATCCATTGTGAGAAGCACTACACATTGATTTAAGAGCCATAAGTACTTGTGGGTGTTTCTTTCTAACCCAAATCTGCTTTGGTATCCTCCCAAATCTGCTTTGGTATCCTCTATAGCTAAAGGTTCTTCCAATAATGTCTGGATTTTCTATTTTAAGCATTATGGAATAGCATTTACAACAATTTGTAGGAATTTGGCCTTATGTGATCACTTACACCACAAAAGTGACATGTCGGCACAAACTTTATGCTCCCTTTTGAATTTTCTCCTCTCATAATAAATATTGTTTCTTTGAAAGCCCTAACTTCACCATTTTGTTCATTATTCACCTCAAAGTATTCAACTTTATATCCAACACCTTGAAAATCTCCTTTGTTTTCACCAAATTTCAGCAATTTGTCTAACTTCTTGATACCACCATTTAACATCTTTTTTTCCTTTCCATGTATTGGTCAACTTTAGCTTGGTTTCATCATGTTCATCTTTTGTTAACAATAACTTCATCTCCTGATCTTGAATAACATCTTTCATGGTGAAATTCTCCATCTTTAACTTCTCATTTTGTTTACACATCTTCACCCATTTGCTATACATTAGCTCATAGGCCTTGTAGATGTCTTTCCTTTTGAATTCTGAGTCATTACCATCGCTATCATTATCTAAATTAAAGTTTAATACTAAAACATCTTCATCTTCAGCTTCAATTTCTTTACTAGTTGCTACTAAGAAAACAATTAGACTTTCTTTTTATAAAGCAACCAACACGACATATTGACTCACAATTTTTTTTTTCACTTCCATACTCACTTTTAGATTTGTTTTCACTCTAAATGTTGGTGAAGGACTTCTTTCTCCTTTTAAGAGTGTTAAAACAGTTCGGTTGTATATCCTGAAACCTTGACACTTATGACATTGTATCTTCTTTGCCTTCTTTTCACCTTTTTTAGTTTTTGTTTACTGTTGGAAGTTATAGTTTGATGAACTCCCACCATTCTACCTAAATTTAGGTCTATCTTTCTTCACCTTCCCTAACCACTTGTTGATATTCCTTTTAGCAACACCAGATCTTCATTTTCATTGGAACCATCTCCTAAATCATGTATAGGTTTAGAACTTCAGCTCGAAGCACCAATCTTTAATTCTTTTTACGCTTGTCTCTCAACATATCCATCTTAAAGTTTATAAGAATTTCAATTACCTTATTCAAAGATAACTCATTGATGTCATGAGCTTTTTAATAGCTGTAATCTTCGATATGAATCTAGGAGGTAATGATCTCAAGGTTTTCTTGATAAGTTTCAAATTTGAGTATTCCTTAACCAGTTGATATGTTTGATTAATGATATCACGTTGCTTATGAAAGTCTCCAATAGTTTCACTTTCTTCCATCTTAAGCTCTTCAAATCTAGTAACCAATATTTGAAGTTTTAATGCTATCACCAATTGTGATTGTTCATGTACGGTTTGAATTTATCCTAACCTTCTTTTGTTGATTCATACGCTGATATCATACTGAAACGTCCTTCATCAACAACACTGAAAATTGCATACATTGCTTGAGAGTTACCAAGTGCTACCTCTTCTTTAGCCTTTGTCCATTCAGATGGATCTTTAGGTATCACTTCATTCTTTTCATCAGTTGTCATAGGATGAGTCTAGGCTTTAGTCCCTTGTGCTTGAATACACACTTTCACTCTTGATTTCTAAGTAGGATAGTTAAAGTCATCCAGTAAAGGTGTTCTAGTAATTGACGACCCTTCTCTAGTAACCATGAGTGCAGAATACTAATCTACACCAAGTTATGATAAGGTGAACCAAGCTTTAATAACAATTAAAAAACCCACGGTTGAATTTTTGCAAAATTTCTATTATGCCATAGTTCCTTTAAACTGAAATTTACAATTGCTTTTCAGAAAACAATTGGGAAGACAACTGCAATTTCTAGAATTTGATTGCAAGTAGAAAAATTAAGTGATCCACAAATAATCACAAACACAACATCAGAAATTTGTTAACACAGTTAAACATACACGACCTTCGAGGCCCTCACCTAAATTAATCAACTTTAACTATATTACAATGGGCTTACATAAGGCTATTACAAAGCCAATACCACTCACTCCTTCATGCTATCCACTCATACTAACCCCTATGAAAGTATCTCAGACCCAATAGCATAACCAGCTCATGCTAACCTCAATAGAGGATTTTTAACACAATAACTGAAACAAAGAGAAGAATATCTTAAATGATTAAATTAAGAATAAAAGAAACAAAAAGTACTTGAGTCAAAGAACACTCTTCAAACAAAAATCTACTATCGAACTCTATAAGTAATCTATCAAAGCACAGCAGTAAAAAATTCAGTCCAAACTATCACACAGTTGATTGCTTCTTGATATACACAAAGTCCTTCCTCCTTTAGGATTCCTTCTTTCCACAAATATCTTAATTTCCAAAATTCTCGTGTTCCAAAACAATGAGATCCTATACTAAATCAACTTCCTTGTAACAAAAGATATCCAAAAAATAATACAAATAAGGCCAAAATAGAATAGAATATCTTGACAGAATATTTTAACAAATTACTCTTTGGATTCGAATATTATTAAATGGTGTAAAAAATGATTAAATTGGATTTAAATAAGACCAAAATTTGGTAAAGAAGCATGTTAGTTTTATTTGTTTTAAAATTGAATTACCTTTGGTAAATTGAATGAGAAATTTGCAATAATATGATTCAAGATATTATAAAAGTTTAGAGGAATATCTACATCTTATAGGAAAATATTAAGAACTTATATAAAACACAAATAAGAAAATTTGGTGAAGAAATTTATATATTATTTTATTATTGTGACTAAATATTGTTTAGTAGTTTGATTATAATTTTAATAAGAATATTAAATTTTGGTAATTAAAAAGTTATAGAAAATTAAGAGAATTTATCTTTGCTTTCTGAAGTGACTAAGAACTAATATCGACTAAATGATCCTTGCAAAGACATGTATGAAATAAATTTTAAGTAAAATTATACGGATACTAAATTCTTCCCCATGAGATTTTTATAAATACCTCTTATTGAGATTCATCCATATTCTTACTTGAAATAAACATAAAAATAAAGACAACGATGACATTGTTAAGGAAGAAAAGACGATTTCGGTATATCTAAGCATTTACAACAAGGATTTGAGTAGTGTGTGGAGAAATTTTTAATATATAAAAAGATTTAATGTACTTTTCATATGATAGTAAGCAATGTATGGTAATTAGGATCATCTTTTTGTACTATGTGTTTTTAACTATTTGATATAAACTCTTTGCATTTTTTACTTCATTTTGGGAAAGGACTATAAAAATTATATGTAAGGGTTATGATAAATTTGGGATTTGATTGATTTGATATAATTAGTTGAAAGAGCAACTAGATTTATGAAGTGTTGTGGAATTTTCATAGGGTAGAGATTGTTATGAATAAGGCCTGAAGCGGAATTTGAGATTTGAGATCCTTTATAGCATAACCAGATGGATTAAATTCAATCACAAAAGAATTATTAGTGACAAATTTGGCAATAGATAAAAGATTTATACTAAGATGAGGAACAATCAATATATTATGAAGATGAAGATTACGGAAAGAAGTAGGAAAGGTTAAAGTACTAGTAGATCAAATTGGGGGAGTGTGTCCATTATCAACAACGACTTGATTTAATCCTTCATATGGTGTGACGGATTCTAAAAAATTAGGACGTGGAGTCATGTGAGTAGTTGCACCAGTATTTGATAATAAGTCAATAACAATGTTATGATTGAACGAAGTGGGATCATAATCAGGTTGAATAGCAGCAAATGTTGTGGTAACATTATTTGTATTATTATGGAATCTAAAGGAGCAATTATGAGATTCAGAATATCAAAAATGACAATGACAATGAGGAATACTGTGTCCCCATTTTTAGCAAATTTGACATTAAGTAGGTATCTTATTTGAAGTGAATCTGCGTTAATCGACATAGAAAACAATAATAGAATGCACGAGAAGGGGGGTTGAATTGTGTATTCCCTCTTTATAAGTCTTTTCGAATTACTTGTTAGAAATAAAAATCTTTACGAAATTTTTATTTATTCCGATTGATCAAACTTCTCAATACTATGTATATGAGCGATAAGTAATGATAAAATTTGAAACTAAAAGCGAGATAGAGTAAGAGTGGTAGACCGTGGATTTATCTGGTTCACCCCAAACCGTGGGCTACGTCCGATCCTCGAGTTTCTTACGAGATTTCACTATCTCTTCAATCTTTACAAGTATTCTTTCACGAGCCTCTTGAGTCTCTACAACCAAGTATTCTTTCACACTTAGCTTCGCGGCTATCATACACTTTTTCTTTTCAGAAAATATTTGAACACTTTATTCATGATGAATAGCACTTTCAGCTAGTTTGCACTTAATCGCTTTTCACTTTGTGTAATTTTTCTAAGATCGTGACTTTTCGGTTTTCGACTTGACTTGAATTTATAGCCTTCGTCTCTAACGCTTCTTGATTCTTGAATCTTGAATCTTTAAAAGCAGTTAATCGGTTGAGTTCTGTAACTAACTCGAACTGACTCTTGCGTCTGTTCTTTACTTCGCTCGCATCGCTTCATATTTAAATACGCTTTGCTTTTGTGTTCTGCGTCGCTTTGCATTTTGCGTCTCGTCTTTTGCATTTGCGTCGCGTCTGCTTTGTATTTGTCTGCGTCATGCTTTGCTTTTGTGTCTGCGTCGCTTTGCATTTGCGGCGTCTGCGTCACTTTGCATTTAAATCTGCGTCACGCTTTGCATTCGTCTGCGTCTGCTTTGTTTTCTTGTATATGATCTCTCTTTGTTTGTTATACATCAAATTTTTATGTAAAGTCATTTTGACTTAACAATCTCCCCTTTTGAATATAACAAATTACATACAAGAAAAGAAAACAACAAAGTAAATTCTGATTTTGCAAAGTAGAAAAAACTTATCTTCTTCCTTTCTTAAATGCATTGTGGTCACACCTTCTTTGTCGAACATCCTCTCCTTTTCGTTGATTATCTTCTTTTCCTGCTCTCCCTATTTGTTATAATAAAAATGATTAACGATTACGGGTCTTGGCAGTTCGCTATCATCTTTCTCGGATCATTCATCGTCTCCTTCATGTCGTTGAGTTCACCTCGTAATCGCTAACTTCATCGGTGGATCAACCGACGAAGAGGCTTGATCAACTTCTGGCGATGGAGGCGAAAGGAATTGAAGTAGTGTAAGCATCGAGAGGATGGGATGTAGTCTTCATTGATCTCAAGGTAGGTGGGCGAATGAATGTTTCACTTCAGGAAGATCTAAATCAAAAGGAGCGGCGATCATCGAATCTGTCTTCCTTGCGGGGTAGAGCTTGTGCTTGATAGATGATATATTAGACAAAGGGCTATCTGAAGAATCTATGCGAGCGAGGAACTCGATAAATGTTCTGTTCTTATTCTTCCCCCTCTTGGGCGGTCTTCCTCACTATTAGTATGACTGCAGCTCGCTTTATCGACTTACATGCGGCGTGCATGCTTCATCAATTTTTGCACCTCTTACGCAATTTGATCTGCAGACAGATCATCACTAGCATCATCTTGGGATATAATTTTGATTTCCCCTGGTAAAATCTTTTGGGAATCTTGGTGTATATCTGGTGCAACCATTATCTCTGTATTTTTAGTGATTGGGAAAATAGTACACGGATGGAAGGGACGTTATGTAGGATATGGCATAGTAGCAGCAATTCCCAAAGTATCATAGAAGATCTTTTCGTCTTCTTTGAGTAACTCCCATGTGTTATGATTAATCACCATAGGTTGTACCACAACTACTATCTTCTTCACTGGTTGAACACCGATTGCAATAGCAGGTCTGGTAACTACTTCCACCATTTTGATCTTCAACTTCTGTTTCCTCAAAAACTTGTGGTAGTTGTATACCATTAGACACGGTTTATCATCCTCCGAATCTGATACTGCTGTTGCTTCTTGATGTGCTTCATTAGGAGTCATCTGAACCGGGCTCTCATCTACTGGCTCCTCCTGTTGAGCAACAGGTGTTTCCTGAACCGTGCTTTCTTTAGCTGGTTCTTCTTCTTGTTGAACAATAGGGGTATCTGTCTTCATGCTGTTCAAACACATTTCTACTTGAACAGTATTGATAGTTTCTTTCTGTTGACTAACGTTCTCAGCAGTTGAAATGATCTTCTTTCGACTAACCTTCTTAGTCTTTTCTCTGCTTGATTAGTTTCTTGATTTCTTCATTGGAATTTTCTTTTCTCATATGTTGCTTTTCTCTTCCTCTCAGTCTCTTTGGATTTTCTGGCCGTATCTTCTTCCAGAATAGAGACTAAGGATCTTGTGGCTCTGGGTGCACAAGATTTAGAAGTTTCTTCTCGACTCTGTTCTCTGGCAATCTTTTCTTCCTGTTGCCTCAGAGTCCTAATTCTTGGTGATCTCTTTGCTTTCTTCACAACTTCGTTCAAAAGACTTTCTCTTTGTCTCTTTGGCGCACTTTGTTTTGTCCTATGAGATTGGCTTTCTTTGAAAAGAGGACTCGCCATTTTCATGAGAGGTCTACCTAGCACTCTCCTTAGTTCAGCAGTAGGTGATTTGATACTCACTGGAGACTGAGAACTTGAGACAGGAGTCTTCTTCAATACACGCTCCCCCTCAGTTCTTGACTTCCTTGAAGAGTCGGCTTGGTCTTTGTCTACTGTGTTCAGACCCATTAAATCGTGTCGTGTGTTCATCGATCTTGCTCTTCACGAGAAGCAGTTTATGCGATACCGTAGTGCGGGCGAATCTTGATTCCTTAAAAATCCTCGTCAAAATCATACCATAAGGATAACTAGTAGTTTCCTTTAACCCCTTAACCATATAGTGAAAGATTAAGAAGGGTAAATCTATGGGGCTTCGATTCATGAGGTAGAAACGGACATTGTTCATCGAGTGGTCACTAAATGTCTTGAACCGACTACGGGTAGAATGCAATTAAACAAAATTGCGTGAAGCACCCAACCTTGGAATCAAATTTGATGTCTTCCTCTCCTTGAGTTATTTGTGCCATATAGTTGCCTCTTGATATCTTCTTCTTTCATTACACCGAGGTCATCCATCCGCCTTGGTAGACAATTTCTCACCAATTGATGGACGATCGGTCACCTTCTTTATCAAATCCTTTGTGACAAGAACAGATATTCTCTACAGAGGATACAATGGTGTTATCTATCAGACGAGCATTCTTCCAGAACTCATATACTTCATTCATATAGACTGGTTCTTGTATCCGAAAGAAGTTCTTCCAACCAACTCTTATGATTTCGGTTCTACATCCATGCCGTCTCTTCTTAGTGACTCAAAGTCCTGAGTCTTCCATAAACCATGGTCGCTTCCATTGTATAGAGTGAAAATATCTTCCGGAGAACTTTTGAGCGAAATGTTTTTGAGAGAATTGGTAAAGCAGAAATGAATCGTCAGGAGATGATGAAAAGATTGCTATAATTTCATCTTCAGTCTACATATAGGGTTATGGTCCGGTGGGTTCTAGAATCATTAAGAACCTCGAGATTATCAGATTTTTCCCTCCAAAAATCTTTCTTGTGAGAGAAGTTACCAGCTGTAACTCAATGTAACTAACGCCGTTAGTTTCCACGTTACTTTAGCCTGACTGCTCATTTAACATCACCATGTTAAGATTGCGTCTTATCTTCTGAAACCGTTCTTCACTTAGTGGTTTAGTGAAGATGTCGCCTTTGAAGTTCTGTTTCAACAAGCGAAGAAGCACCACTTTCCTCTGAACATAATCTCTCAAAAATGATTTCGACTTCTATATGCTTCACTCGGAATCTGAATTGGATTCTTTGATAGATTTATTCGCTGGTGTTGTCATGATAAATTGGAATCTCCTCCTCTTTAATCGAATAGTCTTCAGTCGATACTTGATCCACAGTATCTGTGAGCGACAACTTCGGCGGATATATATTACGATTCGGCGGTTGATAGAGCAATTGAGCTTTGTCTCTTGCTTGACGGAGACTAGATTTCCTCAGAAAATGACATCCTCCACTTGTGCTTTTCTTTCGATTCTATCTCGGCATAGTCCGCATCGCAATATCAATTAACTTGAAATCTTTACCTTTCTCAAACATTAAGCAAAGATCGGTAGTACTGCGAGATATCTCAAAATTCTTTTAACAACAATAAAATGAGACTCTCTAGATCGGCGAAATCTTGCACACAAGCATACACCTTGAACAAAATATCAGGTCTACTTGTCATGAAGATACGATAAAATCGATCATCCTCTATATAGGGTTTGATCCACCTTCTTACCAAGTTAGTCTTTCGACAAAAGGTTTGAAGGATGCATCGGAGTTGCCATAGGCTTCACATTATTCATATCAAACTTATTCAACAACTCTTTCACATACTTTTGTTGATGAATGAAGATCTTCTCTTGATGCAGCTTAACACAACCCAAGAAAGAACTTTAACTCGCCCATCATACTCATTTCAAATTCTTTCTTTCAACAACTCCATTTTGTTGTGGAGTTCTAGAAATTTGAAGTTGTGGGAAATTCTATTCTCCTCACGGTATACTCTAAACTTCTCATTTTCAAATTCTCCACCATGGTCACTCCTGATACTGGCTATGGACATTCCTTTTTCATTCTATAACTTTCTGGATAAGATTCTAAAGCACTTAAAAGACTCATCTTTGTGTGATAAAAACAATATCCAAAAAATCGGTAAAGTCATCAACAATGACGAGTCCATATTTCTTTTGCCAAGACTTAATGTCCTTGTAGGACCAAATAAATCCATATGTACTTGTTCTAAAGGTCTTGATGAGGTTACAAAACTTTTAGAAGAAAGAGGTTTTAACTTGTTTTCCTTTCAAACAATTTTCACAGAAAAGTTATTTGTCAAAACTTATTTTTGGCAAACCTCTTACCAAATCATGTTTTACCAATTTTGAAATATGTTTCAAAGAGACATGACCTAGCTTTTTATGCCAGATTAGTCTTTCTTCTTCAGAAGATAGAAAACATGAAATATTTTGTTTTGAAAATCTTCTAAATTGATTTTGTAAGGTTGTTTCTTCTCTTGGCGAGAAAAGTATAGACCCATCTTTGTTTACGACTTCGCAAAGATTTTGATTGAATGTAGCTGTGAAACCAGAATCACACAATTGGTGGACGCTAATCAAGTTATGCTTTAGACCATCAACAATGTAGTCAACAAGCGATACATTATTTATGCATGCAAAGGAATCTTTACCTATTTTCCGATTCAATAATTTTGCCCGGTGGTTGTCTCCGAAATTCTTGATCCTCCTTCTTATCTGAAGGTCTAGGAAAATAGACCTTCTTCCGTCATCAATGTCGCGAGCATCCTTTGTCTAAATACCAATGGTGTTTGCGTATCTTCGAAGGAAGGATATCATGGGAGAAACTATTTTATTTCTTGGTACCCAAATTTTCTTGGGTCCTTTATGGTTAGTAGTATGCATATGATGTGATCTATGATGCATATTATTAGAATGTTGATTAAAATGAATCATCCTATATCTTCTTTTTTAAATGACAGATTTTTTACGAGACTGAATCTTGTTTCCTGTAAACCCTAATCCAGTCTTATCACTCGGATGTCTACATTTTCCAAGCATCTCATTCATTTTCTTTGTACTTTCTATGAAAATAGCTAAATCAACTGATAAATTCTTAATCCTTAGTTTAAGTTGATTAATCTCTTCTGATATGTCTACAATTTTCTTTTTATCTTCTAATTGTTTCTTTAAACAAACATTTTCTCTCTCTATTACCTCAGTATGTCTAATATTTTCTACATACTTCTTCTTTAACAGCTTGTACTGTTTCAGAATAGCATGAGAATCTTCTAACAATTCTAAATAGGCATCATGCAAATTATCATAATCTAATTTTACCTCCTCATCACTATCTTCCTCAGCCATTAGGCAAATGTTTGCATGTTCTGATGACTCAGAGCCTGTATCTGATTCAGATGAATCTAGGTCCTCCCATGTTGCCATCATGCTTTTCTTGCCTTCTCTACTCTTCTTTGGTTTCTTCTTGAGAGTAGGACATTCGGACTTATAGTGTCCAGGCTGGTTGCAATCGTAGCAAATGATAGAAGACTTCTACGGTTTAGCTTCATCTTTCCCATTCTTTACGAATATCTGGTTCCCTCGGGCTTTTCTTCCATCGTCTTTATCTTTCTAGAAATGAAAGATAATTAGTCATCTTCATCACTTGAGTCGATTCGGATTGGCTGGAGTTGTCATCCTTTGATTCTTCAATTTCAATGCTTTTGATGACTTCCTCCTTCTCTCGAGTCTTATGATTCTTTTATCCGGCCTTGGTCTTATTGACTTATCTCGCTTGGGCTTGTCTTGACGTTGAGTTCTACTTCATGAATCTTTAAGGATCCCAAGAACTCATCCAAATTTAACATGCTCAAGTCTTTGGCTTCTTGACCGCAAGATAACTTTAGGTCTCCATCTCTTAGGAAGACTTCTTAGAATCTTTCGAACATGATCTTGATTGTTGTATGTCCTTCCAAGAGCTTTCAATCCATTGACAATTGTTTGAAATCTTCCAAACATTTGATCAATAGATTCTTCATCTTCCATCTGAAAAGTTCATATTGATGCACAAGAATACTTATCTTGGATTCTTTAACTTGGCTTGTGCCTTCGTGAGCAATAGACAATGTGTCCCATCTCTTTTGCAGTGTCACAACCGTGCACTTTGTCATACTAAGCTCCTGCTTAGGGCACGTGTCAAGAAAAATTTTGCCTTTGAATTTAATTGTATTCTTGCTTTACGATCGGCCGTCCATCTGCTTTCGTGGAATAGAATTGCCTTCTTCATCTACGTGTGTAAGGTCCGTTCTCTATAACGTCCCAAAGGTCAACATGAGTAGATTCGATGAATAACGCATCCTATCTTTCGATAGTGATAGTCTTCTCAGTTGAATCTTTGGAGGTCTAGTATCGAGGCTCCTTCAAATGATGTATACATGTGACTCGCCATTATCTTTAATCCACACTTTGCCAAAGTGATTCTTGGATACCTTGCTCGATACCAATTGAAGTGAATCACCGTTAATCTGCACTTAGAAAACAATAATAGAATGCACGAGAAGGGGGTTGAATTGTGTATTCCCTATTTATAAGTCTTTTGAATTACTTGTTAGAAATAAAATCTTTCAGAATTTTTATTTATTTCGATTGATCAAACTTCTCAATACTATGTATATGAGCGATAGTAATGATAAAATTTGAAACTAAAACAAGATAGAGAGTAAGAGTGGTAGACAGCGGTTTATCCTAGTTCACCCCAAAAGCGTGGGCTCGTCCAATCCTCAGAGTTTCTTCTGAGATTTCACTATCTCTTCAATCGTTACAAGTATTCTTTCACGAGCCTCTTCAGGTCTCTACAACCAGTATTCTTTCACACTTAGCCTCTGCAGGCTATCTGTACACCTTTTTCTTTTAAGAAAAATATTTGAACACTTTGTTACATTAAGATAGCACTCAACTAGTTTGCACTTAATCGCTTTTTCACTTTGTGTAATTTTTCTAAGATCAGCAGCTTTTCAATTTTCGACTTCGACTTGAATTTATAGCCTTCGTCTCTAACTGCTTCTTGAATCTTGAATCTTGAATCTTGAATCTTGAATCTTTAAAAAACGGTTAATCGGTTGAGTTACGTAACTTCTTTCGAGGCCCGACTCTTGCGTCTGCTCTTTACTTCGTCTGCATCTCGCTTCATATTTGCGTATGTTTTGCTTTTGTGTCTGCGTCGCTTTGCATTTAGCGTCTGCGTCTGGTTTGCATTTATGTCTGCGTCTACTTTGTATTTATGTCTGCGTCTGCTTTGCATTTAAATGTCGTGTACGCTTTGCATTTAAATCACGTATACGCTTTGCATTTAAATGTCAGCATCTGCTTTGTATTTAAGTCAGGTATACGCTTTGCATTTCTTGCGTCTGCGTCTGCTTTGCATTCTTGGCGTCTGCGTCTGCTTTGCATTCGTCTCGTCGCTTTGCATTTGCGTCTGCGTCTGCTTTGCATTTCGTCTGCGTCTGCTTTGCATTTAAATGCGTAATGCGCTTTGCATTTAAATCTGCGTCTGCGTCTGCTTTGTTTTTCTTGTATATAATCTCTCTTTGTTTGTTATACATCAAAAATTTTTATGTAAAGTCATTTTGACTTAACATTATTATGAATATTTTGTTTTATGTTGGGTTTTAAATTGGTGTTGGGATGAAGTGTAAATAGGTTGGGATGAATATTTGATCGTGGAAGGACAACAGTCGTTGTTCATGTAGGAGAAACTTGGCTTTGAGCTCTGCAAAGGTGACGATAGTGGTGCAATTTTCAATCGCTGTGATGAATGATTCAAAGTTAGAAGGAAGTCCATTTAAGGTGAAGAGGACAAGATCAACATCGGAGATGGTGTCACCAATTGCTACAAGTTCTTCTACAGTGGTGGAGATGTCATTGAGATATTAGACGATGGAGCTAGAACCCTTTTAAAGGGTGTGAAGTTTCCCACAAAAGAGTGACCATTGTGATGCATATTGGAGCATAAGTGGGTTTCAATTACATCTTAGAGATTGCAAATTGTGATGTGGCTGAGAGCAAGTGTAACATCCCATCACCGATGGGAAGGGTAAAATGGTAATTCGGGACGAGTTATGAATGTGTAAACTAGTCTCGGCATGTTTATGCATAATATGGCCTCCATATATGCATAAATTGTAATTTTTGTATATGCACATGATTGTACATGCATTCATAACATTTCCCAGCATATGTGTTTATTGTGAAAAACATATGATTTAGTGCTTGAAAATTTAATTGGAGTGGATTTTTGTGCATTTTACATTTTTGTGGAATTTTAAAATTTTTTTTCTGAAATTTACATTTTTGTGGAATTTTAAAAAATTTTCTGAAATTTTTCGGGTGAAATTTTCAGACCGAAAAAATTGACAAGTAATGACCGATTTGGTTTAAGTGCAGAAAATGGCCTTGATAGCCTTGGCAATGTAGATACATGATTTTAGAATTTATTACTTTGAGCCATTGGAATTTTGGGAGAACTTGGACTACAAATTGGAAGGAAATTAAATGAAAATTTGAGGGATTGACATGTGGCAAGTGACATGTGTCACTTGCCTAGCATGCCTTGCTTTGTTTTAATTAAAAGCCCCTTCTTTTCTAGTCATTCTCGAGACTTCCACAATTAAGACACAAAATACTTGTTTCTTCCTCCTTCAACCGAAACTCTCCATTTCTCCTCCTTTCTCATTGATTTTTTCTCCTTCTTTTTAGTTGGAATTGCTATCACCTTCACCCACATAAGAAACCTCTACTATGCTACTTGCTTTCTCCTCCTTGTTCACAAAGAAACACCAACTTAAGCTTTGAGGGTGATAATCGTGTATGTGGGGAGGAAGAGAAATTGTAGTTGTGGTTGAGAAATTTAAGAAAATGGGAGCTTAATTAGGTAAGTACTATGTTGTATGTTGGTTAATGCATTAAATGTGACATCTTCTTCATTAATTGCATGAAGTTGTGCTTTGACTATATGGGTATGTTAAGTCCTTGATTGATTGATGATTAGTGAATGATGAATGAGAAGTTAATAAATTAGATGAATTAAGTTGTTTGGATGGATTGTATTATTGTTAGATGAGTGTTTATTAATAGGAAATGATTGTGTATGAGTGCTGGAATTATGTGGGGTTATGTTTAAGGGAATGTCTTGATGATTTTGTGGCTGAATTAGTGATTAAATTGGATGCTTATTGATGTAGGATTGGTGTTGGAATGAAAGAAGTTGGGTTTGATATGAAATCTGGAAAATTTACCTTGAGTATGTTTCAGGTTTTAGGTTACAAATTTTTCTATGGTTATGCTATTGAGATGAGGTTTGACTTGAATTAAACTTGAGAAGTTTGTCTAGAATTCATATGAAGGAAGTTCTGTCCAATTGTGGCTTGAAGGACTTTAAATTTTTCTTGGAAAGTGAGTTATGTGTGCTGTGTGAATAGTGCCTGATGTTGGGTCTAACATTGAAGACCAGTAACTTTGGGAAATTTTCTAGGCTAAAGTAGACTGATTTTGTAGAATTGGTATTCATGAAGGTTGAAGATTTGCTTGTTAGCTTTCTAACACCACTAAGTATGATATTTTTCGATGTGTAGATTGAAAGTTATGGTCTGTTAATGTTCAGGTGGTAATTCAGCTCAAAATGTGTTTTGTGTGCAAATGGCTCTAAGTGTATAGGTTTTGTACTTTTTGTGTTCTGGTGCTAATTGTGGATTGTTAAGGGTGAAATTGGCTCAAGTGATCTTCCGGAAAGTTATAGAGAATTGTTTTAGCTTTCTAATGAGGTAGAATATATTAATTGTGGATATAAGGATTTTAAGTTATGCATTTTCAAAGTTTGAACATGGTTTAGGTCATGTGCTGTTTTAATACTCCCTAACAGGATAGCCACATTAATGGGAGGATTTGACCAAGTTGGAGATGGAATTTGGTTCTAAGTCCTTCTTGATAATTGTAGTTTATTGTCTGAGTTTTTTATTGCTATATGATATGGAATTTTTCGCCAAGGGTATGTGGAGTTATGCATATTGGAAGATTGGGTTATTTTTGAGAATAATTTGGGTAGGCAGAAGCTTTGCTTGAGAATTTGATTTCATTAGAGCTAAAATTGGCTTCCAATTTGTTAATGAAAGTTGTAGCATTTGTTTTTCTCTTTTGATTGATATAAAATTTGGAATTTGTGGCTAAGGGGACGAAAAGTTATGATGTTTACAAGTTTTGGTACTGTTTGTGAGGAGCTTGTCGATTGGTCATCTTGGAGTGAATTTTTGACCCCTTTAGAGGTCTATTTGATCTTTGATTCCTTCATGAAAATGGTAGAGTTGTCTTTTATCTTTCCAACGGTACCAAGTTTGTCAAATTTTGAGTTCAGAGTCAAAAGATATGAAGGTTAGAATTTAGGAGGTCAGGATGGCATGGCCGATCGCTCACCCGCTCGGGCGAGCGCACGAGCGATTGCCCCCGCGCGTGCCTACGCGAGCTTGTGCAAGGCTTTGGCTGCTCGCCCCAGGCGCCCGCGTGCTTGTCGATCGGCCGCGGGGTCAATTTTCGGCCGACTGACCTCTCTTCTTTCTTTTGGCCATAACTTTTTCATCTGAACTCCGATTGACCTGATTTTTGAAGCGTTGGATTCCTAAGACATTTCTCTATCTTTCCATTCCAAATTTATGATTTTTGAGATCAAACGAAGAAAGGTCGATCAGATTAAAGTGAGCAGACCGTGTTAGTAGTGTGCCCTAGGCCAATGGATATTTGTGATTAGTGTATTAACATTATGACTTGTTAATAATATATTATGAGGTATTCCTTTCATATATGCATGTATTTTGTTTATGTAATGTGATTTACATTCCATAGATGGTACTAGACTTATGTCATCAAGTATGTGACTTGATAGTAAGCCGTAAGCATTATAACACTATTCTAGGCTGTCACAGTGATCATTATTGGTGGAACAATAATGAATAAAGACTAGTATGTGTTTTGATTGATGATCACGTTTTTTGATCATGGATATGAGATATCAAATCGAAACATAGATATATGTTAGAGAACATATATTGGACCGACCACATAAAGAATACTACATGGTTTCATGTCATTAGTGATTCTTAATATGGTTTGACTTTAGTCGTTTGACTGAAGTCATCATGGTTCCCTACATGAGGAATTCGGTGTTTGATATTATACTAAGTTATTTTAACGAATAACAAGTAGTCTTATGTTGGACATCGAATGAATCATGCGGAGGATGTGAATGGCGTAGATGGGATTGTACCTCTCTTAAATAGAGAGATATCATTTGGGCCTCTTGACAAGTGTGGTGAAGAAATGCATGGCGTGCTCAAATGAATTGATGAAGAGTCATCAATGTCATTTGTTATAATCAGTCAACTTGGGATCAAGAAACTATGATTAATCAAGGTTGACATGTACCATGCCTTGTGATTAATCTTGATATCGTCATTACAATAGGGTGAGCTTATAACCATAGTTCTGAGTTAAATCAGATTATCAATCCTCATTTGATTTGGGTAGTCATAATGTCTTGCTAGAGGCGCTTATGACTTATGGGCCTTGAAGTGTGATCAAGCCCATTGCCAACATCAAATGAGCCTACAGGGTCGCACACAAAGAGTGATGTGATCTGGGCTTATTCTCTTAGGCCTAATTTATTAGGTATAGAATAAATATATGTAGATATATTTATTGGGCTAGATTGAATTAAGTTGTCGGGCTCTTATTATATAAGATATAATGGGCCGAAACTTATTGGGACCTCAATGGGATTAGGGTTTCTCTATAAATAGAGAAGCTTAGGTCTCATTAGGAAGAAGAGACACAATTGTCACAAAACCCTAGCCGCCATCCGAGAGGAAAATCGTGCGGCGTTCCGGAAGAGTTTCAGGACGTGTTAGCACACCATAGCCGCAGCTCGGATCGTGCATACTCGTGTGGATACCGGTAGAGGGCATTCGCGTTTGCAGTGTCTTGGAATCCGAAAAAGAAGCAACCTATCCACGAAAATAAGGTATTTTCGTACATCCTTAGTATTTTCGATTATACTTCATGTTGTTGTATGGTCTTTTTTCGCATTGTATTGTGAATACTCGGACCGTACATGATCCAAAAGTGGTATCAGAGCCAGGTTCAACTGTATAATCATTAATATACGTGTTTTTGATTACATGTGTTCACGATTTTGGCTTCTGTATAATCGAAAATATGCATGTTTGGATTACATGTGCTCACGGTTTTTGGTTGCATGATACGAAAGTGTTTTTATTTCATGCATGTTGTTTTCGGATTTGTTGATTATCTTGGTACTGATGAGAATATATGGCAAGCATAAAGGTTTTGACTGAAATGTGGTGGCTGCTAGGGTTTCCACCATGTAAGACATGGATGTGGAATAGGAAGCATGAAGTATCCATGTTGGACAGGATACTCGATCACTAGAAGCGTTCGGTCGATGATCGGAGAATGGAGATGAGTGTTTCAGCAAAAATGTTTGTTCTAGTCGACTAACATTGGTTCCAGTCGACTATCATATCTTCGATCATTGGAAGCGTTCGATCGGTGATCGGAGAGCGGAGATGAGTGTTTCAGCAAAAACGTTTGTTCCAGTAGACTGAGATTGGTTCTAGTCGACTAGCACAAGTCGACCAATCGACTATCATCTCTTCTAGTCGACTAACAAGCCCAGCAAGGGGCTGCTTCCCCTACGCTTGTTTGTTCGTTATGTGTTATATATTATGGGTGATGTTACATGTGTTTATTTATATTTTTTTGAATATTTATATTCATGTGTAAGTTACTATTCTATACTTCTAATATATATATACTCAAGTATGTTGTAGTATAGGATTAGAAATAGCATAGTACAAACACCCTTACTAATAGGATTAGTAGCCTTCATAATGTACTAAGAACGACCCTCTTCATAATTTTAAGTTTATATGCCTTCCATAAATCTTTACCAATGTTTATCTCTAGCTTATCCTTATGTGGGTTTTTGCCAAAGCAAGGCATGTGGGGATCATCTAGGGAAGACATTTGAATAATGGTGCTATTCATAGGTAAAGTATGGTTAAACTTAACTAAGCTATTAAAACGGTTTTGGGCTTAGGGCATAAGATTGGGTTTTTACATACATGCAGTACATAAGATGTATTTTAACATAAACCCATCAAGAATTACATGTGATGTGATTGAAAAGAGTTTTCTACCTAAATAACTAAGTCTTGAGTGTTAAGCCAAAGCTTTCTTAGGACTTAGTGAAATATGGATCTTGTTTCTCCCATTTTTCAATTGAGGGTTATTTATTTGAGTGGGAGCTAATACCTCTTAATAATAAGAATGTTGACCCTTATTGCATAATTTTGTAGATTATGGCCACTCCATCCACCAACCTTTCCATGCGATCTATCCTAGAGAAAGAAAAGCATAATGGAACAAATTTCCTAGATTGGTATAGGAACCTGAGAATTGTTCTCAAGCAAGAAAGAAAGCTTTATGTCTTAGAAGAGCCCATCCACGAGGAACCACCAAAAATGCACCTAAGGCTCAAAAGGATGCTTACACGAAGCATATCAATGACTCTACGGATGTGTCATGCCTTATGTTAGGCGCCATGATCTCGACCTTGGAAGGATTTAGAGAAATGGAGGCCTATGACATGCTTGCTCAACTGAAAGTTGTGTTTCAAACAAGCACGCCAAGAGAGGTTTAGAACCACTAAGGCATTAAATTCATGCAAGATGACTCTGGCACACCGTGAGTGCTCATGTTCTCAAGATGAAGAGTTACATTCATCATCTTGAGAAATTAGGTGCACTGTTAGTCAATAATTAGCAATGATCTTATTCTAGCATCTTTGGTGATGAATATGATAAGTTCATTCTTAACTACAACATGCATAATATGGAGAAGTCCATTAATGAATTGCATGGGATGCTGAAAACTTTGAAGAAGTTAAAGGGAAAGGTTAAGACCACCATTGAAGTTCTTGTGGTTCAAAAGGAAAAGCTTTCAAGAAGAAGGGCACAAAGAAAGGACAAGGTAAAAGTACCCAAGTCCAAGTCAAGCCCAAGCCCAAAGCTAAGACTAAGGCACCCAAGGAGGAGTTTGCTTTCACCGCAATGAACCTTGCTCATTGGAAAAGGAACTACAAACTCTATTTGGAAGAGTGAAAGAGAAGAAGAATAGTGCGACTACTTCTTCAGGTATGTTTGTTATAGAAATCAATTTTACTCATACGCATCTTGGGTATTAGATCTAGGAGCTGCAACTCATATTTGTACTAATGTGCGAGTCTAAGAAGGACTAGAAGATTGATGTGCGTGAGATTGACTGCTTGCGTGGGAAATGGAGCAAGAGTTGTTGCTTTATCCGTGGGGACTTATGATCTTATTTTGCCTCTGGGCTCATTTGGAACTCAAAATTGTTATTATGTACCTACTATGGTAGGAACATTATTTCTTTGTTTGTTTAGAGAATGATGGGTTTAAATTTTCTATTAAGAATAGAAGTATTTCCATTTATAAGAATGACATTTTATATGGCATTCTTGGCGTCAATTAAATAGCATTTATACTCTAGACCTTGAGTTTGTTACAAATGAGCCTATCTATAACATAAATACCAAGAAGTTTAAATCTAACGATTTGAACCCAACCTATCTCTGCATTGTCGCTTAGGCCATGTAAATGAAAACGCATTTCAAAACTCCATCAAGATGGATTCATTGATTCTTTTGAATCTTTTGAGACATGTGATTCTTGTTTCTTGGGTAAGATAACAAAGGCCCCTTCACGGAGTAAAGGGAAAGGGCCAATGAGCTATTGGGCCTTATACATACCGATGTATGTGGTCCTTTTAGCATTTAATGAGAGGAGGTTATTTGTATTTTATTACTTTTCAGGATGACTTGATAGATATGGGTATGTCTATTTAATGAAGAACAAATCTGAATCTTTGAAAAGTTCAAAGAGTATAAGAATGAAGTACAAAATCACCTTGGCAAAACAATTAAAATCTTTCAATCGATCGAGGAGGTGAATACTTAAGCGAGTTTGATGATTATCTTAAGGATTGTGGAATCGTTTCACAATTGACTCCTCAAGAACTTCTCAATGGAATGGTGTTTACGAAGAAATCGAACTCTATTAGATATGGTTCGATCAATAATGAGTCAAACCGATCTTCCAAAATATTTACGGGGCTATGCTTTAGAAACAGCAATGACATTCATATTGAACCGTATTCTTTCAAAAGTGTGAAAAGACACCTTATGAGATATGGATTGGGAAGCGTCCCAATTTATCTTTTCTAAAGATTTGGGGTTGTGAGACTTATGTAGGCGTCAATTGTCGACAAGTTGGCACCCAAATCTGAAAAATATTATTTTGTGGGATATCTAAGAAACTAAAGGATATTACTTTTACATCCCAGAGAGAACAAAGTGTTTGTTGCTCGAAATGGTTTTTCTTAGAAAGGATTTGTTTCAAAGGAAGCGATGGAAGTAAAGTACAACTTGAAGAAATTCAAGTTTCACAAAATGACATTGAGCACGAAAAGGAGATTGAGCGAGCTCACAAGGTGTTGATGAGCAACCTTCAACAACACAAGGCCTACGTAGATCGATAGGATTCTTCATGAGCAGAGATATGGATTTCTAGTTCTTGATGATGATAATGTGATGCTCATTGATCATAATGAGCCCACACCTATCGAGGAAGCTATGGAAAGTCCGAATATGCTAAATGGTTAGAGGCCATGAAAGCGAGATGTAATCCATATATGACAATCAAGTTTGGACTTTGATTGATCCGTCGATGGCTTGAAGACCATTGGATGTAAGTGGTTTTCAAAAAGAAACTTCGACATGGATGGAAATGTGCACACTTATAAAGCAAAATTGTTGCTAAAGGTTATCGACAAGTTCATGGAATTGATTATGATGAGACATTTTCTCCAGTGGTCATGATCAAATCCATTAGAATTCTTATTGCCATAGCTGCATACTATGATTATGAGATATGGAAAATGGAGGTCAAAACGACTTTCCTTAATGGAAACTTACTTGAGGATGTATATATGATACAGCCTGAGGGTTTTGTCCATCCTAAGAATTTGGGAAAGGTGTGCAAGCTTCAAAGATCTATTTATGGATTGAAGCAAGCATCAAGAAGCTGGAATCTTCATTTTGATGAAGTTGTCAAAGAGTTTGGATTCATCAAGAATGAAGATGAACCTTGTGTCTACAAAAAGGTTAGTGGGAGTGTTGTTGTCATTTTAGCTTTATATGTTGATGACATACTACTCATTGGAAACGATATTCCAACCTTACACAGTGTCAAGATTTGGTTAAGGAAACGTTTCTCAATGAAAGACTTAGGTGAGGCTGCCTATGTTTTAGGCATTAAGATCTGTAGAGATAGATCAAGAAAGCTTATAGGCCTAAGTCAGAGTACATACATAGATAAGATCTTGAAAGGTTCAAGATGCAAGATTCCAAGAGAGGTTTCTTACCTATGTCACATGGAATCAAGCTTTCAAGAAGGATTGTCCTACTTGGATAAAGAGCTTGAGCGCATGAGTAAGATTCCATATGCATCGCAATTGGATCTATCATGTATGCCATGTTATGTACTCGACCGATGTCTCATATGCTTTGAGCATAAAAAGTAGATACCAATCTAATTATGGTGAGAGTCATTTGGATAGCGATTAAGAATATCCTTAAGTACTTGAGAAGAACTAGGATATGTTCCTAGTCTATGGAGGACTTGAAGGAGAGCTCGTTGTAAATGGTTACACCGATCTTTGGTATTGATCGACATAGATGATTTTAGATCGCAATCGAGATTTGTGTTACGTTTGAATGGAGGTGCGGTGAGGTGGAAAAGTTGAAAGCAAGACAACATTGCTGATTCTACAACCTAAGTCGAGTACATTCTTTGCCTCGGATGCGACTAAGGAAGTCATGGATTAGGAAGTTCATTCTTGAGCTTGGAGTTGTTCCTAGCATTGCAAGTCCTATAGACCTTTATTGTGATAATAATGGGGCTATAGCATAGGCTAAGGAACCAAACTCACATCATAGATCCAAACACATACTCGAGGCGTTTCCATCGATTAGAGATCATTGGGAGAGGAGGCGTGAAGATATGCAAAGTGGGAGCAGATGACAATATTGGCGATCCACTTACTAAGCCTCTTCCACGGCCTAAACATGAGAGTCATCACGAGGTCTATGGGTATTAGATATCGACCGATTAGGCTAGTCTGAGTGGGAGATTGTTAGTAGTGTGCCTAGGCCAATGGATATTTGTGATTCTTGTATTAAAATTATGACTTATTAATAATATATTATGAGGTATTCCTTTCATATATGCATGTATTTCGTTTATGTAATGTGATTTACATTCCATGTGTAACATCCCATCACCGATGGGAAGGATAATTTGGTCATTTAGGATGGGTTAGGTGAGTGTAAATATATCTCGGCTTGAACATGCATCTTATAGCCTCTATAATTATATGAATGGTAATTTTTGTACATGCACATGATTGTGCATGCATTCATGACATTTCCCGGCATATGGGTCTAAATGTAATTTTGTGTGATTGATGTGATAATTGTGCTTGAAAAGTTGATTTGGAGTGGTTTATGTGTGTTTTATATTTTTAGGGAATTTCAGGAATTTTCCTGGAATTTTTCGGGGTTTTTTGTTTCGGACCGAAAAAATTGCCAAGAGGCAGACTGATGGGATTTCCGATACCGAAAATTTCTGCCTAATGACACTGAATTATTGGATATATTAATTTGGGATTGTAATTAGAGCCATTGGAATTGGATGGGTTATAGATTAATTAGTATTAGGGTTCTTTGATTAAATGGTATTAATTGATGTTTTTGTCTTTTTCTCCATTAAGTGACAAGTGTCCTCATTCATTTAATGGTTTTATATTGTTCCATTCTATCATTTACAACACTCCTTCTTTGAAGAAATAAAAAATTGCTTTGAAAGCCTAAAGCTTTCTCTCATCCGTAGCTTTATTTCTTCTTCCTTGGTGTTTTCTTCTCCTTCCTTCGTTGGTTCTTCATCCTCCAAATAACTTCTTGTTTCCTTGCTTGCTTCCCTTATACTCACACACAAACTCTTGTGATGATGATGATTGTTGTGTGTGTGAGGGGGGTCGTGTGTGGTGTTGAGTGAAGTAGAGAATTGGTGTTGGTTTGAAGGCTTGAAGAATTGAAGAGCTTGAAGCTTATTTAGGTAAGAATTTTGTTTTGTGTTCTTTCCTTGGTAGGTAGAAGCATTTATTGTGCTTATTGGTGCATTAATTTCATGAAGCTTGTGTGTCAATTGTTTGGGTATAAGTGCAAGCTTGTGTGAGGGAAAATGACATGGTAATTAAAGAATGTGACTTTAGTGCTTTCAATGAAGTTTATGATATTAGATGAGTGGAAATGAAGTAAAAAAATTGTGTATGTTGTGTGCTGCCAAATTGTGGTTAATTACTCAAATAATTGTCTTGATGAATTTATGGTTGAATTCTTGGATAAATGGGGTGTTTATTGGTGTGGTATTGATGTTTGCATGAAAGGAGTAGGGTTTAGTATGAAATCTGGAAAATGGAACTTGTGTATGTTTCAGGTATTTGTTTATAACTTTAGATGTGGTTATTCTATTGAGCTGAGGTTTTCTTTAAATTAAACTTGAGAAGTATGACTAGAATTCCTATGAAGGAAGTTCTTCCCAATTGTGGCTTTAAGAGCTTTGAATTTTGCTTGGAATTTGAAATATGTGTGCTGGATGAATAGTATCCGGATGTTGGTTCCATTATTGAAAACCTGAAACTTTAAGAATTTTTCTAGGATAAAGGAGACAGATTTTGTGAAATTGGTATTACTGAAAGTTGAAGATTTATGTGTTATCTTTCTAACGCCACTGAGTAGGATATTTTTCGATGTATAGATTGCAAGTTATGGTCTAATAATGCTCAGGTGGTAATTCAGTCCAAAATGTGTTTTGGTGCGCAAATGCTCTAAGGGCATAGATTTTGTACTTTTTGTGTTCTGATATTTATTTGGGACTGTTAAGGGTGAAATTGGCTCAAATGACATTCTGGAAAGTTGTAGAGGATTATTATAGCTTTCTAATGAGGTATTTTATGCGAATTTTGGATGTGAGGATTGTAAGATATAAATTTGGAAAGTTTTGTTATGGTTTAGGTTACATGCTGATTTCATAAACCCTAACAGGACAGCCACATGTATGAGAGGATTTGACCTAGTTTGAATTAGAATTTGCTTAGAATTCCTTCTTGAAAATTGTAGTATATTGTCTGAGATTTTTATTGCTATATGGTATGGAAATTTTTGCCAAGGGGATATGGAGTTATGAATTTTGATAGATTGAGGTTCTGTTGAGAATAATTTGGGTAGGCTGAAATTTTGTTTGAGAATTTGATTTGGTTAGAGATGAAATTAGCTTCCAGGTTGTTCATGAAAGATTTAGAAATTGTTTTTCTCTTTTTATTGAAATTTTTGGCTAAGGGGATAAAAAGTTATGATTTTTGTGAAAGTGCTGCACTGTGGTAGTAGATGTGTGATTAGTCAGTGTCTTTGAGTGCATTTTTGACACCCTTAGATGTGTTATTAAATTTTAAGTTCTTCATGAAACTTGTAGGATTTTTCGTGATCTTTCCAACAAGACCTAATTTGTGCTGTTTGGACATGTGTGTGAAAAGATAGGTTATGTGAAAGAAGAGGAGGTTTTGCATATTTTGGGTTTTCAGTTAAAAAAAAATGTAACGGATGCGGGCTGGGCGGCTGCCCATCTGGCGGCGAGGCGACCACATGTCTTTATCTTGGCGGCGAGTCGCCTGCATGCTCGCCCATGTGGGTTAGCGAGGCGCATCGCTCGCCCAGGCGAGCGAGGTGCCCCGGCACGCCCAGTGACATCTGTGCAATCTTTTGTGTATAACTTTTTCATCCGACCTCCGATCGACCTAATTTTTGAAGCGTTGGATTCCTAAGATATTTCTCTATCTTTCCATACCAAACTTAGAATTTTCGAGATCAAACTAAGATAGGTCGATTGGATCTAAGTGAGCAGATCGGTTGAAAAATTCTTAACACGCTTCAGTAATTTGGAGATAGCTTGAGCTATAGAGCTCCAATCGATCTGATTTTTTTCTAAGTAAACTAGAGACATAGATCTACAATTGTTATGAAGAGGTCGGATTTTAATTTAGCCCCTAAGATGTTCATTTTCTAGAGTGAAGTTTCATATAGTGTGTTGGTTTGAATGTGTTTTGGTAATATCTTTTACGTCCGACATCCGATTGACCTGATTCTCGAGGCATCAGATTCGTGCTATATTTAATTTCATTTATTTATAAAATTGGGAAATTTTAGAGCCAAAATGGACAGGAATTGGTTAGGACGAAGTGAGGGGACCAGGTAATGATTTTTCTGATCCATGTTTTACTAATAATTGGACCTATAGAGGTCCAAATTGAGTGATTTTAATGTCTATAAGTTCCTAATGTTTAGAAGAAATTGTTGTGGCGGGAAATTATGAAATAGTGCTGAGAATGTCACGAACATGCATTGTACACATCTAAATTGCTACATGTGCATTATTTAATATTTCTGATTGTGCATTCGGTAATATGTGATTATTGTGTGTTATAGAGGCATAGTTGGAACGTCATCCCACGGACGTTGCCGAGACTTCCTGGCATTAGCTCAGAAGCTATTTGGTGAGTAACCTAGATGGTTTCTCGATTATTAATTGTTTATATTTTTCACTTATAATACTGTGGAGAATAATGGTGGGCTTTGCGTTTGTTTATGCCTGGTTCCGGACCGAAGGTGTCCGATGTATTGGGAGACCATGACATAAAAGTGCTATATGTGATTTGGAATATGATTAATTGTGAACTACTTGTGTGAATGTGGTATTTTGGGACCGAATATGATGTGGGCTTTGCTTTATATTGCCATGTGCATTCCATGCATAATGCCCGATCAGTAATTGGCAGTTGTGACCGGAGCAGCCACCGAGAGTTTAAAGCTCAACGTATTTGGGCCTCGAGCCTGCAATGTTTCAGAGCCTCAGGCTCAACAAATAATGCGCCCTTATTGGGACAGTTTAGGCGCTCGGTCACAACAACGTAACAAATTGGAAAAAGGGTCACATACGCATTACATATGCATTTTATTAAATGTTTTTGATTGAGTGAAAGGCAAATTGCTTTGTGTTCATGTGAATGACCATGTGATACTTCTGAATGAGCTATTATGCTATAATTTTGTTATACTTTACAATGCATGAATTGGGTGAACCATTGATGATGGTTCCTCACTGAGTTCGCAAACTCACCCAAAATTGCAAATTATTTTTCAGGACCGAGAGAGTAGTCTCCTTGGTCCAGAGAGACTTTTCCTGCCGTGTAGATCGTGTTGGTAAGAGAAGTCATGGCTCACAGGTCAGTCAGCTGGCATTTTTAAGGGATGACCTAGTTAGACTTTTTGTATGAGATTTATTTTGGAGTATTGTACAGGCAGTGGAAAAAAATAGGCAGATGTGTAAATTACTGTTTTAATGATATGAAATGAAAAAAATTTATGGTTTCAAAAATTAGTGATTTTCAGTATTGATGCTTTATATTGATGCCATGAGAGGTACAGTAGTGATTGTTCGTAGTTCACCCTTATCGTAGGATATGTATCGGAATGACCTACGGGCGTCCCGGTGTATACCCTATAGTAAAGGGGTGCTACATCTAGGTGGTATCAAAGCATGGTTTGGTATCTGTTGGGAGTAGTCAAATATTTAGGCTTGAATTATAGTGAGAAACGCAGAAACTGATCGGAATTATTGTTTTGTTATAGGTCATCCGTTTTAGGTGATCAGATTGATCAACCAGCTGACCAAGGATCAGTAGGAGCTAGTAGGGAGTCCTCGGTGCCTCGTTCAGAGGAGTTGCCTCCTAGGTTTCTCGTGAGACGGGAGAGGAGGTATGACGATGCGTGGCGGGGTGTGAATTTCTATGGCAAGCCAGACCTGGCGAGGATGAGGATGGCTAGAGAGGGTGAGAGTCTTGACCAGATGGATTGTGATCTAAATGAGCGTTTTGATTATGCAGTCTCTCTTCTGCAAGGCCTAACTTATCAGTGGTGGAAGACTGTCCCGGGTAGTACCACTAGGCCTTGCCTACTGACATGGAAGGATTTCCTTAGGGCTTTTAGAGACAATTACATGCCCAAGGTGTATCTGAAGATGAAGATCAGAGTTTTCTAATTAAGCGAGGTAGGATGACGATGGCGAGTATGAGGTGAGGTTTAACGAGCTCATGGGTTATCTCTCGCTTTGATTTCCACCGAGGTGATAGGTGTCGGAGGTTGAGAATGGCCTCGATTTGGAGATTCGTGTCAGTTGGCCCGATCGATATGGATACTTTGTTGGTGAGAGTTCTTCTTTGTCGAGTTGACTTATGAGACGAAGAGAGAGATGGGTCAAGGCTCCAGGGGAAAAGACCGAGTGACAGTCAGGGCAATTCTGGCAGAGGGTTTAGCAAGCGCCAGAGCAGGACTTTCAGGTCACCAGGTGGGTCCAAACAGTTTGGTTTTAGGCAGAGAGGGAGGTTTTCATAGGATGGTAGTGGTAGTGGTAGAGGTACAACACAAATTCCCCCAGTTTGTGAGCATTGCGACAAGAGGCACAGCGGGGAGTATTGGTGATTGACTGGAGCCTGCCTTAAATGTGTCTCCATGGATCATCAGATCAGGGATTGCCCTGCTATCGTGGGAGCTCAGTCTGTGGTTAGTGCGAGATCAGGCAGCAATACTACGGTGCAGCAGAGTAGAGGTGGTGGATTCGGGCAGAGGGGCCGAGGTAGAGGCCGCGGTAGAGCTGAGGGATCCTTTGTGAGGATTGAGGGTCGGGGCAGCCGACCACAGTCCTAGGCCAGGGTCTATGCCATGACTAGGCAGGAGGCCCAGGATTCTCTAGATGTAGTAGCTGGTATGCTTCTTATTTCTGATATTGAAGCATTTGCACTGTTGGATCCAGGATCCACACATTCTTTTGTTGCACCGCATTTGGCATGTAGATTGCGTGGGGATAGGGTGATGTTACAGTATAGGCTAGAGGTGAGTACACCTCTATGTAGTACTACTGCTCTGGGAGAGGTCTGCAAGGGGTGCTCGATCCAGATTGATCAAGCAGCGTTGAGAGCAGACCTTATAGTGTTACCATTGAGAGAGATCGATTTGATTCTGGGTATGGACTGGCTTACTTCCCATAGGGCTATCATGGACTGCTATACCAAGGAGGTTGTCTTAGAGTGTCCTGGTTAGCCTAGAGCAGTGTTCAGAGAAGTTAGTCAGGCAGTGCCAGCCAGGATGATTTCTTTCCTTAGTGCCCTGAGGTTGATGCAGGGAGGATGTGAGGACTATCTGGCCCATGTTATTGACACGAGAGTCGAGTAGAGGCTACAGGATATTCCCGTAGTTCAGGAATTTTTAGATGTATTTCCTGATGAGTTACCGGGTTTACCGCCAGATCGAAAAACGGAGTTCACTATTGACCTCGTTCCAGGTACTGCTCCTATATCTATACCTCGAATAGGATGGCACCTGGGCGAGGGAGAAGGCTCAATTGCGGAGATTCTTGGAGAAGGGTTTTATCAGGCCCAGTGTCTCACCTTGGGGAGCTCCGGTACTGTTTGTGAAGAAGAAGGATGGGACTATGAGATTGTGCATCGATTACAGGCAGTTGAATCGAGTGACAGTGAAGAATAAGTATCCGCTACCTAGGATCGATGACTTGTTTGATCAGTTGCAGGGAGCTCAGGTGTTCACTAAGCTAGATTTGAGGTTAGGGTATTATCAGTTGAAGATAGCAGAGGCTGATGTGCCTAAGAGTGCCTTCAGGAGTAGGTATGGGCACTTTGAGTTTCTGGTGATGCCGTTCTGGTTGACTAATGCCTCGGCAGCTTTTATGGCCTTGATGAATAAGGTCTTTCAGCCCTACCTAGATCAGTTTGTCATTGTGTTCACTGATGACATATTGGTGTATTCGAGGTAGGCGAGGAGGCATCTTTGTGCATTTGAGGGTATTTTGCAGCTTATGAGGGAAAACAACTATATGCCAAATTCAGTAAGTGTGAATTTTGGCTAGATAAGGTAGTGTTTCTGGGCTACATAGTGACTGGAGAGGGTATTCAGGTCGACCCTAGTAAAATTGAGGCGGTGATGAAGTGGGAAGCTCCTAGGAATGTGTCTGAGATTCGAAGTTTCCTAGGATTGGCAGGTTATTACCGGAGATTTGTCGAGGGGTTTTCATTGATCTCAGCCCCTCTGACAAAAATTCTGAGGAAGAATGCACCATTCAGATGGACTGATGAGTTCCAGGAGATCTTTGAGGAGCTAAAACATCGGTTGACCACTGCACCGGTGTTAGCTATTCCATCTGGGACTGGAGGTTATGAGGTGTATAGTGATGCTTCCCATCGAGGGATTAGGGTGGGTTTGATGCGGCATGGTAGGTGATTGCCATGCCCGAGAGGCAGTTGAGGTCTCATGAGGTAAACTATCCGGTCGTGATTTGGAGTTAATGTAGTTGTTTTTGCCTCAAGATTTGGAGACATTACTTATATGGTGAGACATTCCAGTTTACACCGATTATAAGAGTTTGAGATATCTCTGTGAGTCGAGAGAGTTGAATTTGAGCGTGAGGAGATGGATAGAAATTGCTGAAGGATTATGATTGTATGATTGAGTACCTCCCAGGGAAGGCTAATGTGGTGGCAGATGCTTTAAGCAGGAAGTCTCACATCAGTGTAGCTTAGATTCAGGTACTGAGATTACCTAATTTGATTCAGTTGAGAGCTTTAAATGTTTAGTTGAATCTGGAGCATGATGGAGTTTTGGTAGCCACTCTAAAGCTCAGACCGATGCTACATGATAGGATCAGGAAAGTTCAGGACAAGGATCCTGCTATGGTGAAACTGTTTGAGAAAGTGAAGTCTGATTTGAATTCTGAATTTGAGTTGAGAGATGGGACATTATGGTTATGGCGAGGGTTGTGTGTGCGGATGTAGATGATTTGGTGAGAGATTACGGAGGAAGCGCATATGGCGCCTATCTTTATGCATCTTAGTACTACCAGATGTATAACACTTTAAAGCAACATTTTTGGTGGCTTGGCATGAAGAAGCAGGTGGCAGAATATGTCTTCAAATGTATGACGTGCCAGCAGGTTAAGGCTGAGCACCAGGCTCCAGTGGGGAAGCTTCATTCATTGCCCATTCCTGAGTGGAAATGGGAACAAATTACTATGGATTTCATTATAGGATTGCCTAAGATGCCGAGGCAGCATGATGCTATCTGGGTCATAGTGGACCGGTTAACTAAATCGGCCCATTTCTTGCCAGTAAGGGAGAACAATTCTCTTGATCAGTTGGCCCAGAAGTATGTGACTGAGATAGTGAGACTGCATGGGGTTCCATTATCTATAGTGTCGGGAAGGGATCCCAGGTTTACTTCGAGGTTCTGGAAAAGTCTGCAGTCTGCTATGAGTACCAGATTGAATTTTAGTACAACATTTCATCCTCAGACAGATGGGCAGAGTGAGAGGATGATTAAGACTATTGAGGATATGCTTCGGGCATGTGTATTGGAGTTTAGAGGAGCATGGGATCAGTATTTGACCTTGATTGAGTTTGCATATAATAACCACTATTATAGTAGCATCGGGATGGCACCTTATGAGGCTTTATATGGAAGACAGTGTCGATCGCCTCTGTATTGGGATGAAGAAGGTGAGAGGATGATTGAGGGTCCAGAGCTGATTCAGGATATAGTGGGTAAGGTGAAATTGATCCGGAGTCGAATAAAAGCGGCTCAGGATAGACAGAAGAGCTATATGGATCAGCATCGGAGGGAGATGGAGTATAATGTGGAAGACAGGGTCTTCCTCCGAGTGTCACCATGGAGAGGGGTACTGAGATTCAGTAAAAAGGGCAAGTCAAGCCCTAGGTACATTGGTCCATATGAGATCATTGAGCGTATAGGACCTTTGGCCTATAAGTTGGCCTTACCGAGTGAGATGTCTCAGCTGCGTAATGTCTTCCATGTGAGTATGCTCCGAAGATATCGGTCGGATCCGACACATGTGATACCGACTCAGGAGATTGAGATAGCTAGCAACTTGAGCTATGTTGAGGATTCGATTCAGATTATAGGGTCACGGGTCAAGCAGTTGAGTAATAGGGTTATTCCATTGGTGAAAGTCCTATGGAGGAACCACTCAACTGAGGAAGCAACTTGGAAGACCGGGGAGCATATGAGGAGATAGTATCCTCACCTGTTCGACCAAGCAAGTAAGAATTTCGAGGACAAAATTTTTATTAGGAGGGGAGAATTGTAACATCCCATCACCGATGGGAAGGATAATTTGGTCATTTGGGACGGGTTAGGTGAGTGTAAATATATCTCGGCTTGAACATGCATTTTATAGCCTCTATAATTATATGAATGGTAATTTTTGTACATGCACATGATTGTACATGCATTCATGACATTTCCCGGCATATGGGTCTAAATGTAATTTTGTGTGATTGATGTGATAATTGTGCTTGAAAAATTGATTTGGAGTGGTTTATGTGTGTTTTATATTTTTAGGAAATTTCAGGAATTTTCTTAGAATTTTTCGGGTATTTTTCTGGATCAAAAAATTGCGAAGAGCGGAACTAATGGGATTTCCGATACCGAAAATTTCTGCCTAATGACACTGGATTATTGGATATATTAATTTGGGATTGTAATTAGAGCCATTGGAATTGGATGGGTTATAGATTACTTAGTATTAGGGTTCTTTGATTAAATGGTATTAATTGATGTTTTTGTCTTTTTCTCCATTAAGTGACAAGTGTCCTCATTCATTTAATGGTTTTATATTGTTCCATTCTATCATTTACGACACTCCTTCTTTGAAGACTTAAAAAAATTACTTTGAAAGCCTAAAGCTTCCTCTCATCCGTAGCTTTATTTCTTCTTCCTTGGTGTTTTCTTCTCCTTCCTTCGTTGGTTCTTCATCCTCCAAATAACTTCTTGTTTCTTTGCTTGCTTCCCTTATACTCACACACAAACTCAACCTTAAGCCTTGTGATGATGATGATTGTTGTGTGTGTGAGGGGGGTCGTGTGTGGTGTTGAGTGAAGTAGAGAATTGGTGTTGGTTTGAAGGCTTGAAGAAATGAAGAGCTTGAAGCTTGTTTAGGTAAGAATTTTGTTTTGTGTTCTTTCCTTGGTAGGTAGAAGCATTTATTGTGCTTATTGGTGCATTAATTTCATGAAGCTTGTGTGTCAATTGTTTGGGTATAAGTACAAGCTTGTGTGAGGGAAAATGACATGGTAATTAAAGAATGTGACTTTAGTGCTTTCAATGAAGTTTATGATGTTAGATGAGTGGAAATGAAGTAAGAAAATTGTGTATGTTGTGTGCTGCCAAATTGTGGTTAATTACTCAAATAATTGTCTTGATGAATTTGTGGTTGAATTCTTGGATAAATGGGGTGTTTATTGGTGTGGTATTGATGTTTGCATGAAAGGAGTAGGGTTTAGTATGAAATCTGGAAAATGGAACTTGTGTATGTTTCAGGTATTTATTTATAACTTTTGATGTGGTTATGCTATTGAGCTGAGGTTTGCTTTAAATTAAACTTGAGAATTATGGCTAGAATTCCTATGAAGGAAGTTCTGCCCAATTGTGGCTTTAAGAGCTTTGAATTTTGCTTGGAAGTTGAGATATGTGTGCTGGATGAATAGTATCCAGATGTTGGTTCAATTATTGAAGACCTGAAACTTTGAGAATTTTTCTAGGATAAAGGAGACATATTTTGTGAAATTGGTATCACTGAAAGTTGAAGATTTATGTGTTATCTTTCTAACGCCACTGAGTAGGATATTTTTCGATGTATAGATTGCAAGTTATGGTCTAATAATGCTCAGGTGGTAATTCAGTCCAAAATGTGTTTTGGTGCGCAAATGCTCTAAGGGCATAGATTTTGTTCTTTTTATGTTCTAATATTTATTTGGGACTGTTAAGGGTGAAATTGGCTCAAATGACATTCTGGAAAGTTGTAGAGGATTGTTATATCTTTCTAATGAGGTATTTTATGCGAATTTTGGATGTGAGGATTGTAAGATATAAATTTGGAAAGTTTTGAAATTGTTTAGGTTACATGCTGATTTCATAAACCCTAACAGGACAACCACATGTATGAGAGGATTTGACCTAGTTTGAATTGGAATTTGCTTAGAATTCCTTCTTGAGAATTGTAGTATATTGTCTGAGATTTTTATTTCTATATGGTATGAAAATTTTTGTCAAGGGGATATGGAGTTATGAATTTTGATAGATTGAGGTTCTGTTGAGAATAATTTGGGTAGGCTGAAATTTTGTTTGAGAATTTGATTTGGTTAGAGATGAAATTGGCTTCCAGGTTGTTCATGAAAGATGTAGAAATTGTTTTTCTCTTTTAATTGAATTTTTTTTTGGAATTTTTGGCTAAGGAGATAAAAAGTTATGATTTTTGTGAAAGTGCTGCACTGTGGTAGTAGATGTGTGATTAGTGAGTGCCTTTGAGTTCATTTTTGACACCCTTAGATGTGTTATTAAATTTTAAGTTCTTCATGAAACTTGTAGGATTTTTCATGATCTTTCCAACAAGACCTAATTTGTGCTGTTCGGACATTTGTGTGAAAAGATAGGTTATGTGAAAGAAGAGGGGGTTTTGCATATTTTGGGTTTTCAGTTAAAAAAAATGTAACGGATGCGGGCTAGACGCTCGCCCATGCGGGCGAGCGAGGCGACCGCATGCTCTCCCATGCGGGCGAGCGAGGCGCCTGCATGCTCGCCCATGTGGGCTAGCGAGGTGCATCGCTCGCCCAGGTCGAGCGGTCGCACCGCTTGCCCAGGCGAGCGAGGTGCCCCGGCTCGCCCAGTGACCTCTGTCCAATCTTTTGTGTATAACTTTTTCATCCGACCTCCGATCGACCTAATTTTTGAAGCGTTGGATTCCTAAGATATTTCTCTATCTTTCCATACTCAACTTAGAATTTTCGAGATCAAAATGAGATAGGTCGATTGGATCTAAGTGAGCAGATCGGTTGAAAAAGTCTGAACATGCTTCAGTAATTTGGAGATAGCTTGAGCTATAGAGCTCCAATCGATCTGATTTTTTTTCTAAGTAAACTAGAGACATAGATCTACAATTGTTATGAAGAGGTCGGAATTCAATTTATCCCCTAAGATGTTCATTTTCTAGAGTGAAGTTTCATATAGTGTATTGGTTTGAATGTGTTTTGGGAATATCTTTTCCGTTCGACATCCGATTAACCTGATTCTCGAGGCATCGGATTCGTTCTATATTTAATTTCATTTATTTGTAAAATTGGGAATTTTTAGAGGCAAAATGGACAGGAATTGGTTAGGTCGAATTGAGGGGACCGGGTAATGATTTTTCTGATCCATGTTTTACTAATAATTGGACCTATAGAGGTCCAAATTGAGTGATTTTAATGTCTATAAGTTCCTAATGTTTAGAGGAAATTGTTGTGGCGGGAAATTATGAAATAGTGCCAAGAATGTCACGAACATGCATTGTACACATCTAAATTGCTACATGTACATTATTTAATATTTCTGATTGTGCATTCGGTAATATGTGATTATTGTGTGTTATAGAGGCATAGTTGGAACGTCATCCCACGGACGTTGCCGAGACTTCCTGGAATTAAATCGAAAGCTATTTGGTGAGTAACCTAGATGGTTTCTCGATTATTAATTGTTTATATTTTGCACTTATAACACTGTGGAGAATAATGGTGGGCTTTGCGTTTGTTTATGCCTGGTTCCGGACCGAAGGTGTCCGATGTATTGGGAGACAATTACATAGAAGTGCTATATGTGATTTAGAATGTGATTAATTGTGAACTACTTGTGTGAATGTGGTAATTTGGGACCGAATATGATGTGGGCTTTGCTTTATATTGCCATGTGCATTCCATGCATAATGCCCGTCGAGAATTGGCGATTGTGGCCGGGCGTAACCACCGAGGAGCTTAAAGCTCAACGTATTTGGGCCTCGAGCCTACAGTGTTTCAGAGCCTCAGGCTCAACGAATAATGCGCTCTTATTGGGACAATTTTGGCGCTCGGTCACAACAATGTAACAAATTGGAAAAAGGGTCACATACGCATTACATATGCATTTGATTAAATGTTTTTGATTGAGTGAAAGGCAAATTGCTTTGTGTTCATGTGAATGACCATGTGATACTTCTGAATGAGCTATTATGCTATAATTTTGTTATACTTGACAATGCATGAATTGGGTGAACCATCGATGATGGTTCCTCACTGAGTTGGCAAACTCACCCAAAATTGCAAATTATTTTTCAGGACTGAGAGAGTAGACTCCTAGCTCCAGAGAGACTTTTCCTGCCGTGTAGATCGTGTTGGCAAGAGAAGTCATGGCTCACAGGTCGGTCAGCTGGTATTTTTGAGGGATGACCTAGTTAGACTTTTTGTATGAGATTTGTTTTGGAGTATTGTACAGACAATGGAAAAAAAAACAGACAGATGTGTAAATTACTGTTTTAATGATATGAAATGAAAAAAATTTATGGTTTCAAAAATTAGTGATTTTCAGTATTGATGCTTTATATTGATGCCATGAGAGGTACAGTAGTGATTGTTCGTAGTTCACCCTTATCGTAGGATATGTATCGGAATGACCTACGGGCGTCCCGGTGTATACCCTATGGGAAGGGGGTGCTACACCATGAATGGTACTAGACTTATGTCATCAAGTATGTGACTTGATAGTAAAACCGTAAGCGTTATAACACTATTCTAGATCGCACTCGTTGATCTTTATTGGTGGAACAATAATGAATAAAGACTAGTATGTGTTCTGATTGAGGATCACGTTTTATTAATCATGGATATGAGATATTAAATCAGAAACATAGATATATGTTAGAGAACATATATTGGACCGACCCATAAAGAATACTACATGGTTTCATGTCATTAGTGATTCTTAATATGGTTTGACTTTAGTCCTTTGACCTGAAGTCATCATGGTTCCTCATATGAGGAATTCAATGTTTTGATATTAGACTAAGTTATTTTAACCAATAATAAGTAGTCTTATGTTGACATCGAATGAATCATGCGGAGGATGTGAATGGCGAGATGGATTTGTACCTCTTTTTAAATGAGAGAGATATGATTTGGGTCTCTTGACAAGTGTGACTAAAGAAATGCATGGTCAGTGCTCAAATGAATTGATGAAGAGTCATCAATGTCATTTGTTATAATCACCAACTTGGGGATCAAGAAACTATGATTAATCAAAGGTTGACATGTACCATGCCTTGTGATTAATCTTGATATCGTGTTACAAAAAGACTGAGCTTATAACCATAGTTACTGAGTTAAATCGGATTATCGATCCTCATTTTATTTGGGCGGTCATAATGTCTTGCTAGAGGCCACTTATGACTTATAGGCCTTGAAGTGTGATCGCTTCCCATTGCCAACATCAAATGAGCCTGGTCGTCACACAAAGAGTGATGTGATCTGGGCTTATTCTCTTGGGCCTAATTTATTAGGTATAGAATAAATATATGTAGATATATTTATTGGGATAGATTGAATTAAGTTGTCGGGCTCTTATTATATAAGATATAATGGGTCGAAACTTATTGGGGCCTCAATGGGATTAGGGTTTCTCTATAATTAGAGAAGCTTAGGTCTCATTAGGTAGAAGAGACACAATTGTCACGAAACCCTAGCCGCCATCCAAGAGGAAAATCGTGCGGCGTCCTAAGAGTTTCAGACGTGCTAGCACACCATAATCGCAGCCGGATCGTGCATACCGCAGTGGATACCGTAGAGGGCATTCGCGTTTGATGTCTTGAATCCAAAAGAAGCAACCTATCCACGGAAATAAGGTATTTTCAGACATCCTTAGTATTTTCGATTATACTTCATGTTGTTGTATGGTCTTTTCCGATTGTATTGTGAATACTCGACTGTACTGCGATCCAACTGACGAGTTGGAAAAGTCTGAACATGCTTCAAAATTTGGATATATCCTAGGCTATAGAGCTCCAATTGATCTAATTCTTTTTTGTAATTAAACTAGAGACATAGATCTAAAAGTGTTATGAAGAGGTCAGACTTCAATTTATCCCCTAAGATGTTCAATTTCTAGAGTGAAGTTATGTATAGTGAGTTAGTCTGAGCGTGTTTTGGGAATATCTTTTCTGTCCAACTTCCGATTGACCTGATTCTCGAGGCATCAGATTCCTGAAATATTTAATTTCATTTATTTGTGAAATTGGGAATTTTTAGAGCTGAAATTGTTGGAGATTGGTTAGGGCGAAGTGAGAGGACAGGGTAACGATTTTTCTGATCCGTCTTTTATTAATAATTAGACCTATAGAGGTTCGAATTGAGTGGTTTTAGTGTCTATAGCTTTCTAAATTTCAGAGGAAAATTTTGTGATGGGAAATTGTGAAATAGTGTCGGAAATGTCACGAACATGCATTGAACACATCTAAATTGTTACATGTGCATTATTTAATATTTCTGATTGTGCATTTGGTAATGTGTGAATATTTGGACTGTTTTAGAGACGCATTTGGAACGCCAACCTGAGCGCTGCTTTAGACTTCCGTGCTTTAGCTTCTAAACAAATGTGAGTGACCTAGATGGTTTCTCAATTATTATTTGTTTATTATTTTGCACTTATAACTCTGTGGAGAATAATGGTGGGCTTGTGCGTTTGTTTATGACTGGATTTTGGACCGAAGGTGTCTGATGTATTTGGAGATTATGACATAGAAGTGTTGTTGTCTGAGAATTTGGGAACTCTGTGTTTTAAATGTGATTAAATGTGAATGTGATTTTAATGTGAAAAATTGTGAACTAATTGGTTGAATGTGATAATTGGGAATGATTGTGATGTTGATATGGTTTCATTTTTATCTATGCATTCCATGCATACAAGGCATGATCAGATAATAACAATTGTGACCGAAGCAGCCACCGAGAGCTACAAGCTCAACGTTTATATTTGGGCCTCGAGCCCCACAGTGATTCAGAGCCTTAGGCTCAACTATTAATGCGCCTATATTGGGACAGTTCAGAGCCTCAGGCTCAACGATTAATGCGCCCATATTGGTGTAGGAAAATCTCGGTGTGTACATCAAATGCACACGGTGCGGAAAACAAAATTTTTTTGTTCCGGGACCTTCCCGAAAGCCAGGATCCATGTGTCTATATAATAAAGTCAAACCATAATGACCAAAAGAGACCGCCTCTAACGGTATCCACGCAGAGATCGGAGAACCTAACCGGACAAACCTTTGACCCAGAATAGCTAGAATAAAGTAAAGATCGCTAGATCTTACCTTTATTCTTGAGAGCTATGGAGAAACGATGAAGAGAAGATGAACCTTGGAGAGAAGAAGAGCCGTGAATGTTGAGAGAGAGAAGCTTGAAAACAATTTTCAACCTTAATTCACCTTTGAATTCTTCATCTTTATACCAACACTCACGACACTCATAGCCACTTGTCACCCACGATGATTACCTTCCACTTTGTCTTTTTCCTTTAGTCCATTTTGTCTTTAACATTTAAAGACATTAAATGTTAAAGGATGAGTCATCAACGTGTCCCCTCATCTTCTCCTTCCATCAACGATGGCCATATATATATATATATATTAATTACTTAATTAATTAATAAGATATATATATATATAAATCTTGAAGTGGTCGATCATGCACTGGGCTCGGTCTCACCTAACCTACAAGGGTCCCGGTATGGAAAACCATGCTATACCCCACTTGGTTATGAGTATGGGCAAGTGTCAACTTACTAGATCGACTACGCCAAATCTAGTCCAAGTGATATCGCTTCTTCACGGGGCTCATTACTTTATATGTCACGAAGACACTCTTCATGACATATGTACTCCGACGAGATTTTCAAGTAATGACCCCGACAAGAGGCTATGGTATCATCTTCTGCTATCACAGAAGTGGTGAATTGTTGGGACCCAATCCGGGAACCGATCCCAACAAAAACAGAACGGAAAGATTTTAACATCGAAAAGCGAGAAATCGCTAATCGAATACAAATCGCATCATCGGAGCGAACGAATACTCGGAAAATTGTGCATCGGAATCTGAATAACAAAGCGGAGAAACTTCGAAGGCGAAATTCAATCGAATGCTAATCGAAATAATCAAACCAAACAAACACCGACATCCGTTTCAAACATGAAGTATAGCAAACTCATCGCGTTGGAAACCTACGACATTTCAAATCCGGTATAAATTTTTTTTCTCCTTATTCATTCCTTTTCTCTTTAATCAATCTCATTCAAATCATAACCATTCCACACATTCCCTTCTTCTTCTTTTTTTTTGAAACTCATCCTCACCAATTTCAATTCACTTAATCTCAAGTAACATTTCGATTCATATTATTTTTCTTAACCAATCACACAAATCCCAAAATTTCATCTTCTTAACTAAAACTCATCTTTAACAAACTAACTTCTTATTCTTATTCTTATCTTAACCCGATTTTACCAAAATCGGTAAGATAACTACCGATCTTATACTTATAAAAAACTGCAAAGGCAAAACACACTTCATAAATCAAATCCAATCACACAAAGTCATCTGACTTCGTCCTAATCCAAACACCAAAGGTAAACACAACCTTAGTTCTAAACACTTCATCATTCCAATCCATAATACATCTCAAGTCAAATATTAACACATTCCAATCACAAGCCATTCATATACATTCCAATTGCCATTTATATCCATCTCAATTCGATTTACGCAAAAATCTATTCCACAATCATACATAACTCATAACCGAAATACATCATGAATTTACATAATGACTTTTCAAGCCATAAACAAAAGCAATACAAAAACTATCGGTTTGATATCATACTGTTTTCCATCCGATCTCCTGCGTGGAAACACGGAGATGGGGATGAAAGGGGTGAGCTCTCAAGCTCGTGGATAATATATTTATAAACCAAGCGATGGCGGAAAAATCTTTTATTTTTCAAACATTTCCCATTCGGAAATTAATCCAAACATTAATTTTAAAACCTTTCAAAACATTCATGAACCTTCATCAACATTTTCTAAAATTTCCAAATCTTCATTTGTTTTAAAATATTCATAAACATTTACTTTTTCATTTCTCATGTACAATTTCAAATATGAATGCATCACGTCATAATACATCACAACATAAACAAAGCAAAATCACATAACACTTCAAGTGGTTTAGTGTTGGACCCCATACTCCACCCGTAGGTGTTTGCAGGTTATACTGCGGCGTGTGTTTGCGGGTTATACCGTGGCATCCAACACAAATCACATAACACATCAAATGATTTGGTTTGGTTTGGTCCAAACAGACGCATCGCACATTCCTGCAGACAGCGGTTACAGGCAAACAGGAATGAGGGGAGTCCAGATCGAACTCTATGCCACTAGCAAGCAGCGGAGAAGGCTATAACAAGTAGAGACAACAATGACTCACAAAAGACCTTACTAAACCCATATAGCACATAAGCAAAGCGGCATTTCAGATGGCCCAAGGCACTTTTCAAACATCTTACTTTTCACATTTTCAAATCACATCATCATATCAGGTCATAAATGCCACAACCATATACACATGGATTCACATAACAAAATTTAATGACATTCACATCATCACTTAAATCACATATTCATCACAATATATGCACTTCTTTAATTCATTTAAATCATAAATCAATAATTTGAAACTCATGAATTTCATAAATCTTGTATTTTTCAAAATCATTTTCATAAAATCATTTATCAAAACTTTGCTTCTTAATTTTCAAATTCGCATTCTTAGCTTACAATTCAATAAATAAATATACTACCCACTCATATCCATGCTAGCATCTTGTCCAATGCTTCAATTTGACCTTTTCTCCTTTCTTCCTTCCAATTGAAAATTTCCTAAATCAATTTCATCCAAAATTTAATCTCATAAATAACTTAATCCTTCAATTTGATGCTTAAGTCATCAATTCTTACTAATTCCAAGATAGTTACATCACTAATTCCAAAACCTCCAAATTACAAATTGAACCTAAATCAATCCAATCAAATTCAATATCATAATTAACTTAATTCTCAAATTGAACTTAGGAAATATCAATTCCTCTCATATTCAAGCTATTTCAATCTCCAATTTTGAAAATCTCGTCCAATTTTCAAAATTGGCCTAAACCAATTTACACAAATTCAATACCATAAATCACAATTTCTTCAAAATTGATTTCATATTTCACCAATTCCTACTATTATTGATGATTCTACACCATTAATTCACAAAATCCTCAAATTTCTAATTTGGCCTAAACTCCAATTTACAATTTTTCAAATTAAACTTCACCTAAAGCATAAACATCAAAATTAACTTCATAAATCACAAACCCAAGTCTCTATCCATGTTTCTAAACCAAAAATTCATCAAAAACTCAAAGTTGAAAAAATTCTCTCTCTTCTTTTCTCCATACGAAACTTCTCCACTCTTCTTTCTTCTTCTTCTTCTTTTCTTTTCACTCATCATCGTATTTTCCTCTAAAAAAAAGACAACTCCTTATTGTTTTAAAGCCACATCATTGAAAAGATAGATAAATGACCATATTGCCCCTAACATGTTACTTTATGCCATTTTCACTTGCGGTTTTGATTCGCACTATCAAGTTGATATAATTTGTTAAAACTTTCTTCTCGAGAAATGTTCCTCTCAATCATACGAATCCAACGCCACTGACCGCGCTCAATTCCGATCACTACATCAAAAGTTATGTGCAAAACAGTTCGGGTATATCCATATTCTAACACATTTTCCATGTACGATTATTTCCGTCCAGAAATTCACATTCTTAATCCCATAATTGAAACTCGATGTCTTCATAACAATTGTAGCCTTATGTCTCTAGTTTAATTCAAAACAAGAATCACCTCATTTCGGTTCCCAGATCAAAAGTTATGCTCAAAATACTCTCAGATGTTCCTAATCCAAAATTTACACCCTAATCCGAACTTAAATTCAGAAATTAAAAGTCTTAGGGGCAAAATTGACATTTTATTTCTTCATATGATTTGTAGCCCCTTGTCTTAGCTTTATTTCGCCTCAAGAATCGCTTCAATCGGATCTCTACAGATCCCAAATTTCATAAAATACTGAACTATATTCGGAAAATTTCCCGACTCACTTTGATTAAATTAATCACCATTAATTTAATCTCAAAATTCATAATTTTCCATAGGATGTAGATAATTGTCTTAGGAATCCAACGCAGTAAGAATCAACTCAATCGGATGTCGGACGGAAAAGATATAAGCAAAATAGTGAACAAAGGTCGAATTGGAGGAAATAACAAGCGAAAAAATCAAAAGCGGCGTCGTACGGAGAAACAAAACGGCAACCAGTATGGAGCAGAAAACGGCGACGCTGGCGAGGGCTCGGCTCGCCTCGGCGACGATGTCGCTTCTAACGACGCGAAGCCGGACGTCATATCGCTAGAGGATCGTCGCTTCTAGCGATATGAAATGAAGTCGCCATCGCTAGGGCGATGAGTTGCCTACGATTTGAAACTTCATTTCATTTTTTTTTTCACAAAAAAACTTGAAACTTCCAAAATTTATAACTCTTACTCCCGAACTCCAATTTTGACAAACCTAGTCTCTATAGAAAGCTTAAAGGAAGCTCTTCAACTTTCATGAAGGACATACAAATCAATTCGACTCATAAAGGAGTCCATTTTCCGGTCAAAGATACTATCCTCTAATAATCATGCTAAAACCACAATATAAACTTGTAAAAATCATAACTTATTATTCCGAGATCGAAAAATTGCATACTTTATATCGAAATAAAGGACAAATCAAATCCTTTAACTTTCATGAAGAACATCAAAGCTCAATTAACCTCTAACTAGGTTAATTTCTCAGTCAAAGTTTCAGCCATAATAAAAGTCAAACCTTTCAAACATAAACTTTGACTGATCATAACTTCCACTCCCGATATCGAAAAATTGCAAACTTTATGGCTACAGAAAGATCTTAACGTACTCTACAAGTTTCCAGAAGACCATTTTCTCAAATTATGCCTAAATCAAAAGTCAACTTTCAAAGGCCAAAAAGTCAACTATTCTACAATTTTTCATATTTTCACACTTTCTCTTTTTAGTGTCATGATTTTCAACTTAATTTCAATCAACTCATCCACTTAATTTCATAAACCATACCAATTCACTCAAAACCCCCAAAGATATCAAAATCAGATCATTTCTTTTCTTCTCAATATTATTTAAATTTTAAGCCATCTATTATACAATACATTCACCAAGCACTCCTTAAATTTCATTTTCATAATTCAAATTTCACTCAAAGATCGGGGTCCAACATGAATCCTCTATTGGCTACTCAATTACCTTCGAATACCTCAAGCTGCACTCCAAGCACTACCCTATGAGCGACCTCCGTAAGCGAACAAGGAATGGAGTCAAAGACGTAATCAAGATTCAAGATATCCTCGAGTACCTCAAGTCTAAGGATACTTGCACCATTGCTATGATGAGATTATCACCGACATTAGAATAGACATCCATGTGATGATCTCATAGCAGTCATCCAATGTACTTACTACCTCTAGTAAGCATTCACATCTCAACCCTAAATATCTCATATTTACGGTTTAGATCCACCGCTGATCAAATCAAGGAGCTTGAAATGTGATAGTCTCCGGATTACCGATGTCCGTTTCAATAATCCTCGACCGTGGATAATTTAGATATTGACATAATTGCACATGATAGAATCTCGATTAGTATGATCACATCACAATTTCCTTCATGCTATGTCATGTACCATGGACTTCATTAATTTGCTTATCGATCAATATCAATTCATAAATAATGAATATCAAATTAATGAAATATGCCTTTCTTTATTTATTCATAAAGAATGTACACAACTTTGTATAAAACGCGCTTAAAGGCTATTGCCTTTGGCACTACTCTAACAAAATCTCCCACTGACTAAAGCCAATCGCTTGGTATCTAATACCATAGCGGTATATGAGAATCAAAATTCTTCCGCGACAATGGCTTTGTCAACGGATCAGCAATATTCTCGCTCTGGGAATTCTTCTATCTGGACATCACCTCGACCAATGATCTCCCCGATCGATGATATCTCATGAGTAATGTGTTTGGATCGTTGATGAGACCTTGGTTCTTCGTCGCAAGAATAGCTCCATTGTTGTCACAATACAATCAGAGGGCCCATCACAACTAGGAACCACACCAAGTTCAAGAATGAACTTTTGATCCAAACTGCTTCCTTTGCTGCGTCTAAAGCGGCAATGTACTCTACCTCGGTTGTTAAATCGACGGTTGTCTCTTATTTTGAACTCTTCCAACTGACCGCCCCGTCGTTCAGTGTGAATATATAACCTGACTGGGATTTAGAATCATCCTTATCAGATTGTAAACTAGCATCTGTATGCCCGCTCACCTGGAGATTTCCATCTCCATATATAAATAAAACATCCTTAGTCCTTTGTAAGTACTTGAGGATATTCTTGATAGCCACCCAGTGACCCTCACCAGGATCCGATTGGTATCTGCTCGTAACACTTAGAGCATATGATATATCGAGTCTCGTATATAGCATAGCATACATGATAGATCCAACTGCAGATGCATACAAGATCATATTCATGTGCATCCTCTCATCTTGTGTCTTAGGACACATAGATTTCGAGAGTGTTATCCATGAGTCACGGAAGGTACCTCTCTTGGATTGCTCCATGCTAAACCTCTTTAGCATCTCTGTTCATGTATCGTTGATTGTGAAAGACCAAGCAATCTTTTGATCTATCTCTATAGATCCTTATCCCAGGATATAAGTTGCTTCACCAAGGTCTTTCATGGAAAATTGTTTGACAACCAAATCTTCATGATTAGAAGCATAGAGACATCGTTTCCTAGTAATAATATGTCATCTACATATAGCACAAGGAATACGATTGCAGTCCACTAACCTTCTTATACACGGTGTTCATCCAGATTTTGTGAGAAACCAAACTCTTTGATTACCTCATCAAACGGATATTCCAACTCTGGATGCTTGTTTCAATCCATAGATGGATTTTGAAGCTTGCATACCTTTTTGCCATCATAGGAGATGAAGCCCTCGGGTTGTGTCATATACACATCCTCGCCTAGATTTCCATTTAGGAAAATTTGTCTTCACATCCATTTGCCATATCTCATAATCATAATGAGTGGCAATGGCTAGGAAGTATTCTAATGGATTTAAGCATTGCTCTCGGGTCAAGGTCTTGTCGTAGTCAACTCCTTGTCTTTGATTTAAAACCTTTAGCCACAAGCCTTGCTTTATAGGTAATCACATTACCATCTATGTAGGTTTTCTTTTTGAAAACCCATTTACACCCTATGGGTTTTATTCCTTCGGGTGCCTCAACCAAAGTCCATACTTGGTTTTCATATATGGAATCCATTTCAGACTTCATGGCTTGAAGCCATTTCTCAGACTCTGAACTCTTCAGAACCTCTTCCTAGGTTGTAGGCTCATTATCTTCTATGAGCAATACGTCATTCTGTTAATTCACAGAAATCCATATCTCTCGAGGACAGGCGTATCCCACGTGACCTATGAACTTCATGTGTTGTAGAAAGTTGAACTTACATTTCATCATATGAGTCAAGTTTTGAGTTCAGGCGCTGATTGATCTGCGTCTGTTCGAGCATCTCGAACTTCATCAAGTTCAATTTTGCTCCCACTGTCTTCTTGTAAAAGAAACTCTTTCTCTAAAAAGACAGCATGCTTTGAAACAAACACCTTTTGTTCCTCAAAGAAGGTAGAATTGATATCCCATTATTTCTTTAGGATATCCTACGAACAAAAATCTTGTCGAGACTTTGCGTCAAGTTTATCTAACGTAATGTCCGCTTCATGGAGGTGACAACCCCAAACTTTCAAATGAGTAAGATAGGGTCTTTTGTTAGTCCACATCTCATATGGAGTAACATCAATCGCCTTTAATGGAACTCTGTTTAACAAATAAACAATTTGTCTCAGGTCATACCCCAAAAAGGATTTTGGTAACTTTGCAAAGCCATCATCGATCGTACCATGTCTAACAAGGTTCGATTTCTCCTTTCAGCCACACCATTATCTTTGTGGTGTGTAAGGTGGAGTCCATTGAGATAAAATCTCATTATCTCTGAGATAATCTAAAATTTTTTGGTCTAAGTATTCCCCACCACGATCAGATCGTAATGTTTTGATACTTTTCCCAAGTTGGTTTTCTACTTCATTTCTGAATTGTTTGAACTTTTCAAATGCTTCAAATTTGTATCTCATCAGATACAGGTACCCATATCGAGAATAATCATCGATAAAGGTAATGAAGTAAAGACAACCACTTCTAGCATGGATGGACATTGGATCACATACATCTGAATGTATTAAGGTCTAATACTTCATTCGCTCGTTCACCCTTTCCCTTAAAGGGTAACTTAGTCATCTTGCCTAATAAACAAGATTCACATGTGTCATATGATTCATAATCAAATGACCCTAAACTACCATTCTTATGGAGCTTAGCTATGCGTCTCTCATTTATATGGCTAAGGCGACAATTCCATAAGTAAGTTGATTTTAAATTATCTCGTTTATGTCTTTTCATGTCATTGACATTCATAATTGGATGTGACATATCTAATATGTAAATTCCATTGCATAATGTACCAGTACCATAAAGCATTCCATTCAAACTAATAGAACAACCATTGTTACTAAAATTCAAATGGAAACCAGCTCTATTTAAACAAGAAACAGACAATATGTTCTTTGTTAAAATAGGTACAAAATAACATTCATCCAGTTTAATTACAAGCCCATTGGGGAGTGGCAGAAAATAAGTGCCTACCCTGCTAATGCAAAGAACTCTTGCCCCATTTCCTACACGCAGGTCTAGTTCTCCTTAATGAGTCGTCTCATCGCCTCTCGAGGCCCTGCATATCATTGCATATGTGTGAGCCACAACCGGTCTCTAATACCCATATGTTATGGTCAGAAACAGTATTAACCTCAATGACAAACATACCTGAAGAAGCTGAGGCATCTGATGCCTTCTTACGCTTCAATTCTTCGAGATAGACTTTCTGATTTAAGCTTAGGTGGCCGTCTTGCCATAATGGAAGCAAGTTTCTTTTGGTGCAGATTCTTTGGTTTCCTTTTTGGCTGCACTTCCTTTGGGTTTCTTAGACCTTTTCTTCTTGAGTTTCTTTTTCTTTGAACCAGAAGAAGAAGAGTCCACTGCAATCTTGGCTTGCTATCCTTCTAGATAGCTTACTCTGCTGTCTTGAGCAGATTGATCAACTCAGGGATTGTCGTGGATATTTGGTTCATCCGATAGTTCAACAAAGCGTGAATAGCTATTAGACAATCAACCAAAATTAAGTCAACACTTAATTCATAATCCATAACAAAACCCAAGGCGACCAACCTCTCGATATACATTCATCTTGGTCATCTTGCTGCTGCAGATGAAACTGGAGTCATCTTAGTAGTGAAGAGTAGCCTTGAGGTCTCGAACCTTTCAGACCGAGCTTGCTCATTGAAGAGCTCTTTAAGATGAAACACTATGGTATGAGCATCCATAGACTCATGCTGCTTCTGCAGCTCTGGTGACATAGATGCGAGCATAATACAAGTAGCCATGTCACTGTCTTTGAGATGCTTACGATAAGCTTTCTGATCCTCATCAAAAGCATCAACAGCAGGTGGATCAGGAAGTGGAACATCTATGACATAGCCCAGTTCCTCATATATGAGAACAATTCTTAGATTTCTCAGCCAATCAAGAAAGTTGGGTCCAGTTAACTTATTAGAATCCATAAGTGGCGCTTAAATTCACTGGAAGTCATCTTGATCAACCTAAAGGAAAGAGAGAAAGAATGTTAGAATAGAATTATATGCATGTTCATAAGGACTTACATGACATACATATGGCTCCCATTAGCTTCAAAGAATCCATAACCCTCATTACGAATCCAAGAAATATTATGAAAAAATGTCCTAGTGGGTCGATATCCGATATTACTAAAATGACCTTGGGTTTACCCAACAAGTCACCTTAGGCCAATCGGTAGGTATCAGTCATACCAATTGCATCATAGATATCCGACATTACTAAAATGACCTTGGGTTTACCCAACAAGCCACCTTAGATCAATCGACAGGTATCGGTCATACCAATTACATCACAAGTGCAATTATCGACTAGTCTTATCAACTCGTGATGTATGCACACGTTGGGTTATCGACTCTTGATGCACATACATCGATGTACCTACCCAATTTAGCCTCTGTCTCGTTAACCTTGAGTTTACTCAACAAATCAACGCTTCAGTGAAAACCGACCCATTAATCCAAAAATCTCATTTTCATGGTTCGAACATATCCGTATAGAGTGAGCTTGGGTTTACCCAACAACCCGAACTCTATAAGAACTCTGGTTCTCCCCATATTAATGGAAGGCGTTAGTTTTCATATTATGTGTGAGGGATTTCATCTTTCTTCACTCTTCTTCTTCTCCAAGCTGTAGGATTATAGTCACCATGACTATACGGAATGATTTAGGGCATCAATCACATTGAATCTATACCTATAATCATCCATCATCCCACCTTTGCATGTTTAAGTTGACTTGTCTAAGCATGCAAGTCGACTTATGCTACTGTGCATATGTAAGTCGATTTGTCTGAACATGCACGTCGACTTATGCTCTGTGCATGTAAGTCGACTTATACCATTGTGCAAGTTGACTTACACGAGAATACAAGTCGATTGGCGCATGTGTAAAAAGTCGACTTGTTTGAACATACAAATCGACTTATACATGTGTAAAATCGACTTATATGTATAAATTGCTCTTTAATCGACTAATTTATCAATCCGTGCAGTTCCAATTCACAATACCAAGTGTAATATACTCTAATATGATGTACCAATGAAACACTTTCATTGTATCATACTTACCATACATATAATCATATTATCATGAAAAACTTGAAATCGATGAATACACTACTATTCACTTAGATTTCCAAATAATTTGAGAATATCAAACTATCACCCTAAGTATTTCTAGGTAGTCTATACTTTATTAAGACTACTTCGGCACTGGTCACAAAATTTGTGACGGCCAAAACAATCAAGACAACGAAATACACTAACGAGACGCTAATGTGACATATTTGACATCCGAAAATTTTTGAAAACCCAATTTCAAGAAGATCAGTTTGGAAAGCATACAACATCAATGTAACATATTTTTAATCACGTTAAAAATAATCCAAGGCATTGGAATTGAGAAATACACAATCAAACATTTCAAACAAAACAGCTCCCGCAACTTTCTCAAAACTGCCAAGCTCTGTCTTTTGCTTGAAAAACTCATCGAAAAAATTTCAATAAATTATGAGAAAATTACAGAGGTTACCAAATGTTCACAACATGCTCTATGAATTGTTTCAGGATTTATTTCCAACAAAAACTCAACCAACCTCAGCAACAAAGCCAATGTTGAATATGTGTTCCTTAATACAGTTATTCTCAGCAGCACACAATAAATTCTCAAATAAATAATAAATCACCTCAAAAACATTTTTCCATTCTCATAGACATTAATAAACATCTTAGACACATGTCGGTGAAAGAAAATCTGAAAACCAATTTTTCTACAATTTATTCTCGAATTTATAAGCATGCCTGTTCAAGGATTGTGCACAAAGACAGCAACCAGAACATTAGGGAATAAATTAGCAAAACCATATCAAATCACATTGATAAATTCTTTCCTTCCACAGAAATATTCAACAACATCTTATGAGCATATCTGGGGAAGAAAATTTCGAAAACAATATTTCTATACTGATTTCGAATTTAACACAGTCAACATGCATCATCGTCACAAGCAATAGGCAGCTCCAACCTAGTTATGATTTCTTCGTTATATACGACACAAGTGGCTTTGATACCACTGTAGGAAAATCCCGGTGTGTACATCACATGCACACGGTGCAGAAAACAAAAAAATTTTATTCCAGGACCTTCCCGAAAGACAGGATCCATGTGTCTATATAACAAAGTCAAACCATAACGACCAAAAGAGACCGTCTCTAACGGTATCCACGCAGAGATCGGAGAACCTAATCGGGACAAACCCTTTGACCCGGGAATAGCTAGAATAAAGTAAAGACTGCTAGATCTTACCTTTATTCTTGGAGAGCTATGGAGAAACTATGAAGAGAAGATGAACCTTGGAGAGAAGAAGAGCTTCGTGAATGTTGAGAGAGGAGAAGCTTGAAAAACAAATTTCAACTTCTTCAACCTTAATTCACCTTTGAATTCTTCATCTTTTATACCAACACTCACGACACTCATAGCCACTTGTCACCCACGATGATTACCTTCCACTTTGTCTTTTGTCCTTTAGTCCATTTTGTCTTTAACATTTAAAGACATTAAATGTTAAAGGATGAGTCATCAACGTGTCCCCTCATCTTCTCCTTCCATCAACGATGGCCATATATATATATATATATATATATATATATATATATATATATATATATATATATATATATATATATATATATATATATATATATATATATATATATATATATATATATATATATATATATATATATATATATATATATATATATATATATATAATTAATTAATTAATAAGATATATATATATATATGTTGAAGTGGTCGAGTCACATTGAGGTTGGTCCTTCCAGCCTCTAGGTCCGGTATGGAAAAACCACCGGAAACCTTTTTCGAGCAATATCGATGTCGCGATCTCATCGGGAGATATCCCAATCTCATCGTGATCCATTTAATCCTAATGCTCTCCAAATATTGGATCTCTATCAAAACTATTTTACAATTCTCGAATCACTCTTATCGTGTGACCCATTAGGTTCCGGTTATGTTGGCCACTTAGATTAACACTTAATCTGAAGCAAGTCATGGCGGTATCTAGCAACACATCATGACCCCAATTGACGGAAAGTAATTGGTTTGACGAATGAACCTATATTCATCATGAACCATATCACGAACCTTTCCATGAACAATTCTTTGTGCAATTCGTCCTTTCACCATGCTATACCCTACTTGGTTATGAGTATGGGCAAAGTGTCGACTCTTACTAGGTGACTCACGTCAAATCTAGTCCAAGTGATATCGGTTCTTGTCTGGGACTCATTACTTTATATGTCATGAAGACACTCTTCATGACATATGTACTCGACGAGATTTCCAGTAATGACCCACGACAAGAGGCCATGGGTATCATCTTTTGCTATCACGTAAGTGGTGAATCCTCTATTGGCTACTCGATTACCTTGAATACCTTAAGCGTACCCAAGCACCACCCTATGAGCGACCTCTGTGAAGCAACAAGGAATGGAGTCAAAGCACGAATCAATATCCAAGATATCCTGGTACCTCAAGTCTAAGGATACTTGCACCATTGTTATGATGAGATTATCACTGACATTAGAATAGGACATCCATGTGATGATCTCATAGCAGGTCATCCAATGTACTTACTACCTCTAGTAAGCATTCACATCTCAACCATAAATATCTCATATTTACAGTTTCTGAGATCCACTGCTTGATCAAATCAAGGAGCTTGAAATGTGCTAGTCTCTTCGGATTATCGATGTCCATTTTCAGTAATCCTACGACTAGGGATAATTTAGATACTGACATAATTGCACATGATAGGAATCTCAGTAGTATGATCATATCACAATTTCCTTCATGCTATGTCATGTACCATGGACTTCATTAATTTGCTTATTGATCAATATCAATTCATAAATAATGAATATCAAATTAATGAAATATTCATTTCTTTATTTATTCATAAAGAATGTACACAACTTTGTACAAAATGCGCTAAAGGCGATTGCCTTTAGGGCACTACTCTAACAATTGGGACAGTACAGGCACTCGGTCACAACACCGTAATAAAATAAAAAAAAGTTTCACATGCGTGTGTCATATGCATTTGATTTAATCATTTGGATTGAGTGAAAGGCAAAATGCCTTATGCTTCTGTGGTACCAATCATGTGGTATTTCTGAAAGTAGATTATAAAACAATTGTATTATGCTTGCGTGTTGTATGAAATCAATTGGTTATGAATGACTAATCAAATGAAATGCATCAAATTGTCCGTACTCAAGTGAAATTGTGAAATGTGATCAGACATGCAACAATGAAAATATATGTTATGTGAATTGATGAGTTGCATGAATTGAGTGAACCATCGATGATGGTTGCCTCACTGAGTTCGCAAAACTCACCCAAAATTTGCAATTATTTTTCAGGACCCGAAAGAATACCCGTTAGGCAGCAAGCGATATGACAACTACATATAAGCGAGATAAGAGGTTGGGATCGGTTCGGCGTCTGCGGTAGTGTCCGAGAATAATTGTGTCTTTGAATTTTGTACAAATGATTAGGTCATGTTGTAAAGTCAACAGACTGAATTAAATTGTATTTATAAAAAGGCCCCCCGAGGCCATTAAATTATTTATGTAAGTTGTTTTCCGCATAATATAAAAAGTACGTGTATGTTTCAAAAAAAAATTATACTAAATTTTGACTGAGTGATGTAGCACGCCACCGTCACAGGGCACGGACTTGGATATCACCATCGATGTCAGGTTCGGGTCTTGCAGGTGTGGGGTGTTACATTTAGGTTGTATCAGAGCCCAGAAGTACGAACTTCTATAGGCATTTACTAAAACATGGGTAAAGTCACCTACATTAAAGTCATGTCATAGCAGACCGTAGCAACTGATCCGTAGTCTGAGTCGTATGGTTATGGGTCATGCGCATGAACATGTGTTAAGTCATGATGTCTAAGAAAAGTGGTGATGTGTCAGAATATGAGCCAATGAAGGTTTATGGGCAACTGGAAATGGGAAAGGAGTAATGAAAAATGACATTCATATTGTACTGTGATTAAAAACCCTCGAATGTGATCTGTATGTGAATACATTGGCAAGGGTTGCTTTAGAAAGAAGTGATATCAAAATAAATAATGAGATTTAAAGTGTATAAATCGAGATGAACGAAAAACAAAACTTGCGATAGTCTGGAGAGGTCAAATATGGACAAAAAAAATGTTGATTAAAAGTGATGGGAGTTATGATTTAGCTTAAGAATATTTGAATATGTCTATGAGAGATCAAAAGCTCGGGATGACTAGATCGTTATGATTTGGACTTGTATGTTTGATAAAATGGGGATAATTGGAAATTAGAAAAAGTACTTGGTTCGATACGGTAGATAAAGATTTACTACAGTTGTGGTGATTTGTGTATTATGGAATATAGTGTATCGTAAATGAAGATATTGTTTTGAGATTAAAGTGTGCAAGCCCAATCAAAAGAAATAATTTTCTATGACTGTGAAAGGATAGATTTGGATTTGAAGTGGGATAAAAGTTATGATTTGGCGTAATAATATGTCTGAGATATTGAGATGACACTTCTTGATGCTTCTGCGTCTATAATTTGAAATAGATTGAGAATATACTTATGGACAATGAAATAATAGAAACATGGCCTTATCAGTGCGTAAAATGCGCCTGAGTTTGGGTTGCATGTGTGTATGCAATTATGGAAAATATGAAAAAAAAAGCAAAGGAGTAGAGTATATGCCTCAAAATAAGATGTTGTATAAGAAGAAGAGGTAAATACTGGAAAACTGGTGCAGAATCGCTGTCAATATGTGGGGTAATGTGAGGTAAAAGTGCAGGCCACGTTATGGGCCTACAAAAATAGGTTTTGCTATGATCAAATAGCAACCTCCAGTTATGGACACGAACAAGGATAGAAATGTTATCTAGAGTTAATTGGAATGGAAGTAGCAGTAGCAAATGTGAGTAAGTGGTTACATGATATAAACACATCTATCAATAAGATGTAAGGATTTTGGATGGTATCTGCCAGGGTGTTAATGAAAATGAAAATGAAAGTGCTTAATGCCTCTTTAAGCTTTATTCTCGTGGATGTATTGATCATTGGAGTCATGATACGAATTGATCTTGCAAGATAATATGAAATGTTGAAAATGATTTTTTTTGAAGTAGTAAGAATGACTAATAAGTACTTATGGGCAAAAGGTGATTGACAAGGAGTTATAAACAATATCGAGGTTTGTACCTACAATCACTGAGATAGGGTAAGAAAGCCTAGTAATTTTGTTTATGATCAAAGATCCCATGGCCAGTAGTAGAGATCATAAGCTCTTCTCTCGATTCAACAATGGAATCTGGCAAGTCTTCCATAGAGGTCAAAGGCCCCTTATTTGATCCAATCGGGTTTGCTTCTGAAAGGAACCGATAGATGAAATGGAGGAAATTTGTTGATAAAATGACAAGTCTCTTGGAAAAGTTGTGACGTGTTGTCTTCTTTATTAATAAAAAAATGAGAATATTGGAGTTACATCTATAGCAAAGACTCAAGCATGAGAGATGGAAAAACCTATTGGGAGTATATAAACTAATTTGTTGATGTACAAAAGAGGAAGAGGATTTTAGCAATTCGAGGAGACAGTCTTATTACTGTGTGTTGAAATTTAGTCCACATCAGAGGTTGTGGAAATATGTTTGGGAACCACAAAGTATCTTTAATGATGGGGTTTCCAACACAGGAAGTTATGGTTGGTGATAGATTGAAATGTGTAGAGCAACAGGCATCAATGAATAGACATTACCATAAGTCAATGTGGAATCATTGGAAAATTGAAAGAACTGCTGAAAACCATCAAAAAAAATCAATGATTGAGGATAGCATGTACTCATTCTATGGCATTGAGAAATTAGTTACTCAAGGAACAATGAGTTTGAGGTTATATCTCTTTGAGTTAACCTTACCCCGATGGGATTATGATATTAAAAGTTAATGTGATCCAAGCAAAAGGATATAAAGGGGAGACTATGATTATATTAACAAAGGAAGATGAAATTTTGAATACTTGAGGGAAAATATATAAGCGCATCAAGATACATGAAAACAAAATGATTATAGTGTTAGGTATGCCATTCGGTTTGGAGATTTTGCATAGACAATAGAGATTCCCAATTGAGATCAAGAGGAAATTGGTTGTAATGTATACGATGATGTTGTGTTACAAAGAGATAAATATAGCTGCATGAGATAAATTGAGATTTATGACTTAAAAATCCCTGCAATAATAGCTCGTTTGAAAGCGTGGAGTTATGATGTGGATAGAAACATATAGAGATACATATGACTAGACAGATCTGGAATTGCAAAAGATTGAAAGAAGCTGTCTTTGAGAAATTGTCCTAATAAAGTTAATGTTTCAATCAAAGGTATCGAATAGAACATTTCATAGCAGAGTGCCACATTTGTGGATACTAGGTTACTCATTCTATTGTAAGAAAGAGTGTATAGTCACGAGTTAAGAAATAATGGTAAAGGAACATCAGATTTGCAAAAAGGGGATTAAATTGAGGATTTGAGAAGAATTGATGGGATAAAGTATGTGTATTACCTGATAAAGAGAGGTCCTATTTAGTTTACCTCAATTGGCGGCTAAGCATATCGAACTAAGTGATTATACGTTTGGTTTCCTTGTCGTCTTGACTAGTGGAGATAGGCATAAAGCTTCAGCAAATAAGATTAATGAATAGTGCAAAATGACTACAAGCAATGAGACGACAACAAGAGTCGATCAACCTGAGTAAAAGGTCAGAACAAGTTGGGATATCGTTAGCGAGTGAAATGAATTGAAAATCTTAATAAAGTGGTTTTATGGAGAAAGATGTGATGATTTAGTGTATTAATACCAACGCAAGGTTAAAAAAAAGATGATTTGTCCTTGAGTGTGTCACCTATGCCAAGGTGTAGTAAGATGTGACACAAAGGGAATAGAGGGAGCTAAGTGTGACATCAAGTGGTTCTTTTATAATTAGGGCAAAAATGAGAATAAGGCATTATAAGTGATTTTATGATTAGTATTAGAATCCGATATATGTGGTCTTGAAACTTAAAGGAAAGAGTCGAATACTTTGAAACTCAACACGGGTATAATTGAGGAAAAATGATATCTAAATCAAAAATTGATAGGAAATAGAGGAGTGTATGATATAACAATACCCTTATCTTTTTCAGTATCCAAAATGAATTTCGAGGACGAAATTTTTACTAGGAGGGGAGAATTGTAACATCCCATCACTGATGGGAAGGGTAAAATGGTAATTCGGGACGAGTTATGAGTGTGTAAACTAGTCTCGGCATGTTCATGCATAATATGGCCTCCATATATGCATAAATTGTAATTTTTGTATATGCACATGATTGTGCATGCATTCATGACATTTCCCGGTATATGTGTTTATTGTGAAAAACATATGATTTAGTGCTTAAAATTTTAATTGGAGTGGATTTTTGTGCGTTTTACATTTTTGTGAAATTTTAGAAATTTTTCTGAAATTTTTCGGGTGAAATTTTTGGACCGAAAAAATTGACAAATGACAGACTGATTTGGTTTTCGGTACCAAAAATGACTGCCCAATGGCACTGGCAATGTAGATACATGATTTTAGAATTTATTACTTTGAGCCATTGGAATTTTGGGAGAACTTGGACAAGAAATTGGAAGGAAATTAAATGAAAATTTGAGGGATTGACATGTGGCAAGTGACATGTGTCACTTGCCTAGCATGCCTTGCTTTGTTTTAATTAAAAGCCCCTTCTTTTCTAGTCATTCTCGAGACTTCCACAATTAAGACACAAAATCCTTGTTTCTTCCTCCTTCAACCGAAACTCTCCATTTCTCCTCCTTTCTCATTGATTTTTTCTCCTTCTTTTTAGTTGGAATTGCTATCACCTTCACCCACATAAGAAACCTCTACTATGCTACTTGCTTTCTCCTCCTCGTTCACAAAGAAACACCAACTTAAGCTTTGAGGGTGATAATCGTGTATGTGGGGAGGAAGAGAAATTGTAGTTGTGGTTGAGAAATTGAAGAAAATGGGAGCTTAATTAGGTAAGTACTATGTTGTATGTTGGTTAATGCATTAATTGTGAAATCTTGTTCATTAATTGCATGAAGTTGTGCTTTGACTATATGGGTATGTTAAGTCCTTGATTGATTGATGATTAGTGAATGATGAATTAGAAGTTAATAAATTAGATGAATTAAGTTGTTTGGATGGATTGTATTATTGTTAGATGAGTGTTTATTAGTGGGAAATGATTGTGTATGAGTGCTGGAATTATGTGGGGTTATGTTTAAGGTAATGTCTTGATGATTTTATGGAAGAATTAGTGATTAAATTGGATGCTTATTGATGTAGGAATGGTGTTGGAATGAAAGAAGTTGAGTTTGATATGAAATCTGGAAAATTTACCTTGAGTATGTTTCAGGTTTTAGGTTACAACTTTTACTATGGTTATGCTATTGAGTTGAGGTTTGACTTAAATTAAACTTGAGAATTTTGTCTAGAATTCATATGAAGGAAGTTCTATCCAATTGTGGCTTAAAGGACTTTAAATTTTGCTTGGAAAGTGAGTTATGTGTACTGTGTGAATAGTGTCCTAATGTTGGGTCTAACATTGAAGACCAGTAACTTTGGAAATTTTTCTAGGCTAAAGTAGACTGATTTTGTGGAATTGGTATTCATGAAAGTTGAAGATTTGCTTGTTAGATTTCTAACGCCACTAAGTATGATATTTTTAGAGGTATAGATTGAAAGTTATGGTCTGTTAATGTTCAGGTAGTAATTCAGCTCAAAATGTGTTTTGTGTGCAAATGGCTCTAAGTGTATAGGTTTTGTACTTTCTGTGTTCTGGTGCTAATTGTGGACTATTAAGGGTGAAATTGACTCGAGTAATCTTCTGAAAAGTTGTAGAGGATTGTTGTAGCTTTCTAATGAGGTAGAATATGTTAATTGTGGATATAAGGATTTTAAGTTATGCATTTTCAAAGTTTGAACATGGTTTAGGTCATGTGCTGTTTTAATACTCCCTAACAGGACAACCACATTAATGGGAGGATTTGACCTAGTTAGAGATGGAATTTGGTTCTAATTACTTTTAATAATTGTAGTATATTGTCTGAGCTTTTTATTGCTATATGGTATGGAGTTTTTCGCTAAGGGGATGTGGAGTTATGCATGTTGGAAGATTGGGTTATTGTTGAGAATAATTTGGGTAGGTAGAAGCTTTGCTTGAGAATTTGATTTATTTAGAGCTGGAATTGTCTTCCAAGTTGTTCATGAAAGTTGTAGCATTTGATTTGCTCTTTTGATTTATATAAAATTTGGAATTTTTGGCTAAGGGGACTAAAAGTTATGATGTTTACTAGTTTTGGTACTGTTTGTGAGGAGCTTGTCAATCGGTCATCTTGAAGTGAATTTTTCACCCCTTTAGAGGTCAATCTGATCTTTGAGTCCTCATGAAAATGGTAGAACTGTCTTTTATCTTTCCAACGGTGCCAATTTTGTCAAATTTGGAGTTCGGAGTCAAAAGATATAAAAGTTAGAAGTTTGGAAGTTAGGATCGCGTGGCCGATCGCTCACCCGCTCGCTTGCTCGGGCGAGCGCACGAGCGATCCGCGAGCGCCCGCTTGCCCCAGGTGCTCGCGTACTTGTCGATCGGCCGCGGGGTCAATTTTCGGCCGACCAACCTCTCTTCTTTCTTTTGGCCATAACGTTTTCATCCGACCTTTGATTGACCTGATTTTTGAAGCGTTGGATTCCTAAGATATTTCTCTATCTTTTCATACAAAATTTATGATTTTTTAGATCAAACTGAGAAAGGGCGATCGGATTAAAGTGAGCACACCGGTTGAAAAAGTATGAACATGCTTCAGTAATTTGGAGATATCTTGAGCTATAGAGCTCCAATCGATCTGATTCTTTTTTCTAATTAAACTAGGGACATAGATCTACAAATTTTATTGAGAGGTCAGACTTAAATTTAGCCTCTAAGATGCTCAATTTCTAGAGTGAAGTTACATGTAGTGAGTTAGTCTGAGGGTATTTTGGGAATATCTTTTCCGTCCGACATCCGATTGCCCTAATTCTCGAGGCAATGGATTCGTGAAATATTTAATTTCATTTATTTGTGAAATTGGAAATTTTTAGAGCTGAAATTGTTGGAGATTGGTTAGGGAGAAGTGAGAGGACCGGGTAATGATTTTTCTAATCCGTCTTTTATTAATAATTGGACCTATAGAGGTACAAATTGAGTGGTTTTAGTGTCTATAGCTTTCTAAATTTCAAAGGAAATTTTTGTGATGGGAAATTGTGAAATAGTGGCGGGAATGTCACGAACATGCATTGTACACATCAGAAATAAGGAGCATACTAGCTACAACATCAGGGGAATCCTGGGCCTCCTGCCTCGTCATGGCATAGACTCTGGCTTGGGACTGTGGTCGGCTGCCCCGACCCTCAGTCCTCACAAAGGATCCCTCAGCCCTACCTCGGCCTCTACCTCGGCCCCTCTGTCCGGATCCACCCACTCTACTCACATCTTCAGAGTACTACTCGGCTCGTCCACTTGCCAGCAGATTGAGCTCCCGATGTAATGGGCAATCCCGAATCTGATGATCCATGGAGTCGCATTTAAGGCAAGCTCCAGTCAATCGCCAGCACTCTCCAACCTACCTCTTCTCGCAGTGCTCACAGAATGGGGGAATCTGCCCAAAACCTCTGCCCTTCTTCTTTGCCCGGTCTGTCACAAATCTCCTCTCTGCCTAAAACCCGATTTATGCGGATCCTCACGAAGATCTGAAGGTCCCGCTCAAGGCGTCTGCTAAAACTCCTACCAGAGCTGCCCTGACTGTCGCTAACTCTCTTTCCTCTAGACCCTTGACCCATCTCTGCCTCACAATCTGCTCTACCCTCACAACAGCAGCTCTCAACTCTATAAAGGAGCCCATATCAAATCGGGGCCAATCCTGCACGGATCTCAGATTCAAATTTCATTTCAAACCTCCTCAGCACCTATACGCCTCGGTGGAAACCACAAGAGCAAGATATCTCATCAACTCATTAAACCTAACCTCGTACTCTGCTCTTGTCATCCTACCTGTCTCGGCTCCATAAACTCCTGCATCTTCATTTCGAGATACACCTTGGGCATATAGTTATCTCTAAAAGCCCTCGAGAAAATACGCCCGTGTCGAGAAGCAAGGTGCGGTGGTACTTGTCAAGACAGTCTTCCACCATGTATAAGCGGGGCCTGCGAGAAGAGATCTTTGCGTGTCAGACCTCTCATCGTTTCATGAATCCATCTGATCGAGGACTCTCGGTCCTCTCCAACCATCCCTCGGCTTCGTAGGTGCATCTTGCCATAAAAGTCTACGACCCTGCTTACGCAAAGAAATCGTATCTCCTCTCCCGTCTCACGGGGACTCTAGGAGGTAACTCCTCAGCTCGAGGCACCGAGGACTCTCTACTAGCTCCAACAGATCCCTGGTCAGCTGGTTGATCAATCTGATCACCAAATACGGATGACCTAAAACAAAACAAGAACTCGATCGGTTTACGCATTTCTCACAATAATTGAGCCTAATTATGTACTAGTCCCAGCAGATGCCAAACCATGCTCGATACCACCTATTGTAGCACCTCCTTACCCTAGGATATGTATCGGGACGCCCGTAGGTCATTCCGACACACACCCTACGATAAGGGTGCGCTACGAACAATCGCTAACACTCCACATGGCATCAAAAATCATAAAGCATTAATATGAAATCCTTAATTTTGAAACCATAAATTCTCATTTCATAACCTCAAAGCGATAAATTTACACAACCGGTATGTTCTGTACATTACTCCAAAAGAAAATCAAATAAAAAGGCTAGCTAGGTCATCCCTCAAAAGTGCGGTGACCACATGTGCCATGACTTCTCTTGCCAACTCAATCTGGCAAGGCAGAAAAGTCCCCCAGGCTATAAGTCTACTCTCTCGGTCTGAAAAATAATTTACAATTTTGGGTGAGTTTGCGAACTCGGTGAGAACCATCATCGATGGTTCACCCAATTCATGCATATACACGGTATATCACATATACATACGATTATTTCACTAAGACACATTCGAAGTACCACATGATTATTACGATATCGATCGAAAGAACCAATTCAAATGCACATGAAATGCGTATGTGGCCTTTTCTAATTTATTACGTTGTTGTGACCGGCGCTGAAACTGTCCTATTAAGGCGCATTAAGCGGTGAGCCTTAGGCTCGAATCACTTTATGGGCTCGAGGCCCGATCACGTTGAGCTTAAAGCTCTCGTTGGTACTCACGGTCACAATCGCCATTCTCGATCATGCGATTATGCATGAATGCAAATGTCCAAATAAAACAAAACCAACATCATAACTGATCCCAATTCAACATATTCACACAAGTCACTCACAAGTAACCACATGAAAATCACATATAGCATTTCTATGTCAGAATCTCCCGATCAATCCGGGACCTCCGTCCGCAATCCATCACAAACAAATACAATCGTCCCTCCATTATTCTCCACGAGTTATAAGTGCGAATTATAAACACTTACTAATCGAGAACCATCTAGGTTACTCACCTAATAACTTCGAGCTAATGCCGGAAGTCTCTCGCAACGTCCGTGGGATGGCGTTCCAAGCGTGCCTCTATAACAATTAAAATAAGGACACGTTACTAACAGGATAGTTAGCAATATCAACCAATGCACATAAGATAATTAAAATGTGTATAATGCATGTTCATGGCATTCCCGGCCCTAATCCAAACTTTTCCCATAATAAAAATTCCATCTAAAATTAGAAAACTATAGCCACTGACAGCACCTAATTTGGACCTCAATCGGTCCAAAATTAAATAAAACAGTGATCACAAAACAATTACCCGGGTCCACGTCAATTTCTCGTCTAAAAATTCCCAATTCTCACAAAATGAAATTCAATATGTCACAAATCCGATGCCTCAAGAATCAGGTCAATTGGACGTCGGACGGAAAAGAAATTGACAAAAGAAACCAAAATTCAACTTAAACAATTAATATCTATACATACATAAATTCCCTTCTTTATTTTCCTGATTTCAAGCCAACTTTCAACACCAATAACTCATTGCACACAATTCAGAAAATTACCAACTATATCTCATTGGAAAGATCATGAAACCCTCTAAAATTCTCAAGAAGAACATAAAAATCAATTTCACCCCTAAGGGTGTCAAAAATCCTATCAAACCTACTGCCTACTCAAAACCTATCAACACAGGGCAGTACATTGCAAATTCAATAACTCTCTGATTCTTCAGTCAAAAATTACACAATAATTAAGGAAGTAAGATCACAATGTTATCTACAACTTTCATGAACAACCCAAAATCAAATTCACTTGCTAACAAGGCCAAACAATTCCACAAAGAATCTGCCTACTGAAATCAACCAATCTGGACAGTAATTTTCCAAACAGTAATTCTCTTAGCACAAAAGTCACAAAATTCACTACCTTATATCCCTGAAAAGATAAGATCTCAAAATTCAATTTTCATGAAGAACTCAAACTCCAATTCGATTTCTAACAATTTCAAAACTGTTATGGAAGCTACTGTCATGATCAGCCATTCACAACCTAGTTTAGGTTCAGTTTTTACAAAATCATAACTCCCAAATATGACCTTCAACAATTACATTCCATATATCATTTTCAAGATAATTTCTTTCTCTACAACTTTTCAGAAGATCACTCACACCAATTCAGTCCACATAAATTGCTAAAATTGCCTCCAATCCGAAAGCTCACAAAATCGACAATGAGGCTAGCTTTCCACAAATGACAGAAAATCAGTCAACATGCCACATTGCATAACTCCCAATATACATATCTAAAAATTGCAATATCAGAGGCAATGGAAATCTAACTTAATATGCTTCAACTTTCATGAAGACCATGTTCCCTAATTCCATGTCAATTAATTTAGAAAAATCAACAAAACACATTAGTCATACTTGCTGTTACTGTTCACAGACAATAAAATAGTAACTTTCCATGCAAAAATTCACCCTTCTAGCATTACAATCTAACAACACCTATTTCACACAAAGTTGTAGCCAACATCCCAAAGTTTCATTGAGCACAAACCTTACCTCATTTTCTCACCTACACAATTAGTTATGATCAAAACATTGCAATAGGGTCAATAACAATTTTCCAGCTTACATCAACAACCAAACTCCTATCACTTCTAACATCACTAACACATCACTAAGCATCCATTTATACCTCTAAATCAACCACAATTTCATCACAACATATACTTATATAATAGAGAATAAGTGGCAGCACCTACACATATTATCTTCCTAAGTTTTCCATTCACCTAACCTTGCAAAACTCAATCCAAACCAAGCCAAAATCAATGGAACTATAGTCATTCATTCATCCATACACAAGCATACATTTACACCCATTCAAACCTACCCTTATCATCATGAAATAAATGCATAAGTGCTTCCCATAATGGCTTCTAACTACCAAAGCATAAAACAAACATCAATTACTCACCAATCAAGTTGCAAGTTCAATTGCTTCAAATCTTCAAGTCTTTAACACTTTCAACTTATAACACTTAGAACAACCTAAACACCACTCACGGCTACCACTCCTCCACCCATACATATCATCTTCTTGACAAAGCTTAAGCTAGCAAGTGAAGGAAGAAGGAACAAAAGAAGTAGACAAGCAAGCTTCTGTATGAAGAAAGAACAATCACCAAAGAAGGAGAAAGGAAAGCACACCAGGAAGGAGAAACCAAGTTTGGATGGGAGGTGGAAGAATGGCTTTCAAAGCTATTTATCTTATATTTTGCAAAGGGAAGGTCGTAGATGCTGAAGGAGATGGGACAAAACTCATTAATGATGAGGACACATGGCATTTAATGAAGAAAAGACAAAATTTAGCTAATCTTAGTTAATTTAAGCACTAATCCCAATTAAACTCTAATCATGGCACTAAAATAATTCCCTAACACCATTTAGCCAATAATCTAATTCCATTAGGCAATCCTTTTCAGTACAAAAAGGCTCACTCAATCAATCGGTTGAATTTTCGATTAGGGCAAGAACCCAAAATTCGAGAAAAATTCTCATAAATCCTTAAAATGTAAAACACTCATTGGCGCGCTCGAAATAATTTATCAATTACAATTATCCCATAAATTTCACAAAAGATCTCAATTTGAAACCTAAGCGAGAAAATGTCATGAATGCATGTATACCATGTGCAAGTGCAACAAACCATCAATCATAGAGGCTATATCTTTGTATATGCGGCGAGATATAATTTAATACTTCTAAACCGTCCCAAATTACCAATAAACCCTTCATATGGGAGATGGGATGTTACAATTCTCCCCTTCAAATAAAAATTTCGTCCGCAAAATTCTTACCTGATTGAGCGAATAGGTGAGGATATTGTCTCCTCATATGCTCCTCGGACTCCCAAGTAGCCTCCTCAGTCGAATGGTTCCTCCAAAGAACCTTCACTAATGGAATACTCTTATTCCTCAACTGTTTCACCTGTGACCCGACAATCTGGATCGGCTCCTCTACATAACTCAGATTACTAGACACCTCAATCTCTGTTGGAATCACGTGGGTCGGATCGATCGATACTGGTCGGAGCATACTAACATGAAACACATCATGCAATCGAGACATCTCACTCAGCGATGCCAACCTATATGCCAATGGTCCTATCCTCTTGACAATCTCATACGGACCAATGTACTTAGGGCTTAACTTGCCCTTCTTGCCGAATCTCAGTACACCACGCCACGGTGACACACGTAAGAATACTCTATCACTTACATTATACTCCATCCCCTTCCTATGCTAATCCACATAACTCTTACATACATCTGAGCCGCCTTAATGTGACTCGAATCGGTTTCACCTTATCAGCGGTATCTGAATCACTCGGGACCCTCGATCATCCTCACACCCTCTTCATCCCAATACAAAGGCGATCTACACGTCGCCCATACGATCTCTCATATGGTGCCATCCAGATGCTACTCTTGTGATAATGATTGTTGTATCTGAACTCAATCGGGGATGAATCGATCCCATGCTCCTCCGAACTCCAATCGCATGCGAAGCATATCCTCAACAGTCTTAATCGTCCTCTCACTCGCCCATCATGCGAGGATGAAACATTGTCTTGAAGTTCACTAGTACCTATAGCGGTATCGCAAACTCGCGAACCTCGAAGTAAATCTGGGATCACAGTGAGACACTATCGACCTTTGGGACCCCATGCGATCTCACTATCTCCGCCACATACTTCGGGCCAACTGATCCATGGTATTGTTCTCTCTCCTTTGGCAAGAAATGGGCGATTTAGTCAACCGGTCCACTATGACCCAGATAGCATCATCTTTCCTCGGCGTCTAGGCAAACCCATAATGAAATCCATGGTAATTCGTTCCCATTTCCACTCCGGAATGGGAAGCGAATGAAACTTCTCTTGGAGCACAGTGCTCGGCCTTAACTTGCTTGTACGTCAAACATCTAGATACATACTCGCTACTTGCTTTTTCATGCCAGCCACGAAATGTTGCTTAAGAGTGTTATACATCTTGGTAGTACCGGGATGCATAGCATATGTGGCCATATGAGCCTCCTCAATATCTCTCTCCTCAAGTCATCCACATCGAGCACACAAAGCCTCCGCCTATCCATAAAGTCTCATCTCTCAACTCAAACTCAGAACTTCGAATCGCCTTTTACCTTCTCAATCGGCCTCACCATAAAAGGATCCTTGTCCTGAACTCTCCGATCCCGTCCAAGAGCATCGGTCTCAGTGTCAAAGTAGCCAATAAGACTCCATCACGCTCCAGATTCATCTGAACATTTAAAGCCCTCAACTGAATCAAGTTAGGCAACCTCATTGCTCTGAATCAAATTTGTACTAGTATCGACTTCCTACTCGAGCATCGCCACTACATTGGCTTTCCTGGTGATACTCGATAGTACAGGTCATAGTCCTTCAACAACTCAAGCCATCTCCTCTCTGCCTCAAATTCAACTCTCTCACAGCTCGAGAAATACCTCAGACTCTTATGGTCATTGAAGATCTGAAAAGTCTCACCATACAGGTAATGCCTCCAAATCTTCAAAGCAAACACTCTGCGGCTAACTCCAAATCATGAGCAGGATAGTTTACCTCGTGAGACCTCGGTACATCTCGAGGCATAGGCAATGACTCTACCGTGCTGCATCAGAACACACCCCAATCCCTGATGCGATGCATCACTGTATACCACAAATCCTCCAATCCTAGATGGAATAGCCAACACCGGTGCAGTAGTCAACCGATGTTTCAGCTCCTCAAAGCTCCTCTGACACTCCTCACTCCATCTGAATGGTACATTCTTCCTCAGAAGTTTTGTCAGAGGGGCTGAGATCAATGAAAACCCCTCGACAAACCTCCGGTAATAACCAGCCAATCTGAGGAAACTCCGAATCTCCGGTACATTCCTAGGAGCCTCCCACTTCAGCACTGCCTCAACCTTACTCGGATCCACCTGAATACCCTCTCCAGTCACTATATGTCCCAAAAATATCACCTGATCCAGCCAAAATTTGCATTCTTGAATTTGGCATACAACATCTCTCCCTCATAAATGCAACACAATCCTCAAATGCTCACTATGCTCCATGCTGCTCCTCGAATACACTAAAATGTCATCAATAAACACAATAACAAACTGATCCAGGTAGGGCTGAAATACCTTATTCATCAAGGCCATGAAGGCTGTCGGGGCATTAGTCAACCCAAACGGCATCACTAGAAACTCGAAATGCCCATACCTGCTCCTGAAGGCACTCTTAGGCACATCGGCCTCTGCAATCTTCAACTGATAGTAACCAGATCACAGATCTAACTTGGTGAATATCTGAGCCCCCTACAACTAATCAAATAAGTCATCAATCCTAGGCAGTGGATACTTATTCTTCACTGTCACTCGATTCAACTGCCTGTAATCGATGCACAGCCTCAAAGTCCCATCCTTTTTCTTCACAAACAAAGCTGGAGCTCCCCATGGTGAAACACTAGGTGCGATAAAGCCCTTCTCCAACAACTCCTGGCGAATCTTAAGCTCCCTCGGTTCCACAGGTGCCATCCTATATGGAGGTATAGATATAGGAGTTATACAGAGCGAGGTCAATAGTAAACTCGTCTCCCGATCCGTGAAACCCAGTAACTCATCGGAAACACATCAGGGAATTCCCAACCACGGAAATATCCACGAAGCCTCTGCTCGACTCGTGTCAACCACATGAGCCAGATATGCCTCACAGCCTCCCTGCATCAATCTCAGGGCACTAAGGAAAGAGATCATCCGGGCTGGTACTGCCTTGACTAACTCCTCTGAACACGGCTCTAGGCTGACCAGGAGACTCTAATACAACCTCCTTGGTATAGCAGTCCATGATAGCCCTATGGGCAGTAAGCCAGTCCATCCCCAGAATCACATCGATCTCTCTCAGAGGCAATACTATAAGGTGCGCCTCAACACCGCTGATCAATCTGGATCGAGCATCCCTGAACCTCTCCCAATGCAAGATAGTACCTGAGGTGTACTCACCAGCCCATCTGATAACATCCCCGATCTCCATGCAATCTACATGCCATATGAGGTCTGATAAAGAATGTGTGGATCCAGGATCCAAGAATGCAAACGCCTCAAAATCGAAATAAGGAGCATACCACTACAACATCGGAGAATCTGGGCCTCCGCCTCGTCATGGCATAGACTCGGCACAGGACTATGGTCGTGCCCCAGACCCTCAATCCTCAAAGGATCCTCATTACCTACGGCCTCTACCTCGACCCTCCGTGGGATCCACCCACTCTGCTCACTGCATCTTTGTGAGTACTACTCTCTGGCTCGTCCTACCACAGATTGAGCTCCCAATGTAGTGGGCAATCCGAATCGATGATCCATGGAGCGCATTTAAGGCAAGCTCCGGTCAATCGCCACACTCTCCAACGTGCCTCTTCTCGCGGTGCTCACAGACTTGGGGAATCGCCCAAAACCTCTGCCATTCTTCTTGCCGATCATACAAATCTCCTCTCATCCAAAACCCGACCGTATGCGGATCCTCTGAAGATCTGAAGGTCCTACTCTGGCGCCTGCTAAAACTCCTACCAGAGGCGCCTGACATGTCACTAACTCTCTTTCCTCTAGACCACTTGACCCATCTCTCGCCTCACACCGCTTTCTACCCTCACAAAGCAATGACGCTCTCGACTCTATAAAGGAGCCCATATCGATCAGGCCAATCCTACACGGATCTCAGTTCACCCCATTTCAAACCTCGGCACCTATCCGCCTCGGTGGAAACCACAGTAGCAGCATATCCCATCAACTCATTAAACCTAACCTCGTACTCGCCATCATCATCCTACCTGTCTCGGCTCCATAAACTCCTGCATCTTCATTTCGAGATACACCTTGGGCATATAGTTATCTCTAAAAGCCCTCGGAAAATCTGCCCATGTCGATAGCAAGGTGCGGTGGTGCTTGTCCGGAGCAGGTCTTCCACCATGTATAAGCGGGGCCCTACGAGAAGAGATCTGCGTAGTCGAACCTCTCATCGAGTTCGCAATCCATCGATCGAGGACTCTCTCGTCCTCTCCAACCATCCCTCGACTTGGTGAAGTGCATCTTGCCATAAAGTCTCATGTTAACTTACGCAACAAATCGTATCTCTCTCCCGTCTCACGGGGACTCTAGGAGGTAACTCCTCATTTCGAGGCACCGAGGACTCTCTACTAGCTCAACAGATCCTGGTCAATTTGGTTGATCAATCGATCACCAAATACGGATGACCTAAAACAAAACAAGAACTACGATCGGTTTACGCATTTCTCACAATAATTCAAGCCTAATTATGTACTAGTCCCAACAGATGCCAAACCATGCTTTAATACCTATTGTAGCACCCCTTACCTAGGATATGTATCGGGACGCTTAGTGGGTCATTCCGACACACCCCTACGATAAGTGTGCGCTTCTGAACAATCGCTAACACTCCACATGGCATCAAAAATCATAAAGCATTAATATGAAATCCACTAATTTTGAAACCATAAATTCTCATTTCATAACCTCAAAGCGATAAATTTACACAACTGGTATGTTCATACATTACTCCAAAAGAAAATCAAACAAAAAGGCTAGCTAGGTCATCCCTCAAAAGTGTCGGTGGCGACCACATGTGCCATGACTTCTCTTGCCAACTCAATCTACGGCGGCAGAAAAGTCCCTCTGGAGCTATAAGTCTACTCTCCGGTCTGAAAATAATTTACAATTTTGGGTGAGTTTGCGAACTCAATGAGAACCATCATCGATGGTTCACCCAATTCATGCATATACGGTATATCACATATACATACTGATTATTTCACTAAGACACATTCGAAGTACCACATGATTATTACGATATCGATCGAAAGAACCAATTCAAATGCACATGAAATGCGTATGTGACGCTTTTCTAATTTATTACGTTGTTGTGACAGAGCGCCTGAAATTGTCCCATTAAGGGCGCATTAAACGGTGAGCCTTAGGCTCTGAATCACTGTGGGCTCAAGGCCCAATCACGTTGAGCTTAAAGCTCTGGTTGGCTGCTCTGGTCACAACTGCCAATTACTGATCATGCAATTATGAATGAATGCAAATGTCCAAATAAAACAAAACCAACATCATAACTGATCCCAATTCAACATATTCACACAAGTCACTCAAAAGTAACCACGTGAAAATTACATATAGCATTTCTATGTCAGAATCTCCCAATCCGTCGGACCTCCGGTCCGCAATCCAAGCACAAACAAATACAATCGTCCCTCCATTATTCTCCACAAAGTTATAAGTGCAGAATTATAAACACTTACTAATCGAGTAACCATCTAGGTTACTCACCTAATAACTTCCGAGCTAATGCCGTGAAGTCTCTGCAACGTCCGTGGGGTGACGTTCCAACTGTGCCTCTATAACAATTAAAATAAGGACACGTTACTAACAGGATAGTTAGCAATATCAACCAATGCACATGAGATAATTAAAACGTGTATAATGCATGTTCATGGCATTCCCGGCCCTAATCCAAACTTTTCCCATAATAAAAATTCCATCTAAAATTAGAAAACTATAGCCACTGACAGCACCTAATTTGGACCTCAATCGGTCCAAAAATAAATAAAACAGTGATCACAGAACAATTACCCGGGTCCACGTCAATTTCTCGTCTAAAAATTCCCAATTTCTCACAAAATGAAATTCAATATGTCACAAATCCGATGCTTCAAGAATCAGGTCAATCGGACGTCGGACGGAAAAGAAATTGACAAAAGAAACCAAAATTCAACTTAAACAATTAATATCTATACATACATAAATTCCCTTCTTTATTTTCCTGATTTCAAGCCAACTTTCAACACCAATAACTCATTGCACACAATTCAGAAAATTACCAACTATATCTCATTGGAAAGATCATGAAACCCTCTAAAATTCTCAAGAAGAACATAAAATCAATTTCACCCTAAGGGTGTCAAAAATCCTATCAAACCTACTGCCTACTCAAAACCTATCAACACAGGGCAGTACATTGCAAATTCAATAACTCTCTGATTCTTCATTCAAATATTACAAAATAATTAAGGCAGTAAGATAACAATGTTATCTACAACTTTCATGAAAAACCCAAAATCAAATTCACTTGCTAACAATGTCAAACAATTCCACAAAGAATCTGCCTACTGAAATCAACCAATCTGGACAGTAATTTTCCAAACAGTAATTCTCTTAGCACAAAAGTCACAAAATTCACTACCTTATATCCCTGAAAAGATAAGATCTCAAACTTCAATTTTCATGAAGAACTCAAACTCCAATTCGATTTCTAACAATTTCAAAACTGTTATGTAATCTACTGTCATGATCAGCCATTCACAACCTAGTTTAGGTTCAGTTTTTGTAAAATCATAACTCCCAAATCTGACCTTCAAAAATTACATTCCATATATCATTTTCAAGATAATTTCTTCCTCTACAACTTTTCAGAAGATCACTCACACCAATTCAGTCCACATAAATTGCTAAAATTGCCTCCAATCCGAAAGCTCACAAAATCGACAATGAGGCTAGCTTTCCACAAATGACAGAAAATCAGTCAATATGCCACAATGCATAACTCCCAATATACATATCTAAAAATTGCAAGATCAGGGGAAATGGAAAGCTAACTTAATATGCTTCAACTTTCATGAAGACCATGTTCCCTAATTCCATGTCAATTAATTTAGAAAAATCAACAAAACACATTAGTCATACTTGCGGTTACTGTTTATAGACAATAAAACAGTAACTTTCCATGCAAAAATTCACCCTTCTAGCATTACAATCTAACAACACCTATTTCACACAAAGTTGTAGCCAACATCCCAAAGTTTCATTGAGCACAAACCTTACCTCATTTTCTCACCTACACAATTAGTTATGATCAAAATATTTCAATAGGGTCAATAACAATTTTCCAGCTTACATCAACAACCAAACTCCTATCACTTCTAACATCACTAACACATCACTAAGCATCCATTTATACCTCTAAATCAACCACAATTTCATCACAACATATACTTATATAATAGAGCATAAGTGGCAGCACCTACACATATTATCTTCCTAAGTTTTCCATTCACCTAACCTTGCAAAACTCAATCCAAACCAAGCCAAAATCAATGGAACTATAGTCATTCATTCATCCATACACAAGCATACATTTACACCCATTCAAACCTACCCTTATCATCATGAAATAAATGCATAAGTGCTTCCCATAATGGCTTCTAACTACCAAAAGCATAAAAACAAACATCAATTACTCACCAATCAAGTTGCAAGTTCCAATTGCTTCAAATCTTCAAGTCTTTAACACTTTCAACTTATAACACTTAGAACAACCTAAACACCACTCACGGCTACCACTCCTCCACCCATACATATCATCTTCTTGACAAAGCTTAAGCTAGCAAGTGAAGGAAGAAGGAACAAAGAAGTAGACAAGCAAGCTTCTGTGATGAAGAAAGAACAATCACCAAAGAAGGAGAAAGGAAAGCACACCAAGGAAGGAGAAACCAAGTTTCGGATGGGAGGTGGAAGAATGGCTTTCCAAAGCTATTTATCTTATATTTTGCAAAGGGGAAGGTCGTAGATGCTGAAGGAGATGGGACAAAACTCATTAATGATGAGGACACATGGCATTTTAATGAAGAAAAGACAAAATTTAGCTAATCTTAGTTAATTTAAGCACTAATCCCAATTAAACTCTAATCATGGCACTAAACTAATTCCCTAACACCATTTAGCCAATAATCTAATGCCATTAGGCAATCCTTTTCAGTACAAAAAGGCTCACTCAATCGATCGGTTGGAATTTTCCGGTCAAGCAAGAACCCCAAAAATTCCGAAAAATTCTCATAAATCCTAAAATGTAAAACACTCATTTGGCGCTCCAAATAATTTTTCAAATACAATTATCCCATAAATTTCACAAAAGATCTCAATTTGAAACTAAGTAGGAAAATGTCATGAATGCATGTATACCATGTGCAAGTGCAACAAACCATCAATCATAGAGGCTATATCTTTGTATATGCGGTAGAGATATAATTTAATACTTCTAACCCGTCCCAAATTACCAATAAACCCTTCCTATGGGAGATGGGATGTTACAATTATTGTTACTGGAAACAGGGTGTTGTTTTCTAGGATGTATTGAATCGAATGTTGGTATGTTTGGTGGTTTAGAGAATGTTGGTGTTATTGGAAATAATGCTAGAAAATGTGGTTTGAAAAAGGAATTAGTTGTTAAGGGAAATTGGATGTAGGCTCGATACCATGAAAAAGTAGAAAATAAGAATAAAATGTAATGTAATGTTTTGTTTTGTTATGTTATGTTATGTTTACTAAGTGAGAAAACAGTCATTTATATACATTCTTTGATGATAACTAGATAAGTAGAAATAAAATGAAAGATAAGATTAAATTAAATTACAACGAAGATACATTGACATGTGAAAATAATGGTAATATAAAGTTAAGATACAAAGATGTTAACATTAGTGTAATTGTTAGTATAAATGCATATGAATTGTGTTATATGACTATGATATATAGTTATACCAATAAATGTGATATAATTTTATAGTATTACAAAGATAAGAATTTATCTCCATTTTCTACATTCATCCGATTAAGACTTTGTGTGTGTGATTGTTATCTTTGTGGTGAATATCATTTATTACTCTAATGTGCAAGTAGGCCCTTAAGGCGATATGAAATCTAAATGATACTCACCACAATATAATATATATATTTCAACCAATAAAATGATATATATTATATTTTAGTACCAATTGATAGATGTCAACCAACCGTTTACAAGACTTTAGATTTAGATAGTAGTCTAACATCTTAGTATTTAACGGTGAGTTTTTGGCATCTGAAGTTGGCATTTAGATAGTAGTTTAACATAAATATTCATAACATCTATTTATTTGTTGATTTGAAGACAAAGAATTACATGAATTGCTTACTATAAAACTGATTCCTCTGTTTTATTCTTGATCCATTGGAAAAGTAAATAAAGGATTTGCATATAAATTAATTCAGACATCCTAATCATATCTAATTTAAATCAAACTAATTTAAGAAATTAATAAAATCAAAGTAGATGGATTTATATAACTTTATTTAATCTTTACATGTTTTTATATTAAATTTTGAAAATGATTATGACATGTTTAATAATTTAAATAAAATATAGACAACTTCTTTTATAATTGTATTTATTTTTAAAATTGTCTATTTAATTATTTTAAATTACTAAAAACTTGTTTATATTTAAATTATTTGTCAAGCATTGGCCTGTTTGGTTGTTGGATGATCAGCTATTTTTTAGTTGATTGACCAAAAATTAGCTGATTAATTTTATCAAGAAGCTATTGGTCCTGTTTGGTTGTTGACTGGTTAGGTTGGCTCTGTTTGGTTGTTGACTGGTTAGGTTGGCTGAATCAACCCAACCAGCTAGTTTTGTAGAAGCTGTTTACAAGCAGTGTTTAGGCAACAGTTGATTAACATTTACTGTAATGCCTTTAAGGTGATTTATTACTGGGCTTGGGTGATTTATTAACGGCAACCTGAACTGCATCATTTGCATCCACAGAAGCACCACAACTGATCAAACTTTTAAACATTTTCGAAGACAAGTAGTTGTTACTCCTTGGAAACGTCAAGTCCGTTGATGATGATGATGATGTTGTCAACCACGTAGATGAGAATGAAGAGCTAAGAATTCCAATATTCTTTTTCATTGTCTTACTCTTCTCTTTTCTCACAGCATACAGAGAAGGTGATGTTAGATTTTCAAAATCATCATCATAAGTTTGTAATTTAGGAAATGTTATTGTTGTTAGGGAATGAGTTAAAATATTGACGAGAGATACTATTGGATATATTTGCTTCTTTCTTTTGACGAATGTTGCTCATCATCACTTGCCTTGTTTTCTTCTTCTTCTTTGTCTAGATCATCATCTTCACCCTTCTCATCTTTATAGTCTACACATTTCTCATTTTTTGGCATAGATATGGGACCAATTTGACTACCTCCTTTGCTCAAAAGTTCAAGAAAATAATGAAAATAATTAATTAATGTATTAACTAGATGAAGCACTTTTATCCACTGGTTGTATATAAGTTCATACGAACCTAATCCTTTGAGAATGTATTCATTGTTAGCTATTGGAGTAATGAGATCATCGTCTAGTAAGCCTTGCTATACATAACCATTCTTGTATCTCCTACATCAATTAAAGCATGCAATATATATATATATATATATATATATATATATATATATATATATATATATATATATATATATATATATATATATATATATATATATATATTGATGAATAAAAATAGTAAATGAACCTTTTGTAAGACCAATTGAAAGCTTACGGCAAATGTTTTCCTCTCAAAATCTTTGCCACTACTAGGGCTTCTACTTGAGGATACCTCTGATACCTCTTCCAATGAGAATGTAGATATTGAGATGAAATCAAATTGAACTTGAGATGGTCTCCTCTTGCTTTTATTCATTGACATCTCTAGCATTGGATCAGCCATCGACCTTTTAAAGCTTTCTGCTTTAGTGTAAGTTGCAACATATATTAATCACAGGAGAAAAATGGAAGTGTAGATTATAGAGAAGTTAATCACATATAGTGGAATATATAACAAAGGGGTTCTGGGTTTAGCAAGAAATGAGCACAAACTTATTTTTATTTAGGGGTCATAGAGAGGGGTGTGTGCAGGTAGTCCTGCATCACGAAAACACGGTCGATCTTGGTCAAGTTGTAACCAACAATAGCCAGATGTTGAAGATATGGATGGGTTTCATATATAGAAAGTAACCCGATATGAATGTGATATAAACACTTCTTATGCTCCCAAAAGGAAAATAATTCGAATAGGAAAGAAAAATTAGCTCAAGTTTTGAAGTCAATGGATGTTATATCTTGGAAGTAACTCGATTGTGTTAAATAAACACTTCCCGTGCTTCCAAAAGGATAATAATGCAAGTAAAATTGAAAATTAGTTCAATTTATATTGTTATATTTTACATGATGATGATGATTCTTCTTCTTCTTATTCTTATTCTTATTTTGTTGTTTTTGTTGTTATTATTATTATTATTGTTGTTGTTGTTGTTGATAATGATGATGATGATATTGTTGTTGGTATTTTGTTATTATTATTATTATTATTATTATTATTATTATTATTATTATTATTATTATTATTATTATTATTATTATTATTATTATTATATGTTCTATGTTTTTATTAGAGTTATAAACTTAATTTTGTAGAATTAAATATTTAAAATCTAAATTCATATAAAAATATTCAACGAAATACTAAGATATATAATATTCATACCCTTATAATTTTTTAAAATCATGTCCTCATAAGTCATTTTACACATAAACAGCTAATACTAAACATCTAATTTTACCAAACATCAAATGACAAACAACTAATGCAATCTATTGGTCAAATCAGTTGATAGAATCAACTAATATCTAATGCAATCAGCTGATTGCCAAACAAGGTCATTATCAATATTGAATCATCGCCGACCAACCTTCACTAAGAGAGGAAAAGTCCATGAGAATAGTGTAGTTTTACATTTCTATTAAGACTATTCCTAAGTTCTAACATAAGAACCAAAAAATAATGGAATGAGAAGTTTATCTCCTCTGTTGCCTTACAATTAATATCAAGTAAAGTTTCAAGAAACTTTTCCCACTATCATAGGAATCCATCGATTACAGAAGTTCTCTCTATTTATTTTATCTTTTAGGGTCCTTATTCCCTGTCATGATCTAAGTACAATGGCCATATAATAGAGATTCTCTGTAATCAGAAAACGCAAAAAAGTTTGAGAACAATAATCCAAACATAAGAGCAGCAGTATGCACCTGCATCTGCATGAGTTGACGGAGACCTTTCTTTTATTATGTTTTTAATAATATAAGAGCTTTTTATTTTCTATATAAGCCAGTCTAACTAAAATCAAAGAAACATAGTACCGCTAGTGAGCTTTTTTTAGGCCTCTGTCCAAAAACCAAGTTCTGCCGAAAAGATGGTAATGGTAGATCAAGATGACATCTTTGTGAGACCAATTCCTCTTTGAGAAATGATGCATTATCTTTTCAGGGTAACCACCATATCTATAATAGAATGGGGATTGGAAGTCCATAAAACAAAGGATGAACAATGAAGTAAATGGTGTTGCAGAGAATTGAGAGAACTTGAGATCAAAACACAAAGTTTAAATTATTCTAGGCATGATGGACACGTTCTTTAAAGTGATATTTGCCCCCACTATACTTGCAAACTAGGTTAAAGTCAAATTACTTCTAGGATACAAAGAATAAAAGAACATTGAAGTTGCAAGAGTATGAATGTTCTTTAAGAATTATGAATGCAGAGATTATGTTGGTAAAAGTTGTTAAAACAAAACATTTTTAATCTTGACTAAAACTTATGTATATATATAAAGTTTTCAGAACAGTTATATCATTCACTACAGTCACAATTTTGGAAAAGAAGCAACCTTGAAACAATCACATCTATTTACTAGAAATCACAACTCGTGGAAAGGAAGCAACTCTTCAGAACAGTCACGTCTGTTTACTACAAGTCACAACTCTTGGAAAGTAAGCAACCCTTGATTTCCAAGTTTAACTTTAACTACTTATATCATAAACTAATTTCCAACATTCCCCTAATTAGTTTGTGATATAAGAAAAAACACAACTCAAACAAGAAATCATGTCTAAAGAAAGGTAGCTTTCTCCTTAAACCATCCTATACTACAAACATATCACAAAACCCATAGGAAATGATTGATGGCTCATTGCTTAAACCATCAGTCACAAAGGTTCAGGCATGTCGCACACATGAACCTTCTTAGCATTTAATTAATTCACATTTCAATTTTAGCACTATTACCGGCCATGTTCCCATCCTAGTTCATGATCATATATAAGAGATTACCTTAAACTCTTACTAGAAGTGGCACCACTTCTAATGATAATATAGGTGAAAAGTATTCTAACCATGTTTACATAACCATAAACAAGCACACAAGAATAATTTCATTAAGAGATTTATCTCAACCTTTCCACTTAAGAGTAACAAATTGCAACACTAGTTACTTAGAATGGTTTACACAATCTTATTGCTCTCAATCACCAAACAAACTTGTTATTACCCTTTAATCCTTATAATTTAGGAGTAATACTAGAAAAATGTTGGGTTACCATTGCTAGTGAATTTTTATTAAAAGGTTTTAATCTCATTCCAGATGTCGTCGAACTAACTAAATCTCTTACAAGAGGTTTAGTAAACAGATCAACCAAATTGTTATATGTTTTTACACAAATAATTGAGATAACATTTCTATTTAACATTTCTCTAATAAATGCATATCTTAAGCTTAAATGGCTAGATTTACCATTGTACACTATGTTCAATGCTGTAGACATAGTACTCACTATCACAATGTAAGGTTATTGCAGGATGGGACGAGGCCTAAGATCTATATCCAACAACAAATCACTTAGCCACTCAACCTCCTTATAAGCAGAGCATAGAGCTATAAATTTAGCTTCCATGGTAGAGTGAGCAATCATCGTTTGTTTCTTTGAAACCCAAGAAACAGCTCCACGGCCAAGCAAGAATAGCCAATCACTTGTGGGTTTTTGGTCACTAATGCTAGTAATCCAACTAGCATATAAAAATCCTTCAAGAACATTTGGAAAACTATTATAAAAGAGTCTAAAATCTTTTGCCTTCTTAATGCACTTGAGAGTTCAACACTTGGAGAAGGGATAACTTCATTTGATGGGTCCTTATTTACAATTGAGTATTTAAGAAACAAATCCTCAAAGAACTCAACATCCCTTGATTCTACAATCACATTAGAGTCAACTTCTAGTAGCCTATAAGCTTAAAAATTGTCTGCATAGCCCATAAACACACTTTAACGTGCTCTTGGTCCCAACTTTGTTCTTTTGTTGTCGGGGAATCTATAGTAAGCTACACATTAAACTTTCAAATACGACAAGTTTGGCTTCCTTCCTTTCCACACTTCATATGGAGACACTTTAGTCTTTAAAGATGGAATTCGATTATGCAAATGACATGCAACTAAAAAAGCCTCGCCCCACAAGTTTTTTAGCAAACTCAAACTCAAGAGCATAGAATTAACTATGTCTTGTAGAGTTTTATTTTTCCATTCAGCCAAACCATTTTGTTGGGGAGTATATGGTGCACTAGTTTGGTGTATAATACCATTTTGTTCACCAAATTTTGAGAACTCATTAGAGAAATATTCTCCTTCTCTACCACTTCTCAAAATTTTAATTGTTTTACTTAATTGATTTTCAACAAGAGAATTATATGTCTTAAACATATTAAATGCTTCATCCATAGTTTAATGAAGTATTTGTTAGCAACTCTTATTAAAAAACCATTAAATTCACATATATCTAAATGCACTAAATCAAGTAATTTTGCATATCTTTCAACTTTAGGAAAAAGAAAGATTGGTTTTCTTTGTAAGAGAGCCATAGATTCATGCATCACATGCACAATCAGGTAGTAGAAGTGTCAGAATCAAAATTCCAACCCCACAACATCCCAAAAAGTCCAGAATCTTAGAAGCATACATACACATATTATTTGAACATGAAATTTTAGCACATGTACCTTTGATAATGCTCCTCTTTTCTTAAACCTTCTCCTTTTTTGGGATATAGCAAACACCAAACACCTTCCTTGATCACTCAAAAACATGCAAAGTTGAAGAAAAAGTAGTGTGTAAGGGTGGTTAGAGCATCAATCAAGATGAGTTCAAGTAGATGCTCACGTGGAGAGATAAATCAAGGTTATGTTGCATGCAATTACATTCAAGCAACAATTGCATAAATTGCATAAACAAGACTCAAGACCTCTTCTCTTTAACTCCAGAACACTTCTGTACTCCTTATCCTCTCACTTAAGTGTGTTTTAACTTATTAGTCAATGTGTACATAATTGAAGAACTCACTTATGCATTATTTATTGTGCCTTCGGTCACGATCGTGGCCTATGCACACTTTATTTTTCATCCAATATTTTATGCGTGTGACCCTTAAGTTCCCAGTTAAAATCATGGATGGTTTCATGTCACTTGAATTAACTCTTAATTTAGGCAAATCATGAAGGGTTTTATTGTTGGGCCCCGATTTGCATTAAGCATGTTTTAATTTATGTTTGAGGATTAATTTGAAAATTTCTTTTTGTTGGACTAAATTGAGGTATATAGTGTTTAGAGGGATGAAGTTAAATGAGGGATTAGTTTAAATTAGAATTGAATTAATTGTTAAAAATTGAAAGGAATAAAGTGGCTTGAGGGTAATTTGGGAAGTTTACATATGTTCTTAGAGTGTAAGGCTTTGAAGGAGGGCTACTTTGGTCCATTTAAGTTTCATTTTAAAACAAAAAGAAGAGAAGTTTTAGAGGTGTGGTCGTTTAATGAGGAGACGAAGCAAATAAATTGCTTGTATAAGGAGACAAAAGTGAAACTACATACTTTTGATAGTTGAAGCTTAGGTTTTAACTTAAAGGACATGTGTTAGGGCTTCTTAAAGGAGAGTCACGGCATTACATAGAGAAAGGACAGAGTGAGAGTTTCGAATAGGAAGAAGAAGAAGAAGAAGAAGAAGAAGAAGAAGAAGAAGAAGAAGAAGAAAGAGGTTAGGTCTTTATGATTTTCTTGCTTAGAGAAGAGTTGTAGAGTGCTTAAGAAGGAAAGGAGAAAGAAAGGTTTAAGTGTCCATCAAAGCCAAGAAGAGAGAGAAATTTCGTGGGTCTTTCTTTAAGGTAAGAAAAATGTGAAATTCTTTGGATTTATAAGTGGGTTTTAGACCCTCTTAGGGCTTGAATTAGATCGGGAAGTCTCTTGAAGATTGTAGTATAGGTTTAGAACTTTCCAACGATATATAATTTGCCACATTTGGAATTAGGGTTAAGAAGTTATGAGGTTGGGAATAAAATCAGTTACTGTTCATATAGCTATGTTATTGTTTCATTGATCCTTTTATGAGTAGTGCCTTTGAATGACTTTTTACCTTGTTTAATGATGAAACTAACTTTTACATCCTTCATAGAAATTGTAGAGCATCTTGTTATCTTTCCATGGAGGTATAACATGAAGTTTTTGGTATTTGGAGTAAGAAGTTATGAGAGTTAGAAAGAATGCAGTTTCTGCTCATTTTACTGCTTATATAGTTTGTGTGTTGTGATAGCTTTGGAGAATGTTGGAAATTGGGATCTCGATGTGTAAATTGAGTTGAAATTTGAGAACCTAGTAAGTTGATATTGGAGTTGAACGTGTTATGAAGTGTTTCGGCTCTAGAATAAGTAAATTTGGGAAGTGTATAAATGGTTATGAAGTTAGGTTGAAGGTGAGAGGTTTGGGAGAGGCATTGGAGTTTTGGGAAATCCAATGTCCGTTAAACGGACTTGGATGTCCATTAAACGGACATCCTCGGGTGTAAAAACACCCCTTATCCAGCCCATGTCTGTTAAAAGGACCTGAATGTCCATTTAACGGACAATCTCGGATCAATTGGGCCACTTTCACCCATACATGGATGTCCGTTTAACGGACAGCTACGGGAAAGATGTTGAATTTTGAAATTGTTAGATGCCGAATCGCGTTTTGTGGTCTTCATGAAAGTTTTAGATCTAGATGTCTACTTTCAAATGGTCTAAAAACGAACGAAATCTGATATACAAAATCGAAAGTTATGGTGATCGCGCCAAGAGAGGTTCAAATTGATTTAGGGTGTGAACATTATCTATTCTTTTGGGAATAAATCCCTCATCCGACCTCCAATTGAGTTGAGACTTAAACCATTAGATTTCTAAGACATATATCTTTCTCTCCACAAAACTTGGTACCATTTGGAGTTAAATTGAAGAAGTTTGCATTAAAATAAGTGAGAGGTCGGTTTGGAGATCATATTTGGAGTATGAGCTCTTTTAGGCTTTTTAAGCATAACTTGAGTTATATAACTCCGTTTGGGGTGATTCTTGTTTCAAAATAAACTCGAGGCATAAAGCTACAATTTATATGAATAAGACAACTTATGATTTTGGTGGTTAAATAGTGTGCGCTCGCCACGAATGTGGAGTTACAGCTAAGGACCCTGCAAGGTTATAAGCACAAGGTTCATGATTTTGCAGATTTAATGCCGAAACAAGTTTTCCATCTTGGTGAGGAATCCCTCCCTCGTGAATTGCGCGTCCAGATGTTTGGTTGAGGTTCGGGTAGAAGGAAAACTTTAGGATTTTCACGAGCTCTATTAAAGTTGCATGATTTGTGCTCTTTTGCATTGTTTTAACTGATTTTACATGCCTACATGGTGATTTTGACTAAATGTTGATTTTGCATGATTTTGACTGGATTTTTCATGATTTAAATCGTACGATACATTTTGACAAATTGTTTTTGCATGAACTAAAGTTTTTCACTAGTTTTATTTTGAAGGAGTATTATGCCACCTCGGAGTAGAACTCGAGGAGTCCGACTTCGTTCTCGCTCTCGCTAGGGGAGCACAGATGAGTCTCATGTCCCGCAAAATGCGAGGACACACTTTGCCCCTGGCTCAGAAGCACCCAGTGTGCAACCTGAGGAGCCGCCACCTCCTCCTCCTCCTTTTATGCCTGCGATGGACCCGCAGTTTTTCCAGGCCATTGCCCAGGCTTTCACCTATGCTATGGGTCAAGGGTCTCAGGTCTCGGTGCCAGCTCCAGTGGTTAGGGGCGGGCAGTTTGACAAACTGCAAAAGTTTGGAGTGGTGGACTTTCATGGTACCACCAATCCAGAGGAAGCTGAAGCTTGGATGAAGAGAACAGAGAGAGTCTTGGTCCAGATGAAGTGCTATGATGAGGAAAAGCTAGAGTATGTAGTTAGTTTACTGCAGGGGGATGCTCTTCACTGGTGGGAGTCAG